>OX424575.1:124538177-124875677 GCA_949152435.1 Gastracanthus pulcherrimus | reverse complement strand
CCGAGTAATTTAAGGCTAAAATAAAAATAATCGCCGGAAGGAATCAAAAGAAAACTCGATTTTACTAAATTTTTTGTAGGTTAATCGATCATACTTCGTACAAAAACCAATCCATAGGAATATTTTTAGGCCTACAATCTTTGTCTGATGTCCATGAACAATATCCGCTTAGTCAAAATTCACAAACCATCAATATCGTTTTTAAAACTCGATAAAATAGTCAAAAATTGAGTGTTTTGCTGGTTTTTGGGACATATCTCTTTACTGGTACACTTGAATAGTATAATAATAATATTAATTTGAAAGCTTATTCAGTTATCTATAAAACATAACAAAAATTTCTACCCCATCTGCCGAAAATCAAAAGATATAGCTATTTGAATATGGCGAAATCGGGATAAGAAATGTTTATGATGCAAAGTTTGAGCTATGATTTTGTGGCTGTACGTAATAAGGATAATTTGTCAACTTTTCCTTAAAGTAGACTGAATTTCGAGAAAATTAAAAAAAAAATTGACCCCTTTAGCAACATCATAGCCACCAATATAACGATCACAAGGCGGGACTCGGTACTTGCATCGGAAGGCACAGTAACATAAAATAAGATGTAAACGACTTTTCATATTATAACACATAATAATCTTTATTTTGTACATAATACATCGGTAAATCGGAAAAGTAATGAATTACATATAATTAATTAAATTTTCTTACATTAAATTCGAATGAATGGTATGCACAAATTCATTACAGTTAATAAATAATAAATTTACATTCATAATGAATGTAAAGCATCATATTCACATAACGCACGTAGTAGTCTGCGTGGATATTCAGGATGATCATGTGGCGCCTTGTATTTTTCCCAGGTCCGTTTGAAATCTGCATGTACGGACTCCATTGCTTGCTAGCTATAGAATGCCAGAGATTTTTGTGTTTTTTTGCAAAAATCTGCCACATGAAAAAACACAGCGTGAACTTTCGGTGTAATGGGTAGACCAAGTTCTGTGTAACTTTGTTTGAAGTTGTCAATTTTTTGTTTAAACGCTTGGTCGAGTCGAGTACTAAAACAAGCCTGAACAACTAAATTAAAATCTTCAAATACTTTTACATATTGTAAGCACCCTGGATTACGACACCATGATCGAAGTATATCTATTTTGTTCAATAATGTTTTGCAAGCATTTCCATTAAAGCTTGAACCTCCGTGACGAACGTCGCGAACAACGCTGCATTTCTTTGTCCACATTAAAGCATCTTGTTCAAAGTTTTTAAGTAAATGGTTGAATAAAATATTTACAATACCTAGCATTAAATGCAGTTCTGGCGGTGGAATAATAAAAAGAAAAAACTCATCTTCTTCCGTTTTGATCATAGGAGGGTGAATACAATTCTTAAAATCCTTCACATTACATATAGTTCTATGCTCTCCACAAATATTCATTTTATCCTTCGTAGCGTAGCACCACGTGCAAGGATTCAAACTGCTATGAGACATTATGCTAACTAGAATATTTGCCAACTTTAAATCGGTGGCTATTGTTCCTTGGAATCGATTAATCTCTATTATCGACCATAACTGCTCTACATTTTCATAGTTCTCTTGAGAACTTTGTGCTAACGCTAATATAAGCAATTTACGCATTTTCCATCACTGTATTTTTGACGTCGATTTTCTTTATTTTCTGTCTGAGCATTACATTATATCGATAAACATACCTTTAAAAAATTGCCTCCACTATCTATCCCGAATTTCAAGTGAAAATCAGTTACTCCACGTTTTTCAGTGATGTGTTCAATTAAACCTTCGAGATCTTTGCAATAAGCAACTGTCTCAGTAACTACAGTACTTTCTTTCCCTTTATTACTCGTGAAATTAAATGTCTTAAGATCAAAATATTCATCAATGCAGTGGCTTGTAACTGATATTTTTTTTTGCAAATTTAATTCAATAATTTTTGAATTTTTTGTAGCTATGCGTAACGCCTTAGCTATTTCTAAGGTTTTTTTCTGCGATAATCATCTGCTGATAATACTGTTTTTTTTTACGAGCTTTCAATATTCTTGGTACCAACGACAATTTTAAGAGCGTTGCCCCCGCGTGGTTGAACAAGTGATAGAGTTGATGCATTACTACTGTCATTTTCTAGTTTTCTCTTAAATAAAGATGAAACTACTTGGTCTAAATGAAGTGAAATCTTTAGGTCCTGCTTGCTCTATCGTGCTTGTCAAATTCTCAATGCGTGTAGGCAGCGTACATCTATGTGAAATTCCTTTCGAAATTACAGCAACACAATTAGAGCACCGAGCCTCGGTCGTTGGAGTATCTTTCGAAACTTTATAAATGGAAAATATTGTAAGTTTATTTTACTCTCTATTGACACGCGTATTATAATGTGGAGTTGTAACTTACCAGACTCTCTCGTATTCGCGGCTTCGAGAGGATTCGAAGAATTCAATGAGCCTTTTCGAGCTAAGACGCACAGATCGCAATCACAAACATTATCTAGACTCAATCTGGTCAATTTGTTTAAAGGTGAGAATCGGCTAAAATCCGGTGTCTGAACTTTTTTCGTTGGATCATTTCGATTGAGATAGAGGTTACGTTTGCAATTAGAGCACAACACAAGCGGTAAACGTGCGTCACTTTCATCGTATTCAAATTGTTGTCTTACGAGAGTTTGCAATGCACCTTTTATGAAATGCATTGCTTTGGTTTTGCCCAGGCAAAGCAAAACGATAAAGTGCCGATTCTCTTGATGGTTTCTGTACTTAGGCATTTTTGCAATTTCAAACGTAAATAGTTTTGCATATCCATGACAACATTCACATGTTTATAAATAACAGTGAATAGTAAATCTTTTTGTTTTCGATTAAAAATAGACTCTTAATGTTGGAGTAGTTTATAGTGCATACACGGATAAACAATTATAAAATATAATAAGTAGATATAAGTAAGTTAAAAGATAAGTAAAATATATTATTTTCAATTTGGGTTTATATTTATTTCAAATTCATATAAAAATATATATAAACTTTTAATTTATTCTTTTCAACAAAGTCGGTATATTTATATTTATATATGTAATTCATTACTTTTGCATAGCATATCTTCATTAAAATAAGTAAATTTACCGATTTATTATTTACAAAATAAAGATTATTATGTGTTATAATATGAAAAGTCGTTTACATCCTATTTTTGTATTCCCAGAGACTACTTTACAAAAATAGAACGCTGTACGCAAGCGCGCTCGATCGCGCTCCGCGATATTGATACTGTGCCTTCCGCTGCAAGTCCCGAGTCCCGCCTTGCGATCGTTATATTGGTGGCTATGATGTTGCTAAAGGGGTCAATTTTTTTTTTAATTTTCTCGAAATTCAGTCTACTTTAAGGAAAAGTTGACAAATTATCCTTATTAGGTACAGCCACAAAATCATAGCTCAAACTTTGCATCATAAACATTTCTTATCCCGATTTCGCCATATTCAAATAGCTATATCTTTTGATTTTCAACAGATGGGGTAGAAATTTTTGTTTTGTTTTATAGATAACTGAATAAGCTTTCAAATTAATATTATTATTATACTATTCAAGTGTACCAGTAAAGAGATATGTCCCAAAAACCAGCAAAACACTCAATTTTTGGCTATTTTATCGAGTTTTAAAAACGATATTGATGGTTTGTGAATTTTGACTAAGCGGATATTGTTCACGGAAATCAGACAAAGATTGTAGGCCTAAAAATATTCCCATGGATTGGTTTTGTACAAAGTATGATCGATTAACCTACAAAAAATTTAGTAAAATCGAGTTTTCTTTTGATTCCTTCCGGCGATTATTTTCATTTTGGGCTTAAATTACTCGGTATGCATCACTGAAATAGTATTTTAAAGAATCTCAGAGGTGGGGGCACTTTTGAGTTGAACCTCATCCAAGCCCACCGTGGTCTTTGTATCAGTAATTTTTTTCTACGGTTTTTGCGTCTAATTTGGCTTGTCCGTCTGGGTTTTGGAAGTAATGGCTGTAACATCTGTGGACCCTTCCTTCCTTCCTCTTTTAGCTGGTTCTTCCTTAACTTTATTGGATTTTGATCCTCCGCTCTCACTTAGACTATGGCTTTTTGTAGACGGGCAACAGAAGTTTTTGTTGGTTTAGGAGCTTTTATTGGGAATAGTTTAGTAAACTTGATTGTTTCTGAAGGTGACTCTATAGGAGGTTTTTCCTTAGAGTGAAGATCTACGCGAAAGTGTATTGATAACATCTAAGTCGAGCTCTCCAACAGTTTAAACCGCTCATGGGATCTTTGATAGATTCTATGTAGGTTAAAGGTTCATGATCTCCATACACAGTAAAATGTTGTCCATAGAGATAATGTTTAAAATGTATCACAGCAGCTATTGTGCCTAAGCATTTTTTCTCCGTGGTAGTGTAATTTCTTTCGCATTTGTTTAAAGACCTGGATATATAAGCTACGTGCCTATTATTGTTAGGTTCTCCTTGACGAAACACCGCGCCTAGAGCTATGGTTGAGGAGTCTACCGTCAAAATGAATGGTATAGGCACATCTGCATTGATCAATACGGGGCCTTCACATAGGGCCAATTTCAAAGTGTCAAAAACTTTTTGTTGTTCAGTTGTCCATTCGAATTTCTTTTCTTTCTTCAGTAAAGCATTCAGACAATTTTCTTTTTCTGCGAAATTTAGAATAATACATTTGTAATAATTAGCTAATTCAATGAATTGACGGATATTCATAGTAGTTTTGGGGATAGGAAAGTCCTTTATTCCTAAGATTTTGTTCGGGTCAGGTCTGACTCCGTTTCTGTCGATTTTGTGACTTAAATACGTCACTTCCGGTGTAAGGAATTCGCATTTGTCTATCAGTAATTTTAACCCAGCTTCGGATAATCGCGTGAATAATTTAAATATTTTCTCTTGATGTTCGTTTAACATAGTAGCGAAGATGATTATGTCATCTAGATACACGAACAATTCTATCCCTTGAAATCCAAGGGTTACAAAGTCCATATAACATTGAAATGTAGTGGGAGCACTAGAGAAACCAAAGGGCCGCATAATATATTCAAAATGTTCGTCGGGAAAAGAACTTGTCTTTTTCTATTACTTCCAAAATTTTTTATATATTCGGAAAGCAATACGCATCTGGAATGTTTTTTGCATTTAATTTTCTATAATCTATGACTAGACGGTATTTCTTCTTACCATCAGGTCCATTCTTATTGAGTACAATCCATAATGGGCTGGTCCAAGATGACTTAGAATGTTGTATTATTCCATCAACTAACATTTTATTTACTTGATTTCGTACCTCTTTGTGGACCACAAGTGTATAGCGATATTGTTTGGTGTAAACTGGGACGTTGTCGGTCGTTTCGATCCGATGTTGTACATGTTTAGCCCGTAAAAGTGCGTCACCTTCTAACATAAATAGATCAAGAAATTGTGTCACGGTTTCCCGGATTTGTTAAAGGGCTTGTCGAGAATGATGTTTTCTTTGTAGCCTGTCCATGATAATTTGGACCCGGTCTTGGGCTATTTTAAGTGGAAGGGTATATTCATCCGATGGGCAGAAATCTTCTGAGTCTTCAAAATCGAAGGGTTGTAATTCTTGTGAAGGAATCTCAATTTGAACTTTAGACTCGTGTGTTAATAGCAAAAATATACCAGTTTCCTTCTTGACTATTCAGAACTGAGTTTCCCAAAAATACTCCGGGTGTGATATCATTGCGAGGTAAATATGCTTCAGCCTTAGAGCTGACTTCCTTAATAGGTATTTTTATTGGTACTTTACACCTTGGAAATATAGTGTATAAAATATTTTTCTCCAAGGGTATTCCTGTAGAGTTAAAATGTATGTTGTTAGAAATATCGTCTTCTTCGTGTTTTGGAAGGTTGTCTTCGGAATAGTACGGTATTTCATTGAGATGTGTGCTTAAAATTTGTGTACGGTCAGTCACATCGTCATAAAGTAAATTTTCGAGTTTAGAAATTGGATTTCCATAGTCACTGGCTGTCATATCTATTAAGTTGTATAGCGGTTCGATTATATATTGTGGTACATCGAATAAGTTAAGTTCCAAATCTTCTGGTATTGGGGTTTTCCGTTGAAAAGGTATAGGTGATATGGGTTTACCATGTGGGATTATGGCTTGTAGTTTAAAGTTAACATTAACTTTTTCTCTTGTAAAGTATGGGCTTCCCAGAATCGCGTCTTCTAGTAATGGTGAACCTTTTCTCAATACGTGGAACAGGTGAGTGTTCCCAAATATGTTGCGAATAACTGTATGCATGGTGTTAACATTATGAGCTGATATTCCATTGATAGTGATACTTTTAGATGTGTTAATCAGCACATTAAGTCGGAGACTTTCGCATTTGATTGCGTTGATATCAGCTGCAGTATCCAGAATATACATGGCATGGTCTTCTTTTGACTTGTCTGTTTTTATGCGAACTGCTGGGGCATTTCCATTAGCCCTTGCTCGGTATATTCTCCCGCAAGTGTGAACTGTACTCTCGGATGCATCTGCTGGGATTTGTTCATCGCTGCACCCTCGCGACGACCCCCTTGCAAGTTTAAATGTGGTTGTTGAGTATATGAAGTTTTGAGTTGGGAAGTGGTTCGAGCGGGTTGTTGTACCACGGGTGGATTTGGCGGGTTCGGCAGAAATATTGGATGTCCTGGTAAGGTATTTTGGTAAATACTTGGGTTAAAAGTATAAGGCGGGTACAATGGATGCGTCGGTGGCACTGGAGGGATACATAGGATAAAAGTAGGCGGATAGTAATGTGGGCTACTGGGGATAATGGTGAGGTATAGTAGGAGTAGCAGGTCTTTTCAAAATCCCACTAAGAAATTCAATATGATGGATGTTACCATAAGTCTGGATGGGTTATCCTGTATTTTCGTTTGATTTCCTTATCTGTATATCAAATGAATTGTAATAATGTTGAACTCCTTGACGATTATACTGTTGCGGATCGTGAAATTCTACCCTTTTTGGTGACTATGTTCGGACTCCGGTTGATTCATAAGCTGAGGTGGTGAATCCGTAGCAATGTGGAGATGTAGGACGTTGGCTACGGGTTTGTGGTTTATAGCGCTCTTCACGTATGGGAGATGGTGTTCGTTCTCTTGCGTTATTGTCTTCGAATAGTCGGAAGTGTCTGATGTAGGTATGTTGTCATTGTGTTTTAGAGTGTCGCCGTATTCCGTTTCACAATTTATAACTACTTCCAGTGCTGCAGCTAAGGTTTTTGGTGATGGATTAGTCACATATGACCTATAGGTGTCTGGTAACCGTCTCTTGAACACTTCTAGAGCTAATGGTTCTAATTGTGGTCTCCGATCTACATCTTTGTGTGACTAAGTGGGACTATCACGTAGAGCCGCTTGTGCTCCACTTATTGAGGCTAATAATCTTGAATGATATGTACGCATTTTTTCGTTTCTTCTCATGGACAGTGTGTAAATTTCTCCTATATATAGATTTTGAAGGTGCGAAGTTGGCTTTTAATAGGGTTATAAGTTCATCTATTGAATTAACAGTTTGATCGACTAGTGTTTTTCGGGCTTCTCCTTGTAGCTTGGCTATGACGCTACGTAGGAAATCTACTTCCTGTCCAGAAATTAAAGCTATTTGTCCATTTTCCACCTCTTGGATGAAATCTTGTAAGGAGCTAGTACCATCATAGTTGGGTAAATGTCGGATTGCTCGGTCTAGATTGATTCTACGAGAAAGATTCGTTAATTGATCTTGTGTACTTAAGAATCTCGCCATCAAAATCGCTAAATAGCCTATGCTACATGCACTCTGTTGACTATAGAATTCTATTAACGCTTGTTATCTTGCGTCGGGATCTGCAATCGCATTTATTTTGGCAAATGTACAATTTGGGGCATTGCTCGCAGCGTTATTATGTGTCATTTTTAATTACTTTTTGTGTTAGAAATAGTAATGTTAATCAATCTCGATTAGTCTTAATACTATGTTTTACTTAAATTGTTCATGGACGGATTTTATTTAAATTTAGATTTTAGTTTATGTTAATTTATTTGAAGTAATACTCCGTTCCGATAAGTTCCCCACCAGGGATGCCAATCTGTTACAGTCGAATTAAGTTCGGTTGTGCGGGTTCTATTTTCACGTAACAAATATATTTAATTTATGCAAGAAAACTAATCTTACAGTAGCTTTTTCTTCGTGTAAGAATCAGTGCTCTTATAGAAGCGCTTGCTCGCAAGTAGTCGGACTAGTCAAGCAGGCGTACTTGGTTGGACTATACGAGTACACGGAGAGAGTAAGCGCTCATTTTATTATATGCTAGAGCGCTCTCTAAGTAACGTGCAAGACCTTACCTTTCTCAATTATCCGAAACAGTGCTCGACATTATGTATGTATAACGATTATATATGCTGGTTCTTTGTTATCCTTTATTATGATTGATAGGAGCGTAAATAAATTTAAAAAAATAGCAACAAAGGATTTTTTAGCAAATTTTCTGAATTTTTCATAAAAAATGGTTCCAAAACCTTTTAATGTCCCTTTCGATTAACTAAACTCATTTTAAAACTAAATATCCTACAAAAAGTGGGTTTGATCGCTCGAACCATTACACCACAAATCATAAAGATAACATTTTTCAGTACAAAAGTTACTGCTACAATATGCGACATTCAACGTAAACTAGGACAAGTCTCTGAACAAAAAGCTCAGCAACCAAAAAATACCTATGACGTCATAAAATATTTGTATTGACGTACACTTTCAAACAGAATCTGACCCTTTGCAAACATTCAATATGGCGGAAAAATATGGCCACTACAATCTAAGTGGTATACGAGGCCATCGATTACGATTCTATAGCCAGAATGTAAATATTCAAAATGGCCGATACAAGATGGCTGCTATAAACACAAATATCGTATTCGACGGGACTCCAATGACACGGAATGACTTGAAATCGATCACCCAAGAGTTTTTGAGGTATCTGATCACGAATATGATGCTGAATTCACAAATTCAAAATGGCAGATTCAAAATGGCGACTGTATACCTAATTATTCTGTTGTAAGGGGCTTTAATTATACGAGGTAGCTTAAAATTTACGATTAAGGTGTTTTTTAGGTAGCTGGTCAAAAATCTGATGTAAAAATTTATTAATTCAAACTGACGGATTTAAGATAAGGAATATATACCTAATTATTCTGTTCTAAGGGACTATAATTATGTATAATTTGTATAATCAATTCTTTGATTTTGAGAAAGTAGAATAGGTCCCGGTTGCTTGAAATTGATTGCTTAGTGCTTTTTGTAGCTGGTATACATAATCGGTAGCAAAAGCAGTTAAAATAGCTCTCTATTGCTATTTTGTTGTTTTTTTTCGGATAAAATATAGCCAATCCGATGAGAGAATAATCAACACTCTGCTCATGCAAGCGTATGTGAAAAGCTCTCTGCATTTACAGGGTTAAGACTGTCATCTGATTTAGCATCAGAAGCCCGAATTAATTTCATTTTTTTTTAATTTTTCAATGTTTTCATTTTTTGTAATTCTTTTTCAAATATAATTTATATTTATTTTATATTTGTTTTATATTTGTTTTAGTACTGAATTACTTAAAGACAATCAACTGCACCAGAGTACCTTTTCACTTACAATCTTTTATTCTGAGTAGGAATAAATGCATATCCACTCTAAATTTTGGTAACGCTTGGACAAATTGAAAATCTTTTCTTAAGCTTTCTTTGATTTTTTTTTCATTCGTTTGCATGCTGTAGTGAAATAATTTCATTGTTGTAAATTTCTTTATCGCCGAAATATAAAGATATGGTGAATTTAATATCGCATTTGTGGATAAAGATTAACGGCTAGCACGTGCGGATTCTCTTTTCAAGGTAGAACAAATACCGTCACATGCACCTTTACCATGAGCATTGGCATAAAAATGCCGTTCTGTCTCAATGCCAAAATTTTTCACGTGATGCATCAAATTCATCATTTGGAAACGATTTTTGTAAGGTTGTTTGGCACCATCAGTTACATAAATCATCTTGCTTACATTTGGAACAACTTCCTTTATTTCTGGAATAATACTTTTCTGTATAATGTGGACTGCAGTGGCAACGTGAGCCGTACATTCAGAGAGCAGTACGAAACTACAGTGTTTGATTTCTACACCAGATCTATCGTAGACTACGTCAATACGAATATTTTATGACGTCATAGGTATTTTTGGGTTGCTGAGCTTTTTGTTTGCTTCTCCGAGTTTACGTTCAACGTCCCATATATATATAACTACTATAGAACAGCGTTTGCTGTAGTTATATTAACATTAAGGGAGGGGGAGGGCGGTATGGTTAATTCGGTGAAAAAAAGCATATTTTTAAGTATTTTTCTACACGCTACATTTAAAGCAAATTTATTTAATTAATTATAATATAATAAAACAACATTTGAACTATTGTTTCTGAAATTTCAATGCAAAATATGAATAAATAAGTCATTGGCAGCAAATCTTTGCAGGCGCTTCCAAAAAAAGTCAGTGATCTCTGTAACTCAAAACCTACTGCACCGGTCCTTTTGTAATTGTGTACACTATTTCTACACATAAATTACGAGGTAACGCTGTGGAGTTTTTTTGTATAATTATTATTTATTTTACAATAACAAATTTGCCGATTTTTTTAGCAAAAATCGATGTTTTGACTTCCAAAAATTAAAAAAACAATAAAATGAAAACTTGACTAAAACTTTCTAAAGTTCTGGAAAAGATCGCCCATGATCAGATAATGGAGTACATGACTAAGACAAAACAGCTTGACCCCATTCAGTCTGGCTACAAACGAAATAACTCGACTCATCTGCTTTACTGAAACTTACTGAAGACATAAGGACAGGTATCAACAAGTAACTTGTCACTTTACTGTTACTGTTTAACTACAGCAAAGCTTTCGACACGATCTCGCCAGCTAAGTTTCTTGCCAAGTGGCGAGCCTTGGGGTTCTCCCGGCATGCTTTAATCTGGATAAAATCATATATATTAGGAAGAATACAAGCTGTTCTTTATATACATTAATGATATAAAAGAACTATTCGTCGAGTTAAATAAAGATTTAAACAAGAAGAATCCACGTCGCGTCAGACATTTACTGTATGCTGATGACGTACAGGTTTATTTACAAATTGACCCAGATTATATCGACGTGAGTATGGAGATCATGGGCCATGCTGCGCAAGCAGTTGCTGATTGTGCCGAGGACGCAGCCCTGAACAAGACTAAGATTAAAGCTATTGTTTTCGGCTCTTGTAGATATAGAAATAGTCTTCAGTCCCAAGGTATGCCGAAAATCAGTCTGGGAGATGGTGTCTTCGTCCCTTTCTGGCAAACTGTCACGAGCCTGGGTATTATACTTGACTCTAAACTCACGTGGAAGCCGCACGTGGACATGGTTGCAAAGAAAATTAATAGAGTACTGTATAACTTACGATTTTTCAGAAAGTATACCACCCAGGATTTACGCAAGTACTTAGCAATGGTTCTTGTTTTTCCACACCTAGACTACTGCTCTGTAGTATACCTGGAGGTGACTCCTGAACTGCGTAGTAGACTGCAGAGATTGCAAAACTCATGTGTGCGATATATTTTAGGTACTAGGAAGAATGAGCACATCACCCCATACAGGGAGCAATTAGAATGGACTCGGGTGGACTTTCGAAAAGCCGTTTTCATGGCTATAGCAATGTACAAAATCCTTCGGATTAAAGAGCCAGTCTATGTCGAGTCACTTTTCACAAAGAACAAACCAAAGCATCCTGTAAGGGGTAATGCAAAAGAACATTCAGTAAACATGCGCACCGAAACAGGACGAAGATCTTTCCAAGATCAAGGTGCACATTTGCGGAACTCACTCCCTGTTGCCACTCGTACTCTACCATCATTGATGGAATTTCAGGTGGCGGTCAAAAAATATTTCGCGGACTTCTATTGAATGTTGTTGTCAGTTAATCTTATATTTTTAATTTATTTATTTATATTAATTTATTTTTATTTATTTATTTATTTATATTAATTTATTTATTCATTTTACTTATTTTTTCTTTCTTTGTTTAATTCACTTAATTATTTTTATTTATTTATTTGTTAATTTTTTGTGTTTTACTAATTGACTGGAACAGCTTTTAAGGGTATACGAGTATTTATTAGTGTGAATGGAAGTGAGTAATTGTTTAAATATATGTATATATGTAATTTTAACTATCTGACTGATAAATGTAATGACATGATTGGGTATTATGTTTACATTTCGACAACAAAGTGCAATACTTTATGTACCAGACTTCACATATATGCAACTGTATTTTATTTAAATCAACGATGTGATACTTCTATTTTTAAGAACATATGTAATTTAAACCATATTTTTGTAATATTTAGAAATAAATATTATATTTATCTATATATCTATCTATCTATCTATCTATCTCTCCCTTTCTCGTTGCTAGTCGCTAGCTCTGGAGGAAAGACGCACCCTTGGTTTGAAGTAGATGCCGCATAACCGGACTTATCCGGTCCCCGGGGCAGGGGTGGAACTACCACTCTGGATAGTCTGGAAAAATCAGACTTCGCTCATGAGTAGGTATGGAAATCCAGACCTCAGAATCATAAACAAATATTTCTTTTAATAGATTCAATACAATTTTACATGAGATTTAAATTTGATTTTGAAATATTTATTTTATTTTGATAAGAATAATTTAAAATTTCGCTTATATATATATATATATATATATATATATATATATATATATATATATATATATATATATATATATATATATATGTTTTTATATAGAATCACAGATGATATATAGCTATCACGCATGCGCGGCGTTCCAGCGGACATATGTACTAAGCTGCGCCGACTATGCGAACGTACGTGTTTCTTTGTGGTAGTATGTAAACAGTGCAGTGCGTGTGTGGATCAGTTCGATTTGAATGTGTTCGTGATGAAAAGGAAAGGGATCACAACAATGGACATGAACGTTACCACGGAAAAGGATCCAGGTATAAGTACTTACGCTGATATAACTAATACAATTTAGTTTATATATATATATATAAACTCTCTCCTTCTCTCTCCCTCTCCCATTCTCTCTCTATTTCTCTCTCTCCCTATACCACACATACATGGATAGCGGTGGTTCACGCGCAAGCGTTCGCCGTACCATGCGCGCAAGCCTTTCTCGCTCGCCACACCCGCACACGCAAGCCTACAAACACACACACGCATGCAAATATCCACACACAAGTCTTTCTCTGAACACACCCACGCACCAATACCTCTCTCTTTCCCTTTCTCTCTCTCACTCCCTCTCTCTCTCTCTCTCTCTCTCTCTCTCTCTCTCTCTCTCTCTCTCTCTCTATATATATATATCTGTCTCTCTCTCTCTATCTCTCTCTCTCTCTCTCTCTCTCTTGGCATCTTGTATGTATGTGTGTGTGCGCACTTATGTGTGTGGGTGTAACCACATCACCTATATATATATATGCTTACACGCGTCGGAGATCCGACGTGCGATTAGAATTAAAATTGTATTTGTGCTCGATATGCTGGCTAGGTAAATCTCTGTTTTACCAATTATACGTGAATCATATCGCGCAGCCATATATTAGACTCACATCGAACTGTCATCACTGCGCTTAATACGATTAAATTATTTGTATACGTTACTATTTACTATATCACATTTTATTTAATTAATTATCAATACAGTTTATAGCAGCAAATGTCTGTATGTAGTAAGTGCCGTAGGAAAATTACTAAAACTACTTTTGTGTGCCCAGAGTGCACTAAAAATTTTCATCCGAATTGCGTACGAAAAATCATAAACCTCAAAGCAGTAATCCCTCGGACAGATGCTGCGCTCGGGCGTTTCTTCTCAAACATAACTCACATCAGGAATCAGCTGGCAATAATACTCGTCCCTCTGACGCCAGCCACAGCAGCACGCGCTCGTCAGTTTTTGCTAATCTAAGGGGAATTTCTCCAGATTCTCCGAGCCTCTCCGAAAACGAGACCGACTCAGACACAAATTCGGTTGTATCAGGAAGCGAAAATCATACGATCGTGCCTCAGTCTATTGCGTCACCGCAGTCTGTTGCCTCTCCAGCTGTAGCAGACGCGCCCACCGCCAAGTTTTCTGCTTCGTCTATTAGCCCGCAGTTTCCACGTGGAAACAAACAAGTTAAAAAAATGGGCTCAAATGAAGGCCGCGCTATATGGAGATATGCCTTCATATTTTAAAGCTTATCTACAGGAATTTCGAGCCTTAAAATAGGAGCAAGAGTCTCTTAAAGTAACCGCTGAAAAAATTGAAAGCCATCTCACAAATCTCGAGAACGCGGTAAATCAAATTTTGAATCGACTAAAAGCGATGTTGCCGAAATTCGTACCGACGTAATAAACTTAAGTAATGCTTTTGCTTATAAAGATACGGCTGAGCTCACTATCTCGGGTATTCCGCTTGAAATTACGCTTACCCCCAATGAATTAGCGGCTAAAGTCTTTGAGGTTCTACAAGCATCCGAGTACACTAAGTTTATTGTAGAGGCACGCGTTATTAAGCCCAAACAGGTAGCGACGGAAATGAAAATCGACGAGATAGTTTTATCACCCGCTAATGGGCCTAGTTACAATAAATAATGGCCACTCGGAAGCAGCCGCGGGCGCAACTAGTAGCACAAATCGAGCGACGACCAATAAAAACTATTATACTGTTATTGTGCAAATGATTTCAACAACTGCTCGCGACATTGTCATTGGTAAAAGTGGTATCTTGACGGATATTAAATGCGCTGATATATTTGGAACTGGCGGTAATGCTCCGATTTTCGTGCGTGCTTATATACCTAAGCCGATTTATATACTCTATCGTAAAGCACTTAAAGGTTCTAAAGATCTTAACTATGCGTGCCCTTTTATATCGAACCTCACTGTTCTTATGCACAAAACACGTAACTCTGCCCCTTTTGCAGTATGATCAGAACGTAAATTCGATCATCTTGAACCATATGTACCTCCGCAGGTTTGACGGTGTCCGAGTCGGGTGAGGAGTTCTAGTGCACGTAATATTTCTGTCTGTCAGTTTAATGTTAATCGGTTCGCTACAGAATTCCAATTCAATTTTTTGAAGCTTATGCTTCATCAACTCGGCATGATATTATGGCAGTCACAGAGACATTTCTAAAGCCTTGTAACTCAGATAGCACTATAAATCTAGATGGTTATACTTTCTTTAGATTGGATAGAATTGGCAAAGAGGGTGGTGGTGTAGGGGCATACGTGCGTGATCCGTATCAAGTTCAAACATTTTGTACCTCAAATCCATAATATGATAATGTACCCGAATTTATAACCTTAGAAATAGTAAATGGTTTCAACAAATTACTATTTGCAGTTGTATATCACCGACCAGAGACGGTATATCCCCACTATTTCTTGAAATATCTATATGAATTCTTGGCATCCTTCAATAGTGTCATAATAACCGGCGATTTGAACATTGATATGAGTGCTCATAGTGGGGCCGCTAATTTTCTGGAATCATGCTTAGAAACCCGATCACTTTTCCTTGTTCCATCTGAAGCCACCCACTACACATTTACGACCCAGACCATAGCACATACATAGCTAGACCTCTTCATAATTAATTCACCCGACTCTCTAGTCAATTACACTAAATTAAATTCGCCATTTTCGCTGGACACGACCGTATCCAGCTGGAATTTAAATTTTTTAAACCTTCCAAAACATCCAAATTAATATCCATTAGGGACAATAAGTAAGGTCTATGATGATCACCCTAGGCTATGATGCTCTTACTACTATAATTGAATACAACCTCCAATGACTATTTCTACACACCCAAGATCCCAATTCTTTTAATAACCTCACTGCTCTATCCAATACCGACATTGATACCACTGTACAGCAATTAAACAGCATTGCCACGAATACCTTAAATACCGCAGCTCCTTTCCGTTCGATTATTCTCAGTACAAAAAGAAAATCCTGGGTTTCCCTGATCACAAGAAATTCACGGCATTGAGAAGCCTTGTATCAAATCGGCTAGATTCAGCGAAAAATGCATTTTACGCTAATCGTATTATATCGGCGCCAAACACACGCTCCAAATGGAAAGATCTCCAAAAACTTGGACTCAAGAACTCGCCCTTACCCTCTCCTTTTACTTTTTTCAGCCCAGATTTTTTAAATAAGCACTACGCCTCCATCTCGTCGATACCGACCCCTCTCACTCTGCCCACTTCGATGAAGCCTTGCTTGAAGAATCAGTAACTCCAGATACTGAACTCTTTGACTTTTCACCGCCCTCGGAATCATCAGTTCTCAAGGTTATTCTAGGTTCTGACTCTAAATCAACACGCATAGATGGAATTTCAATGAACCTACTAAAAGCCATTCATCTAGCTCTGATTCGGCCCCTAACAGCCATATTCACACAGTCACTCACCGCAGGCTCCTATCCAGCCTTATGGAAGGAAGCATTACTAATGCCACTGGCTAAAATCAAAACACCCCTCTCCGCCGCCAATACGAGGCCTATCTCCAAATTATCCGAATGCTCCAAATCACTCGAGCGGCTCGTCCATGAGCAGTTTAGCGCATATCTCCGATGAAATGACCTTATTGATCCCAGACAACCAGGGTTTAGTCAACGTTGATCTAACGTCATATTAACCCTTTCAGGGGCAGTGGTATGTATACGTACCACCTTTTTGCTTTCAGTTTTTTCTGTATTTCGGACGTATTTTTCAGTGCTCCTATGCGTGTGAGTACTTTTTGGACTCTTGAGATGATAAGTTATAAGTTTTGTATTGAAAAGTATGCAAATTTATTTACTTATAAATAGTTATAAACAATTGAATCACAAAAAACTCGTATTTCTTCGTAAAAAATCGTTTATTCTTGAACGAAAAACTCTAGAGCTCTGAAATTTGTTTTATCTATAGTCCGTGTTCAGCTCTATAATATATATTTTTTCACATTTTTTCGCACGCTAGTTTTTTTGATAAAATTTTTGAAAATTACAAATATGATCAAATATAGTCACCATATTGAATCCGCCATTTTGAATTTTAAAAATTTGACATCAGAATCGTAATCTGTGACCCCAAAAACCCCTATATACAAAGTTTTATCCTAACCGGCAATAAAACCACGAATTTAACCTAAAATAGTCGCCATATTGGATCCGCCATCTTGAATTTTGTAATTCTGACGTCAGATTCGTATTCAGCGACCCCGAAAACCCTTATACCACCAATGACTTTAAATGAATGTACAGAAGAAAAATGTGCCCCTGAAAGGGTTAAAGGCTATTATTTTGATATTTATGGTAAGAGAAACGTTTGAATGACGTTGTAGTAACTTTGCATATGTGACCACGTCTGAGCATTGAAGTATCATTACGTTTTGGAAACGTTGCAAAGACGTTAATATAATGATGTAAATAGGCCTTTATAATGACGTTCTCCAAACGTTGTATTTGAAACTAAACAAAGCGGACATAATCTACGTTGTCACGAGGTTTCTAAAACGTGGTTACAAATTTATAAGCAACGATTCAATATTGCATAAAAAACGTTTTTACAACGTTGTAAAAATGTTTGATGCTATTACGGGTATTATTACGTTACACCTTTTCCCTTATACAAAAATGATATTGACTATAAGGAGACATCTTATTAAATAAATATTTCAAGATAAAATAATAGTCTAATATTCTGGTAAATTAAAAAAAATATATATTAACGTGATCTTCTGCAAATCTGTGGCATTGCTATACAAATTTAACTGATTAAGTACATATTATAAACCTATATTCTATCGTGCTATGCATATGATATGATATATTCAAAAGTTACTAATTATTATCACAAATATTAATCCAAAGAGATACTTTAACTTTTGTTGATTTATCATTCTATTTTAATTTAGAAATAGTTATTTATTAAGAGTTTGAAATAACTATAGTAACGATTTTTTAAGATTTAAATTTCTAATTATGAGGAAAATACAATTTTGTAAACTGGCCCAATACTACTCTGCATTTCTTATTAATTTTATTGACAAATCATGTATACTCACTATAGTATATACAATATACATACGTCTAAAGTTTAAATTTCCTGGTCCTTAATTTCTATTTTTAAATATTAAATTTCAATGTATATTATTCGAATGATTTTATCTTTAGGTTGCACCTTTTCTCTTATGCAAAAGATGTTTCGCAAGGAACAGCTTTTTATAGTTAAAAGCATCTTTTCATTTAATCAATTTACATTCAAACTAATAATTTTGTTATGTTAAATTCTGGATATCGAGTCAATTTCTTCATGAGCTGATGTATACAATTTGATAATATTCTGTAAGTTTCATGAGTCCTCTTATTTTTATAAGCATCTATTTACTTTAATAAATATCTAATTAATTGTTGGTTAATAGTCGAACAAAAAGAAGAAGATGTGATCCGATCATCTAACTTAACAGAATGTATCGAGACTTTAGCCGATATAATAAAACAAAAAGAAATTAACTCTTTTAGAATAGCGCTAAAAGGAGAAATAACCGACAGCCTACCCAGAGGAACCTTAATAAAATTCTTCAAGGATGTATTACAATCTCTGAATGTTCTCATGACCATCTGCTACGGAGAATGCACCATTCCCCCATTGAACATTCGAGGCACCATTTTACAAGACTATCACTCCAGCTTATTTGGTGGACACCACGGGATAGGTAACTCATACCGCCACATACGCGAGCGTTACCAATCGACAGAACTAAAAAGCGAAGTAGAGGACTATATTTGCTGGTGTAAAGTATGCCAAGAACAAAAGTTAGTCCGAGTAAAAACCCGTGAACCCATGATAATTACCAATACACCCACCGAAGTATTCACAAAACTCTCAGTCGATACAGTGGGACCCTTCTCCAAAACAACTGCAATGCTTATTATCCAAGTACTGCATTGTCGTACCATTACTAGACATAAAATCCATCACCATATCCGATGCTATCTCCCGCTATATCATAGCCCCAAATTACTAAAAGAATTATTCGAAATATTCGAATTCCAACTGGCAGCTAACTACAACATGCCATCCTCAGTCTAATGGTTCTCTAGAAAGGAGTCACGCTATGTTAAATGATTTCATCCGAACCACTCATACATCCACCGGCTATACTCCTTACGAAATCGTATATGAGTGCATCGCCCGAAGCCCTCAACAATTGCTCGACGAATTTCAAATGGAAACATAATTCTCATTTATGCCATTTAGTGAAATGTTTGCGAAAAATTAGAGAAACAGCTCGCGAAAATCTTATAGATTCTAAACACCGCAGCAAAACCTATTATGACAAGAAAGCCTGCCCCCAACATCTTGAAGTTGGATTAGAAGTTTACGTCCTGAAAGAGCCGAGATATGGAAAAACAGATAAATTTTATAACGGGAAATTTTAAATATTAGAACTCTACAAAAATAATAATACGCTATTAGAATCATCAAACAAAAAACGTATTCTAAAACACTTCGATAAAATCAAAAGATGTTACGAATACCTAACCAATACTCATTGTACGATTAACACTAATCACCGCCCCCCCCCCCTTAAATCTGTTACAGGTCACCCCATATCCAGTAATACCAAACATGGCGCGGATAACCTCCGGTGTGGCTATAATCGTAGTAACAATTCTTGCAAGCCAAGTTTTAAGTCAGGAAAACCAAACGAACTATAAAATCCTATCCCTACCAAATAACTCAGGTATTTATTACGAGTACCTCGGAGAAGTAAAGATAGCCCGTACACAAAGGCGAATAACAGTAAACCTAGACTTCCAACATGTAGAACAATCACTATCCGAACGGGAACACCAATTACTTCATACCTACAATACCTTTACAGAGAAGCTAAGTAATACCTGCAAATCCCTCATCTCGTTAGAACGGCTAATTCAAAGCATAAAACTACTGAAATCTTGTCACTCGGACGCCAAACAATATTTCGCCGCACGCGACACAATCATCGACCTTCCTAACAACCTCTCCCACACCGTTTCAAAAAGAGGAGCACCATTAGAGTTTGTTGGATGGGCAAGTATGAAATTATTTGGAACCATGGACGCCGCCGTTCGAGACTTATTAGACAAACAGATAACAGAATTATACGACAGGCAATAAAATATTTCGACACTAGCAGCAGAACAAACCCATCTTATTCGATCTAGCCTAGAAGATTTACATAACAAATACGACCATAACCAAAAACACCTCCAAGAATTGCGTATTAAAATCCAAAAATTGCTTAATGAAAACGCACATATTACCATAGAAACAAACAAAACTTCCGCGGCACGAGCCATATCCCTATGGGCCGTTGAATTTGAACAAAACCTAGAAAATATGATAAATTACACAGCCCCACAAAAAAAAATTGTAAGTCCCAAAAACTTGACCACGGTACTTATATGTTTTTGGGATCGCTGAATCCGAATCCAGGGTTAGTTTAACCCCATCAGATCTTTCTCAAGGTCAGTTGAAGGTCAAATTATCGAAATACATGAAAAATACACTAAAACCATGGTATCTTGGGGTTTTTGGGGTCGCTGAATCCGAATCCGGGGTCAGTTTAACCCCATCAGAACTTTCTCAAGGTCAGTTGAAGGTCAAATTATCGAAATACATGAAAAATACACTAAAACCATGGTATCTTGGGGTTTTTGGGGTCGCTGAATCCGAATCCGGGGTCAGATTAAACAATCAGATCTTTCTCAAGGTCAGTTGAAGGTCAAATTATCGAAATACATGAAAAATACACTAAAACCATGGTATCTTGGGGTTTTTGGGGTCGCTGAATCTGAATCCGGGCTTATTACAACCCTATGAGGTCATGGTCAAGGTCAGTTGAAGGTCAAATCAGAAAGATTCATAAAAAGTAGAGTCAAACCATGACATTTAGGGGTTTTTGGGGTCGCTGAATCCGAATCCAGGGTCAGTATAGTCCCATAAGGTTATATTTATGGTCAGTTCAAGGTTAGTTCAAGGTCATGGACGTAAAGAGAGTGAAAAAATTAGTTATAAACTGAAACAATGCAAAAGGTAATGTAAACCATAAAGCAAAGAACAATGTATATGCAAGTACAATCGTATCCTTTAAAACTATATCATAGTTTGCTGCTCCTTCATTTACTTTAAATTTGTTAGAAGTATATGCAATTCAATAAAATACCCGTAAAAATATTAAGCCCATTACTCTTTTTTATGGTAACGAACTATTTTATTGTCAAATGATCTACGAAGTGGATTACGCTTCCGCTTCTCCGATGTTGATGGTAGATCTCTTTTTAACGACCAACAGTAATCTGCTAACATATTTACGTCCCATCTTCCTTGGTACCTGCGCTCCATTTCCTTGATATCTTGGTGAAATCTCTCTCCCTGCTCTTCGCTGTAATCACCTAGGTTTTCTGGAAATTCATCAACATGCGAATATAAAAAGTGTAATTTTAGATTCATTAGGCAGCCTTGATTTTTGTAACTATTTACTAAATTTAAAACTATTTGTTGGTAATTTGGGCTCTTATGATTTCCAAGAAAGTTTTTAATTACGTCCTTGAAACATAACCATGCTTCTCTCTCTGTATGATTCATTTTCGTAACAAAAATTTCATCATTTATCATCTTACGAATCTGAGGGCCATCGAAAATTCCTTCATTTACTTTAGCATCACTTAATTTGGGAAACTGATTTCGCAGATACTTAAAGCAGCTACCATCTTTGTCTAAAGATTTTACCCATTGTTTCATAAGTCCCAATTTAATGTGCAGAGGTGGTATAAGAATTTTCGATGGATCAACAAGTGGCTTATCTTTTATGTTCTTAGAACCCGGTTCGAACTTTTGTCTAAGGGACCAGACACTCTTTATGTAATGATTCTTTCTATCCCAACTATCCCATTCACATAAATAGCAAGGATATTTTGTGAATCCCGATTGTTGCCCCAGAAGTATTGTTATGATTTTAAGATCCCCACATATTTGCCATTTATGATCATTGTATTTTATTCGGTCTAATATTACTTTCATGTTACAGTACTCTTCATTCAGTATTACCGAATATCCTATGGGAATGGCTGCATAAACATTTGTATTGTGTAACAGAACGGCTTTTAAACTTCTCGTTGACGAATCGATGAACAATCTCCACTCGTTAGGGTTGTAACATCCATGTTTAAAGCAATTCATCAACCCAACTATATCTTTGCAGTAAACTAAGGAAAATTCTTCATCTTTAGCGAAATAATCACGATATTTCTTATCTCTGTCTCGGTAGTAAGAAACTTTAATTTTTCCAGCTTCATTAGTATTTTCTTTTAGCCATGAAGCCAAGTACTCCGCCCCATCCTTTGGTAGGCCCAAATCGCGTATGAGATCATTCAGTTTTTCCTGTGTAAGTGGAAATGATGAAATTTTTGTTACGAAAATGAATCATACAGAGAGAGAAGCATGGTTATGTTTCAAGGACGTAATTAAAAACTTTCTTGGAAATCATAAGAGCCCAAATTACCAACAAATAGTTTTAAATTTAGTAAATAGTTACAAAAATCAAGGCTGCCTAATGAATCTAAAATTACACTTTTTATATTCGCATGTTGATGAATTTCCAGAAAACCTAGGTGATTACAGCGAAGAGCAGGGAGAGAGATTTCACCAAGATATCAAGGAAATGGAGCGCAGGTACCAAGGAAGATGGGACGTAAATATGTTAGCAGATTACTGTTGGTCGTTAAAAAGAGATCTACCATCAACATCGGAGAAGCGGAAGCGTAATCCACTTCGTAGATCATTTGACAATAAAATAGTTCGTTACCATAAAAAAGAGTAATGGGCTTAATATTTTTACGGGTATTTTATTGAATTGCATATACTTCTAACAAATTTAAAGTAAATGAAGGAGCAGCAAACTATGATATAGTTTTAAAGGATACGATTGTACTTGCATATACATTGTTCTTTGCTTTATGGTTTACATTACCTTTTGCATTGTTTCAGTTTATAACTAATTTTTTCACTCTCTTTACGTCCATGACCTTGAACTAACCTTGAACTGACCATAAATATAACCTTATGGGACTATACTGACCCTGGATTCGGATTCAGCGACCCCAAAAACCCCTAAATGTCATGGTTTGACTCTACTTTTTATGAATCTTTCTGATTTGACCTTCAACTGACCTTGACCATGACCTCATAGGGTTGTAATAAGCCCGGATTCAGATTCAGCGACCCCAAAAACCCCAAGATACCATGGTTTTAGTGTATTTTTCATGTATTTCGATAATTTGACCTTCAACTGACCTTGAGAAAGATCTGATTGTTTAATCTGACCCCGGATTCGGATTCAGCGACCCCAAAAACCCCAAGATACCATGGTTTTAGTGTATTTTTCATGTATTTCGATAATTTGACCTTCAACTGACCTTGAGAAAGTTCTGATGGGGTTAAACTGACCCCGGATTCGGATTCAGCGACCCCAAAAACCCCAAGATACCATGGTTTTAGTGTATTTTTCATGTATTTCGATAATTTGACCTTCAACTGACCTTGAGAAAGATCTGATGGGGTTAAACTAACCCTGGATTCGGATTCAGTGATCCCAAAAACATATAAGTACCGTGGTCAAGCTTTTGGGACTTACAATTTTTTTTTGTGGGGCTGTGTTATTATAAAATCCTCATCAATGCTATCAAAGTCACCGCTAGAGAAAACCTTCATCCCCTCCTCTTAATTCATGAACAATAGAAGGACTTTTAATTACAGATCTATACACACAATCATGGATACAAGCTACCTTGAGAACAAACTAAAATTTCCCCCGAATTTTTGTTTAGCATCGCAAAAACTCACGTAGTCGCTATAAAAGACCGACTAGCAACCATCCTAGAATTCCCCCTTATAGATCACGCCAGCCTATCCAATTATAAACTACACACCCTCCTCACCTTCGCTCCGATTTACACCAATATAACCGGCTACTTCAGCATCAAACCCCGTTTCTCCAACCTAGTAATTATTGAAAACCTAAAAACCTATGTCTTAGTAGATCCCTCATTCTTTACTCCCTACCTTACATATAATCATACCTTACTGTGCCCTCCAAACCCCATATTATACGGAGAAACGGAAGACGCCCCCTGCGAATATCTAATGTATATTCGACCCAGACAAACCACTCTCTTCAAATGCGACTATCAATGAAACCACCTAAATATTAGACTAAACTTATGTCAACTGACGAATGGTTATTTTCCACCCATGAACCCATCGCCCTAAGAATAACGTGCGAAAACAAAAAAAAAATAGACACCATTTTAAATGGCACTGGAATATTAGCCTTACATGGAAAATGCCTGACACATGCTAAAGACATTGCCATCTATTGCCTAAATACATTTAGAACCACTCAAACAGTATTATACAACCCGAATATTACTCTAAACTTCACCTCCCTATTACCCACTTATAATACTTTCACTAGTGACGTTAAACTAGATGAAAGTATCGCTCAAGAAATTGGCAATTTAGCCAATAGCGAGGATGAGATATCCTTAACTGAGACAGAAAATAACTTTACCCACCAAGAGAGCGCTCAAAATTACCTCCACCACCAGAGCGTTCGTCAAAGTCAATTGAACATATAACTTCAGACTATTATATTCTACTTGACTTACACAGAAAATAATAATAAACTGACTCTTTATTTTAGAAAAACGTTCTTTAATAAAATACACCCGAATAAATACACACTAAATTCAAATACACATAAAATCCATGTTGAAAAATTTCCACTTCCAACCTCCAACCGTCAAAACACATAATTTCCACCTCGTGAAGGAATAAAGAGCCCAAAAGCTAAGAGTCTTCCAATCACTCCTCAAACCCATCCTAGTTCCTCGCGTTCATAAGTCGGTCTAACCACCTAAAAATGTGGGTGAGAGTCCAAACTGTAAACTGAAACGCACAAACCCATTATACATTATATTGCTATTGTATATAATCTATAACCAACACTTGTAAATATAAATAACAGAACTCACATCGACACGTTCATATCGCACATAACGCCTTGATCCATAATAACGACGTACCATTGCTTCCTTTCTTATTCTCTACGTACCTGCCCAAACCTGACTAACAACCAAATCTGCTCACCTAAGCCGTCAACTCAATTGAAATTAGAACCCGTTCCAGCACTCCCAACGAATTCACATCTACACACAAAAATAACGAAAAGACTAGAAAACCACCGAAAGAACTAATCGAAATCTACCAACGACGAGCAAATACGAAACCGAGAAAAGACCAAATAGAAACGTAAGCATAAACCTGACGCGGCACCACATCAGGAGAGACATTCCTTAGCCTTTCAATTTTGCTGTAAGTTCAACTCAAGCGAAAAACTGCTATATATTTCATATAACAGGGAAGCATAATCCTATAAAAATTATCTTCTTCCAAACTAATAATATAAATAGTAAAATAATTAACCAAATATTAATAATATAATTCAATTAATCTCCAAAATGTTCATTAGTAACTAAGAATTTATAATTAAGAAATTGCAAAACGACGTTTTTATATTAAGCGAACTGGAAAAAGTACCTTCCATTGAAAAAGTACCTGACTTATTGTAAAATTGTTATAAATATTTAATAAAATTTATACGTCAAATTCATAGCCAATACACCTACGCCTTAGTCGTAAAAACACAAGGAAAAATATTTCAAAAATTACAATTATTATTATTATTATTAATTAGTTAACTAAAAATTTAAAATTAATAAAATGCGCAATAACGTTTTTGTACTTAGCGAACTAACCGTAGTATTAAGCAAAATAAAAGTATCAGATAACTTCGAAAATTATTATAAATAAATTAAATTGTTTAAATAATTTCGAACGTTAGGCCAACAAAAATTCGTATACGCTAACCTATATCTTATTTGTAAAATTAGTCATAGAAAGAAGCATAGATTTATAATTATTTCTTCTAACAATCATTAATTAATTAACAACTTATTATTAAGGAAAATGCGAAATAACGTTTTTGTATTACGCGAACTGAAAATTGGATCTTCCATTGTAAAATTACCTGACACTTTAGAAAATCGTTATAATCAAATTATTTTATTTCAATAATTAGTTATTAAAAATTTTCAAAATTTCTGCAGAAAGTCTCGACAGCTTAATTGCAAAATTACATGAAACAACAAAACATCCACATTACATACAAACAAAAATAGAAGACAATAAACAATAAACTTTATTAAACATTTTTCCGATTGTAATTTTTCGAGCTATTAAGCTGTAAACATTAGATTGTTGCTAATCAGGTTCGGACGCTTTACTCTCCTAAGAGCTAGCCGTAAAGTCTAATAACCAAAAATTTTGAACATTTTACAATGTTAGTTCAAGTTAGTTAGTTCTTTTGAGGAGTACGAAAAATTAAAAAATTCGCGCAACATAGACTGGTTACTTTGTAACCGATTTCGAAAAAGGTGGAGGTTCTCAATTCGACATGGCTATTTTTTTTTTTTATGGTTGTCCAGCGATTATTCCGAAACTACTCGACCGATTCGAATGAAATTTTTTATATGAAAGGTAATTATCCTCCGCTGGTCCCATTCAAATTTTGTGATTGTTGGTCCAGTATCTCGCCAGTAATTTAATATTTTATGAATATTCTTTCTCTACGTTTCGGCCTCTGCCGACTCTGTCCGCCGATTATTCGGAAACTACTGAACCGATTTGGAGAAACTATTTTTTGAATAAAAGAGAATTATCCCATGGTGGTTCCATTATATAACTGAGCTTGAAAAAAAAGAACCGACTTCGAAAAATGCACTAAAAAGTGTAAAAAAAAAAGTTTTTGAAAAAAAAGAACCGACTTCGAAAAATGCACTAAAAATTGTGAAATAATTCACAAAAATGTTCTCGAAGTCGGCGCCGAATTACAAATTGACATATAACGTCACAGACCCTATTGTGGATCAGTGCCTCTATTTTGAATCATTTACTTCTAAATAGACATTATAAAAGTTTTGCATTACTTCTTTAATTATTTTGATACATAAGAATAAGTGCTTTCAAAGTAATAATAAAAGTATTGCAAAACTTTCACAATATAGTTTTAACATAAACTGCTTCACAATAGAGGCACTGATCTACAATAGGGTCCGTGACGGTAGTATCTTGCTCAAGAATATAATTTATAAATAATATTGAAATGGGTACAATTTCGTTAAACCTGGAACAAAATATGTGTCCCACTATCGTATACCCCACTTAAAGTTAATAACTCGTAATCGAAAGTACTGGTTTGAGGGAAAATGCTTTTTAAAAGAACTTGCAATGCAACAATCTTCTTCAAATGATAGTCATTGGCTAAACTATCACATATTATTCAAATAATACTGTTACAATTGTAACTGCTGGCGCGAGCTTTTATGTATTATCCCCGGGATAATCTTAATGTGCTTAGGCCATCGCCACCTAGCGGCGGTACGCAAACTACGCTATCAAACAATTAGTCAAGAATAAGATTCCCAATGAAACAAAATAAGGTGACGGTATATGTCAATTTGTAATTTGGCGCCGACTTCGAGAATATTTTTGTGAATTATTTTACACTTTTTAGTGCATTTTTATCACACTTTTTAGTGCATTCATCGAAGTCGGTTCTTTTTTTTTTCAAAAAATATTTTTAACTACAGCACTGTAGAGTTTTAATTAAGAAGATTGAACGCCAGGAGCCATCACCGGACAGCCATCAAGAAATCAAGAAAAAAAAAATTAATTACTGACGTAACAAGTGACCGGGCGGTGCTGCCACGGCTACATCAACGTTCTTTTTGAACTCTAATTAGTCAGTGCATCGCGACGGTCACAATGGACACGAGAAGTTCTTGTAAAAGCCGAGTTACACCTCGCCGAAGCGCAAATTCTAAAGAAAATCGCGTACGACAATTATTGTGCTGCATTAGCCCAATACAATAACACCTACAGTGCTATATCATCGGGTACAACATTAAGTACTAATCGCAAAGAAACCGCGAGTGACAAAAATCGTGAAAGTGAGAAGATTATTTCGAGCGCTGAGCGCCGAAATGTTCTTCCAACATTAAGTGCTAATCAGAAAGAAACCGAGAGTGAAATCGGGAAGTGCAGGGACAATGCTCAACAGAGTCATACAATCACTCCAACACGTGCAGACCGTAGGAAAAGAATGTACATCGGCGTATTAAAACGCTCACATTATTTCCCGATCCTATCGCCTAACAAAGATCGAGAGAACCAAACGCCCGATCGACAAAGCGCGGCATATACAACAATAAGCGAGCGACGAGTGCCAACGCGAATTCGCCCGAGCCGTCCGACACAAATGTGCTCGATCGACAGAGCACGGCGTACACATCAGTCGCAGCGCTCAACAATAAGCGAACTACGAGCGTCGACCCGAAGTCGCCTGAGCCGTCCGACCCATATACGGAGATGACTGCAGCACTTGAGCAACAGATCGTTCCAGCCTTAACAGACACTGTGCTTGATCGACCGCGCGAAGAAGATGCACCGCTCGCAGCGCTCGATAACCGAGCGACGGAATTCACAGCACCCGAGCTCCCCGATGCACTACTAGAGACAGCTCTAGCTCCCAACAGAAACGAAGAGAAACAAACGCCCGATCAAGTGAGCGTGAATTCCGAGACATACTTAATTGTCGACCAAGAGCGCTCGCTTCTCACCATTTTACAACCCCCAATAAATATAAGTGTAGTCAAATTAAAGTCGACAACTCAAACAGAACGTCGCAAAATAAGATAAACCCCCGGATCAATGACAGAAGAAGACAGACGAGAATTAGAGAAGAAGGAAATGGCACTTTGGCGGAAAAAAATTCGAAAACAACATGTTGCGTATATAGAAGGACAACCACCACTCGCTCAGATGAAGAAGAAGAACACTCACCCCCACAAACAACAGAGATCTTCAAGTTCGCCCCCAAGGTCACGACACAGCAACCAACAAACCCCGAGGTACCCTCCACGACAGAAATAAGCAAAACACCATCATCACCTACACATCAAAACAAAAAACAAAAAACAAAGATGAGACAAAGAAAGAAGCCACAAAAAAGTGAAGTCATCGACAACAAGGTAACAACATACCTTTATGCCTACACCTCACCTCTTAACAGAATGTGATATCACCAACTGCTATTACGGAAAAGACAATCCCGAAACAGCCTGGGTACAGTGTGTCAAATGTCATAATCGATGGGCAAAAATAATCTGCCTGAAACAGTTGCCATTTTCCTGCAAAAATTGCAAAGAAGATCGGCAGCCCTCAACATCCCGATTGCAAAATTTCACGTGAGATGTTGCAATAGGGATACCTACGGAAGTAATCCGGCATCGGAACCGACCCCCAACACCATCCACAGAACACCCAACGGATTACATAAACCGGTACTAAAATAATACAATATAAAAATATTATGATATGAAGTACAATATGTTATAATGAATTAATGATTTCATTAAATTTATTTTTATTATATTATTCTATTATCATATTATAGTATTATACTATAAATATTTTCATATGTCATTATAATATTATAGTATTATATTATAAATATTTTTATCATATTATAACATTGTATTATAAATATTTTCATATGTTTTATATAAAATGTTCATGATAACTATGCCAACACCCGTCACACTGCGATTACCGGGACAAAATGCACGAATACCACTCGTGCATAATTAGCAAGACCGCTTCAAACCAACAACAACCCATATCCATTATAATAACACTCCTGGTTCAATTATTCGGCCACATCCTCCCGCTACCAATCATTGAAAACAAAAATAACGCGACCAATACACACATTACTGTACCAAAACAATCAGCTCATAAACAAGGCTAAACATTCTAACAAATAATCCCACGCACATCAACCAACAAACTCGACCCCACGTGTCGTTGACAACATACTCCCCCACAGTATGAAAGACTGCCCTTTCGTACTTTAATGAAAGGCTGTCAACTTAACCAGTTTTGTTATCGGGCGCATGAGAATACCTTTATTTGTCCGCACGTTCACTACTCTCACTTGGCCGTCGTTGCCAGGAAATATCTGTTCTATCACACCCATTGTCCATATGATTCTCGGCTGACTAAAATCCGCAATAAGAACCACATCGCCTGTCTGCGTTGGTGCAACGTCTTGTTGCCATTTTCTATGCTTAATAGTGTTGGAAGTTCCTTTAGCCATCGCCGCCAGAAATTCTCTGCCATACACTGAGCGTTTCGCCATTGCTTGCGCGAACATAGATCTGCCGCTTCAAATCTACGGAAAATAGGGCATCCTGAAGAGAAGCCGATCAAAGCGATTGGGCGTTAAAGCCTCCATGTCCCTATGGTCAACGGATACGTGCGTGAGAGGTCTACTGTTAATTGAGTACTCGGCCACAGCTAAAAGGGTTAACAGCGTTTCATCTTTCGGTGCTCTTTCTTTCAATGTGACCCTTAAAGCGCTCTTTACACTTCGGACGAGTGTATCCCAACTACCCTCCATATGAGGAGCTGCCGGAGGAATGAATTTCCAGGATATCATTTTGGTCGACGCGTACTCTTGCTGTTTTTTGTGCCGATTTCTTGGACCGCGTGCTATAACTCCACGTCTGCACCCCGCAGATTCGACCCATTATCTGAATATATTTCAGTTCGTCGCCCTCTACGTGCCGCCATATGCCGCAGGGCCATGATTGTTGAGTCCATACTCAACGATGAAGTGAGTTCCAAGTGCGCAGCTCGGATTGTCAGACATGTAAATAATACTACCCATCTTTTCTCGTGGCGTCTACCGACTGCCAAAATATAGTCAGACGACCGGCAAAATACACAGTGATTCGGCACCCACTTCCAGTCGTATTTATTAGTTAGTTCATCTACCTCGCCTAACCGATGTGATACGAAAGCTTGATACTCATGAGGGTCACCGCAAGTCCAGCTAAGTACGGTTCGCGAATCGGTCCAGAATGTGTGCTTGTCTATAGGAAACTCGAGTTCCTTTTGGACCGTGCTCGCTAGTCTGCTAGCTATTAATGCGACTTGTAACTCCAAACGTGGAATTGAGAGTAGTTGGATCGGGGCAACGAGACTTTTACTCCCGACAAATTTAACGTCTACTTCCCCATTATCATGTTGAATTCTGCGATAGATGACGGTCGCATATGCTAGCTTGCTCGCGGCACAGAAAGTATGCAGCTCGTTTTTAACTACTTTCAAGTTAAGCGATAAGTAACGTCGCGGTATCTCTATGTGTTTTATTGACGGAAGATTATCGATCCACTTCTTCCAAACTTCATAGTCAGTGTCACGTAATCGTTCGTCCCATTGCACGCTACTGCGCTACACATCCTGTAAGAGAATTCTACTCCTGATAGTAAATGGCGATAAGAATCCAAGCCGGTCAAAGGCCGACATCACAATCTGTAACATTTCGCGCTTAGAGGGTCTTCTCCTTCCTTTCAGTAAGTCAGCTGGAATTCTTTTAAACCCAACTTCGAATTTGAACACATCTGCATGCGGATCCCAAACTAATCCTAACGCCTTTTCCCAACAGTTTTCTTGTTCCTCTAAAGCGAGATTTATCGGACATTCTAATCGATCTTTTGTTGATATATTTTCTAAAACTACTTCTCTATTGCTTGCCCAACTACACATTTCGAACCCGGCTGATTTATTAATCAGTATAACCTCTTCCTCATCGACGCTATCTAAATAGTCGTCCATATAAAACTTCCTTTTGATGGCAGCAGCCGCCTTTGGCATTTAATCTGCGAATTCTTCAGCGTTAGTATCTTTGACATACAAGGCTGAGCAGGGAGAGGACTTGGCGCCGAAAAGTAAGGAAGTCATGAGGTACGTATGCGGTGCGCAATCACGTCTGTCGGCGCGCCACAAGAATTGCTGAGCGCGTTGATGCCGTAATTGCACCTTCACGCACAGAAACATTTCTTTGAGATCTTCTTTAAGAGCTACCGGATTTTGCCTGAATCTTAACAGTACACCGAATAGTGATAAAAGCAAGTTTGTACCCGAGAGTAGATAGACTTCGTAACGTTACATCTATTTCTTCTTCTTTGACAAAAATTGTACGTTTATTAAAAAATCTAAATGATAATTAAGAAATATTAATTGAATGAGCATAGCACAGAACGGAATTGCGCTTATGTGGATTCTCACTAAAGGTCCGGACACTTAAAATGGAACAGAGAAAAAACACAAGTATAACATTAGCTATTATATCTATAGATATGAGGAACAAGACGTTGTTCCTTATGTTTTTTGCTATATAGATATAATAGATAATGTTATTCTTGTGTTTTTTCTCTGTTCCTTTTTTAAGTGTCCGGGCCTTAAAATCGGACCGCACAGCACAGCACAGCACATCACGGGATTGCGCGTAGGGACTTTCTACCCTGATGTGATGTGCTTGTGACTGTAACTGTTTCGTGTGATTCGGCACACTCCATGGTGGAAAAGAAAAGAGATGCGTATTCGCTGGGAGCCTTCTGAGTATCTGCCATTTATAGCTCATGTATTTTTAATGAGTTATAAATGGTGAAAATTCGTAGCACACAATCAACCTGTGCTGCGTAATCATAGCTTTGAGAATTCGGAAAATGGAAATAAATACTACATAGCGTTGACAGAATATTTAAGAAATTTTAATTGTGAACAAATATGATGACAATAAGCTGCCAATACAGTAGCTTTCTTTCTCTTTACGCAATCGCCCTTCCCTTCTACATCATTTCCAGCTGCTCGAGCTCTTATGATTAGGCAGCACATAGTAGATGGTGAGCAAATGACATGTTCTGGCGTGTATCGAATCACACGCTACACTCTGTGACCTCGCGGAATTCCCCATTTACGTATTCTGACCGAGAATATGTTTTTAACGTGAACGTGACACGCGGGTAATTTAATTGTCAAACGAGCATTAAATTGCTCTCTCAACACACGGATAGGTATAAGAAATAATAATAGTTGTTCAATTTTAAATAAGATACATAGGATAACCTCCTAAGATCTTATGTATATTTTAGTCTTTGAAGTTACAAGGTAAACGAGTATATAAAAGTATAAGAATAGAAGAGTGCCGCCATCGGCTGTCGAACTCTGACTGGCTGTTGGTGACCTCTTGATGATGCAGCTCAGTTATCCTCTCCGTGAGGGTGGTAACGTTGAGGGTGCAGAAGAGAAGAAGGAGTATGAGTGTCTCCACCCCTGGTTCTTCTTGGCGAATGGGAGTGAGTTTCCACGAGCTTTTTCCCGCGTTTCTGATCAATCAAAGAAAGGCTGTATGGGGTCCTTTCATTCCTCTGAAAACGCCACGCGGTAAGCATGTGTATGAGAGTGCAGCGCGGCTCTCACTTTTTCCCGGTGCAGCAAACATGGAGCTCATTGTTTTGGCTTGTTCGTTTCCAGGAACCCTTAAAATGCATCTTGAGTGAAAGGGGAGCGGGGCACGTACACCGTTTTTGCTCGTTTCTTCGAGTTTCTTCGATGAGCACATTATTTATGGTCCTTCTCGGGTTTTCCGCTCGCAGAGAAAAACAATCATAAGTAATATTTTATTAGGTGTCCGCTTCGCATTTTACAATCGCTTTTTCGAGTGACCATTTAAATAACTTATACGCTTGTTTGCTACGTTTTAGGCACGTACAGAATATATTAAAATATATAACCATTTTCGGGGAAGACTAACGGAACGAGAGAGAACGAATATAACGTTTATTTGTAATTTAATATTAGCGCGTAATAAGTATAAATATCGCGAAACGCGGAATGGAAGTCGCCTGACTTCACATTTTATCCCTTATAAAAAAGCTGTTTTGTAAGAAACAGCTTCTTACTAATTACTAACATTACGCAGTTTCGCGAAGAATATAATTCTGAATTTTGTTTAGGTTTCATAAGATTTTAATTTTACATTTCCTATATACTTAATATATATCTTTTCAATAGTTTATCGCTTTATCATTTTAATCAATTATCCTATCTTGCTGTCCATTATTTCAATCTCTGCATTAGTGTAATAATTATTATTTCATATACTGGACAAATACATTCTTAAAATCAGAATTATTCTTACCTTTGTCGGTTTTGAATGGCTTCGAATATTTTAGATTAGCAACTTTAAAACAGGTTTGCTATTGAGTACAAATCTTAAAACTATAAAACATTTAACTTTTAATTTTCATATGAGAGCACGACTGTTTGAATGTATCCCTCTTAACATTATTATTATCGTAAACTTAACCAACTTCATGAAATTTTAAATAATTCCTAAAAATTATTAAACAACTGCTACCTTTATACTTTGTCTAGTACACACTACAAAAGTATTCATTATTAAATTCATTCTACCTATTTTCGATTTAGTGAATTGTTCCCTGATTAATAGGGCAAGATCGATTATAATTTCAACCTTGAATTTTTTATTTTAGATCTGTAAGTCTTACTATTTTTCTCAAGATATTTATTATTTATATTGAAGATTTCACTTGTCCCAATTATAATATTTTTATTATTAGTTTATTTCATCTGAACATCCTTAATAAAGATTATACAATACTGCATTATTTCTAGTTACAATCTCTATACATGCACATCAATATCGCAATAGTTCTATTAATAAAATATAATTCAGTTTAATTTTCATTATCTCTGTATGGAAGCTCTTTAACTGATTTTCTCATTTTCTCATTTTATGCCGACAATAATAATAATTACATTTAACTTGTCTAGCAACAAAGTTGCTCTTCAAATCTCACGTCACTATCTCAAGTCTCACTTCTGAGACAAGGTCAGAACTTTTACCTAAACGTTAAACTCTTTCAGTACCTTTCTGTACTGTTCTCTGGCTTTAATACAAAATTCACCAGGTAATCTTGCCTCTTCAGTGCCGTACAGGTACTGGTCTCAAATTTTTGTATGAACTGCATATTCACCGGACGTTCCTGTCCCTTCAGTGCCGTACAGGTACTGGTCTCAAATTTTTGTATGAACTGCATATTCACCGGACATTCCTGTCCCTTCAGTGCCGTACAGGTACTGGTCTCAATTTTTGTCTGAACTGACGTTCACCGGACATTCCTGTCCCTTCAGTGCCGTACAGGTACTGGTCTCAATTTTTGTCTGAACTGACGTTCACCGGACATTCCTGTCCCTTCAGTGCCGTACAGGTACTGGTCTTTATTGTCAGAACAGACATTCATAAAGCAACTCTGCCCCTTCACTTCCTTTCCAGTACTGGTCTCAAAACAATCATTTTTATTGTAATTGTTCTGACCCTTCCCACTGCTTCACTAAACAACCTTTTCACTCTCATAATTTAGACAAAATGTAAGGTCTATTAGGAATAATTTAGAAAAATTATGATTATAATATTCAAAGGATCTCTGTCTTATCAAAAATCCGAAACCGATTATGAGTCAGCTGACAGTCATCTTTTGCGAATAAATTAAAAACATGTGGATTTAGGATTCGACATCTGCATTAATTTATACGTCCCAGCTTGTAGACAATTTAACATTTTATAATTTAATTAAATAGCCAAATATTATAAAGCTCCATTTAAAGCTTACTGTATCTAAATAATAAATCATTTGTTGATAATTTCATAGAATTTCTCAAAGTAACTGTCTAAAATTACATAAATTACAATATTTACTATATGTTTCTTCTATTGCTTAGGCAGCGGCGGATCCAGGGGGGGCGATGGGGGCGATCGCCCCCCCCCCCCCCAAGAAAATTTTTTATGTTAACCAATGAATCCTTAACTTAAACCCTAGACCAATAACCAATTGACCCTGAATACATAAACTGTAAAAAGATAATTCTATAAGTTGAAAATCATTATTTAATCAATAAACGCATAAACCTCAAAACCCAATTAACCCAAGATAAGCAATTTAGAATTAAATAAATAAAAAAATGTAACCCATAAACCCTAAGCCCAACTTAGAAAATTTTTAGCAAATTTCTAATTTTTCAAATTTATTTCGTTTATTTAACTATTGTAATAATTTTTATACATTAATATTCATCTATAAATATTTGTTCAACTTTCTGATGCACAATGAAATTAAAATTTATAAAAACATACTTATAAAACTATTAATTAGACTAAACTTCTGTTTATACATAGAATTACTGGTCTTCCTACAGTTTCACAGTAATTTATGAAAGTTATGCATAACTTTTTCCATACATTTAAGGAAAAACAACTTTTGTTGTATTTACTAAATATCATTATTTATTTGTTCACGTACCAAAATTGTTCGTTATCCAAACCAACGTTTGGTCGATTCAACAAAAGCTTTTATTTTCATTTTTCAATTGATTGAATAATTTGAAAAATATTTCCTTACTTGATAAGCTTTATAATAGTATTCCCTCGCTTGTTTTTATTTTATAGTATAAATAAGTTTGAGTATGAATTAATCAATTAATTAATTAGAAACTATATCCTTTGCATGTTTCATGTGTAGGAATTTATTTATAAAACAAAAAATAAACAGAAGTATCACGAGTGTTTATGCTGTTATGTTCTGATAATCTTAGTAAATAAATAATTTTGATAAACATACTTATAAAGTGCTGCTAAATGTTCTTGAGAAGATGATGGGAAATTACCTTTTTTACTAATTCAGATATCCTCAATGGTATCGCCCGCCCCCCTATACGCTTCTCCTAGATCCACTTCATGTACCAAAATTTTTCATTGTACAGACCAACGTTTGGTAGACTCAATAAACATTTTTTTTCGTGTTTCTATAAATGATAAATATGATATATTTAAAAGGCTTTTCATTAAAATAAAATAGTTATTAATATTTTCAGTTATGAAACACCTTGCTTGCAATTTAGGGATTTTCAACTGATTCAATAATTTGAAAAACATTTCCTCATCTGTTAAGCTTTGTAATGGTTTTTCCTGGCCTGTTTTTATTTTACAGTATAAAATTTGAGGATAAATAGACTTATTAGTCTCGTACTATCATATTCATTTCGAATTTCATATTCATTACGAAATAAAGTTAGATTTAGATTCCATTGCAGATAGGTTTGTGAAGACCGACTGCAAACATACATTAGAATTAATATTATAAGGGGAAATGGCATATAAAGGCATTAATTTAAAAATTTGATTATATTGTCATACGCTATGTTATGTAATTGTTATTTTAAAAAATGTAATCATTTAAGTGGCACATGTGGAATGTGAAATTATTATGGACCTTTTTTTTTTCTTTACTAATTAGGGCACCCTCAGTATCATCGCCCCCCCCCCCCTATACGCCACTTCTGGATCCGCCGCTGTGCTTAGGATATAATATCTAATATAAAATTTTAATAACAAAACTATTTGTTTGCAAGGTTATTATACTGTTGCTTCTATTAATGTGTACAATTTCTATGCGATGCCTCTTATTCCACAAAATATGTGTGTATATATATCTATCTAATATTCCCTTTGCCCTTATGGAAAAAATCGTCTCCGATGATTTGAAACTTAACACATATGTTAAACAAATGAATTATTGCATCTAGGAAAATAAAAATATCTAATTCGATATAATGATTTAATTAGTTAAATTAATCCTTGTAGAAAACTCACGTTAAAATCGCCATCATTATTTATCTAAATTTTGTTTATATATATATATATATATATATATATATATATATATATATATATATATATATGTTTATTTCATGAATAATTTGATATTGTGTTCAACAATATTTGCATAACGCTTTTAAGCTTGCTATGATAATGTGTTAGTGACTAAATCATAATGATTGTTTTTCTAAATTGTAGTTTGTTCTTATATTACTTAAGTTTTCGATACATTCGACGACATTTGCAGAGCGCTTTTAAGCTTACTATGCTAATATATGTTACTCACTAAATCATAATGATTGTTTTTCTAAATTGTAGCTTGTTCTTATATCACGGAAGTTTTCAATACATTCGACAAAATTTGTACAGTATATTCGGAGTAAAATAGGTGATATCTTAAGGGGGTATGATCCTCATAAATTATAAAAAAGTAAATTTTTTTTATAATGTATTCTTGATTTATAGGGCGTTTACTATTTAGAAATTAAATTTTAGACACTAATAAAGTCAAATAAAAACGTTCAAGACCTTAAATCATCATTTTATTAGTTATACTGCGATTTAAAAATTCGCGCGAGGTTTACATCACCTCTTACAAAATAGACAGTAGTTTATCATATAGAACGTTATCTATTTTACTGATGCAGAATACTCCAAGCTTACATCTATCAGCTGTTAAATGTTTTGTTTTGACAGTTTTAAAAGAGTGGATGGAAAACGGTGTATCGTCATATCAAATTCATTAAGTGAGATAAGTATCAAAGTGTAATTACTAATCTGACTAACATAGCTCAGTACATTATCATTAATATTTTTGAATAATATAGCTCTGAAGGAAAGCTAGTGAATAAAATATATTACCGGTGCATATGTAGAGACTTATAAATTAAGTTCAACCCCAATAAATTAAGAACCTCAGGTTCAAAGAGATTAGCATATTGAATTCATAAAATCAGTTTCTCAGAAGTTTCATCAATTATCATCAAAAAGAAAAATAAGTTAAGAATATACAATATAAGAATAACACGTTTCTCTTCAAATATATAAGATATAAAATCACTCAACAAAGTTATTCATTCGCATAAACAAATTAAATACAAACGAGTATTGGAAGTTCAATCTCTCGAGTGTGCAAAAATAAACATAAGTATTCTTTGCACCTTTACCTATACTGTCTATATATATAGTTTCTGAAGGTTTAGACAAAATATTTCATACTCATTTAGCTATAGTATTCATTTTTAAAATTCATTTCTGAAAAGGTTAATACTAAACTAATCAATATTAAACAGATGAAAATAATTATGAAAAACCACTGATCCTTAAGGAGAGACCGGAGTCCTATACCTTACATACAGTCAACGATATTGCAGTTTCTCATTTTACTCGATGAACTTTTAAGATTGATCAATTTATCGACCACAGGCACATTTTTTGTGATCAATAGATTCCTCTGGTCGAAAAAGTACGGAAACAAGAAGAATTCATTGAATAAAACGAAAAATTACAATGTCGTAACTAACCTCCCCATTATACTTAAGTCTTCATTTTAAACAAAATTATTACATTTGTATGCTACCTGCCTAAATTATAATAATAAAAATAATAATATCAATACAAGTTTATTAACACTACTACTATACACTCAATCTAAAGTAATAATACTTGTGCTATTATAAAAATTCAAAAACATTGCATTACCTTGAAAAGCAAGATTTATAAGCCTGCATAACCCCCAAACCATGCTTGCAGCATATAGCAGCAATAAATATTTATATATATATATTATTTGCATATATTTAAATATAAATGTATTATTTTTAATTAATTCCAATTTGGTACTTACCTTTGTCAAGTGATGATGGAAATGGAGGAAAGCGCGACAAAGACGATGAAGAATAGACAAAACAAAAAAAAACGATATATAGAAGGGCCGCTTTCGTTGAAATATGATATAGCGGTTCCGAGTTCCGTCGTTGGGCACGATTCGCGCCCAACGCTGAGACACGGCAGCACCGTCCTAGTGCTGTAGTAGCTTAATTAATCTTGGCCTCTACGTGTAATAGAATCGGTCATATGTAATCCTTATGTTCGGAATATTTTCGTTCCAATAGTTATTGAAATGATGTATTATTATTTTTTAAATTTCCAATTACCAAAATAGTGGTATAAAGTTATTGTTTGGTTGAAATAAATAAATACCAGTTTTACTTTAAACATTTGAGTTCGACATTTTTTTCCGTGTAACAGTCTTGAGATAAAACGTTATAAAAGTTTGACAAGCTGTGTCAAACAATTAAAGGATTGTACTTAGATTATTTGATTTTATGTTCATTTAATTGTACACTTTTTAAGAAGACAATTGATTCAAGACCAGCAGTTATCAATGCAGATAATTTTATAATCATTAACCTATTTTGCTGCATACAAATTTATAACGTGATAATCAGTGAAAACATTGTTTACCATGTTGTTATGTGATAAATATTGAAACGAAGTGATTTTAAATCAAAATAGTGTTTCTAAAACTTTCTTAATAACCTTAAACCTATGTTATCATATAGTATAAAATCTAATAAAAATAATATTTAAAATATCTCAATATAAATCAAATGTAAGAAAATAAATAACAACCTAATAATAATATATTTTAAATTCTCTGTATGTTCAAATCAAATAAATCTAAAAATGTTCTTTGAATATTAACTTCTTTTAACTTGTCTAAACTTTTAAACGAAGCTTTTAATAGCTTATGTAAATACTGGCCTTATTTAATGGAAGATGTTAATATCTTATTGGGTTAACTAATTGTAATGTATATAAACTAAATAAAATATGAGTGTTTATGAATTTCTATTGTTAAAGTAAAATGGAAAAGTAACTGGATGAAAATAATTATTGCGACTTAATTATTGTTATTTGTATCTTAAACGAGAGTGAAAATAATTTTTGCAAACTTTTGACTTCTGTGTTCAACTCGAGCAGTATAAGAAATTGTTCTCATCTTTAATTTACCGCGCAAATTAATAATGGGACATTAGTAAAATCTTAACATTTTACACAAAAATATTGATTATACTGCATATATAATACTTAAAGCATATGATAAATTAAGATAACATTTGAAAAATACAAGAAATATTAGAAAAACGACTTACTTACAAATAGTTAGGTTAACGCGTGTATGTTTTTATTTGTATTCTGTGCTATTTCTCAAAAACCAGATTCCTAATTATTCTAGGAATTTGCATGTGCCTTGTTAAAGACTTCAACTAGAATGTCTCAAAATTTCGTAGCTTTTTCTCTGTGTTGAGTTGAGATATGGATTAGAACATAATTAAGTACTTTCATCGAGAAGAAAAAAGAAGAAAATACTTCTTTCCATAACGACGCATATAATTTTGATATCAAATATCGCTAAAACAATCTTCCTAAACTTCATGAACTTTTAATATGTTATTATTTAGTAGATATCTGATAAATCTAAAAATTTTAACAATTTCTGTTAATTTTCAAATTTTGCTTTTAAGTAGCTACGTAAATAGTTATGTAGTTTAAATTTAAACCTAAAATAACTTTTTATTTATACTATGAAGTTTAACTGTCAGGACAATAAAAATATAAACAATATATGTATATAGATTCTTTCCTTTCATAACCATTTAAGAATTATTATTTAAGATTAACACGACAATAAAAATACGTATGAAATTATAAAATTAAATGATAGAAGATTGTGCAATCCTTGTGAGATATTATGTCTAAATTTAAATGAACATTATTTTCTTCTTAAAACAAAATATTAATTTACAAAGAAGTAGATTAAATGAGATAACTATTGAACTCTATGTGCATGTAAATGTGTCAATTATTTGTACATACATACCTGTTATACGCACCAATCGTTCACTCATGCTACGCAAGAAAATAACTATTTGCTTATATTTTTATAGTGATATTTTTCTTTTAGAATTAAGAGTAGATTTGATAAAATTTAATATGATTTAATCAATTTTGAAAACTATATAAATATTTTCAATATCTGTAATTTATATCAACATAGTAATATTTAACAATACTTGTTAAAATAAAGTTGTTAATAATAATACTTACTAAATATTATATTTTATGGATTAATGTGATATGTAATAAATTTCAAGAAATCTTAAAAATAAAATGTCAAAAATTAATTTTGAATTGTAGTTTACGTTATATATTATAATCAAGAAATGTTTTTTGAAAAGTTTGAGCAATATTTAAAAATATAACTTATCGGTTTCACTTAATCTTCTCTTAATAATAAAATTTATTTTATAATAACAGAATATATGGTCACTCGAAAATCTTATATTACTAAACTTACATTTATGTGGAGCGGAGAAGGAGTTGGTTTACACAATTTTTAAATAATACACAAAATTCACAATTTCAAAATAGTTAGCACAGCACTGTTCACAAGATTAAACCAACTCCATACAGCTGCAATAAATTCTTGCCTGTGATTGAGAGCGATTTTTTTCACGGGATTTCCAACCACTTCACCCCCGGCATTTGCCCTATGCTTCCGGGAAAACCGTGAAAAAACCTCGGAGAGGAGAAGCGGCAAGAAAACTGCTTCGCTGTTGAATGATTATGGAGCTTGACTTTTGAAGTTCTTCTTCTTCCTGCCTCCTGGACGTAGGCTACCCAGTGCACCAAGCTTAGGCACCAAATGACTCCAATGGACGGCCACGGTCACGAATTGTCCTTGTAAAGGACAAATATAACAGTCGAATTCTGTAACAAAACTTTCTGGGCCTTTGTCTTGATTGATTATTTAAGACGAAGCTCCAAGAAAGTATAAAATTTTTTCTGCGTTTTCGCGGTTGAGTTGAAAAACAACCCCTCACACTTAGCACCAATGTAACGTCGCGGAATTCCCCATTTACGTATTCTGACGAGAATATGTTTTTAACGCGAACGTGACACGCGGGTAATTTAATTGTCAAGCGAGCATTAAAATGCTGTCTCAATACACGGAAAGATATAAGAAATAATAATAATTGTTCAATTTTAAATAAGATACATAGGATAACCTCCTAAGATCTTATGTATACTTTAGTCTTTGAAGTTACAAGGTAAAAGAGTATATAAAAGTATAAAAATAGAAGAGTGCCGCCATCGGCTGTCGAACTCTGACAGGCTGCTGGTGAGCTCTTGATGATGCTGCTCAGTTATCCTCTCCGTAAGGGTGGTAACGTTGAGGGTGCAGAAGAGAAGGAGTACGAGTGTTTCCACCCCTGGTTCTTCTTGGCGAATGGGAGTGAGTTTTCACGAGCTTTTTCCCGCGTTTCTGATCAATCAGAGAAAGGCTGCAGGGCCCGTACTGGCGTGGGAGAGAGTTAGAGTGGGGTCCTTTCCTTCTTCCGAAATCGCCACGCTGTAAGCATGCATATGAGAGCGCGACTCTCGCCTTTTCCCGGTGCAGAAAACAAGAAGCTCATTGTTTTGACTTGTTCGTTTCCAGGAACCTTTAAAATGCGTCTCGAGTGAAGGGGGAGCGAGGCACGTAGACAGTTTTTATTCGGTTCTTCGAGTTTCTTCGATGAGCACATTGTTTATGGCTTTTCTCGGGTTTTCCGCTCGCAGAGAAAAACAATCATAAATAATACTTTATTAGGGGTCCGCTTCGCATTTGACAATCGCTTTTTCGACTGACCATTTAAATAACTTATACGCTTGTTTGCTACGTATTGGGCACGTACAGAATATATTAAAATGTATAACCATTTTCGGGGAAGACTAACGGAACGAGAGAGAACGAATATAACGTTTATTTGTATTTTGATATTAGCGCGTAATAAGTATAAATTCGCAAAACGCGGAATGGAAGTCGCCTGACTTCACAAGTCACAGTCACAATCTCATCACATCAGTGTGGAAAGTGCCTTGTAGACTCTCACGAACAACACACACATGAAGCGACAAAATGAAAACTAGACTGCAAGATAAAAAGAAAAAAGGAAACATTTACCTACAGAGCAAACACACCTTTACCTACTGGGTTATGGTGAAACGTGGAAACTCATATGCTGGAATCATCGTTGAACCTCGAAAGATTCAGAAAGTCCAAACGCTACGTTTACGTCGTTGACTGTACTATTAGGCAATAGTATAGTCAACGACCTGAACGTAGCGTTTGGATTTTCTGAATCTATCGAGGTCCAACGCTGGCTGGAATTCATAGTCGTGACCATGGTGAAATAGTATATTGTGTACCTAGGGCGCAAAGTGGGCATTTTTCAAAAAGCCCACTTTGCCCTTGGTGCACACCATATTTTTTGTAACGTATGTATTGATTTTTACGTTTTTCTAGCATATTAAGCAGGGCTAAATATATGTGTATATATATATATATATAATAGCAATTTTCCGAAAAATTTTAACGGGCGCAAAAGTAACTTTTGCGCCTGCTTATTTACTTTTGCGCCCTCGTATTTACTGTTGCGCCCGCCGGTCTAAAAAATTGTCCTTTAGGCTCGCTTAATAGGTACAGAGAAGCGCGAAAATCGTGCTTGTGTCACAAAAAAGAAAAGAGAAGTGTGCTATCAAGGAGCGTTCCGAACTTCTACCATTTATAGCTGATTGAAAATACATGAGCTATAAACGGCGGACGCTGGGAAGGCTCCCAGTGAACGCACCTCTCTTTTCATTTCCATCATGGTCGTGACTCAAACTCAATCTCAAATGGAAACAATTTCTTAATAGAAGTAGCACATCTTGGTCATTTCAAAAGTTCGTGGCTACGTAAAATAACGTACCAGATAAACTATAAAATAACCAAGACGCGACCCCAACCGAGAAATGGTGTCAAGTTAGGGTGTGTCCAGATGGAGGACAAAAATGTCTGTCATCTCCGATCCGTGTTCCATCGCTGTTTCGCTGTTCCGATTTGGATTTAAACGTTGAAGTGCATCTATATACCTGTACTCCCAATACTCCGCTACAAGGAGTATTTTTCTCCGAAAATCCGTAGTGACTTTAAACAGTTTTAATGTATCAAATCTCAACACTTGAATTCAAAACGTAACAGCGAAACAGCGATAGAACACGGACCGGAGAGGACAGACCATATTTTTGTCCTCCATCTGGACACAAACTTATGAATATGCCCGTTAGTTATTTGGGGGCTACTTAAATTGAAACCATTTCTCGGCTGGAGTGGCGTATCTTGGTCTTTTTGTAGTTTATATAGTATGATATTTTACCTAGCCATGAACTTGGAAATGACCAAGATGTGCTACTACTATTAAGAAATTGTTTCAGTTTGAGTCACAACTATAAATTCCAGCCTAATATCTAATCTTAAGAAAAAGATTAGTTTTATTTAATTGACTATTTTTTGATTCTTTTTTCGTTTTTAATTTCCACAAAAGGTATAATTATCTTTATTTTTGTGATATGATAGAAAATATACAATATTTTCTAAATAGATGTAATTTTTATTTAGGTATATTTTTGTTCAGTACATTGAGCATATTTTATCCCTGTCAATAAATAATGACAGTTTCCATGCTCCAACATATCTTATTTAAAGAAATACATTGTGAAATAACAAATATTTTCAGACCCATGGGGGTATGAATACTGTTTCTAATTTGTTTGATGTATATTATTAAGAGTATTTCAGGAAATAATAAATTTTGTCAAAAAGATCAGTTGTTTTTAGAAATTGTAGAAAACTATATAGGTATTTGGGAAAAATTATTAAAACTCATCAATAAATATTTAACTTCAATTTAAACACCAATTTTTGGACCATTGAATGAACAAATTTAATTGACTACACAAAGTTAAATAATTCCTTGGATGAAAGAAATGTATACATGCTCACATATGATCATGCATAAAAAATTGATATGATTACATCTAATCATAAATGATCATGTATAAAAAATTGACATGATTACATCTAATCATATATGATCATGTATACAAAATTTATATGATTACGTCTAATCATATATAGGTTTATATGAGCATATGTAATAATATCTAGGTTGGGCTCGGCTTTGAAAAGGTACTACATTGGGCTTGGATTGAAAACGGTACTACCTCAAACTCGTTTTCAAAAGGGTACTAGTCGGTGACTAATTGAAAAAGATTCTACCTTGGGAGCTCAATGTTTCATTTGGATTTTCAGTTAGCAGCATTGATGAGTGTATATTAAATTGTAAACCTATTAAAAAAATAATGCTCTTGATTTCATTAATTTTTAGAATTTTTATATTTTAAGCGTGAAAATTTTCTTATAAATGTATAGATTGAGGAAATACAACATAAAAATAAATTTTATGTGAATAAAAGTTATTGGAAATATAAACTGTATGTACATTCTCGATATCGCATGAATGAAACTGTAGTATAGTTTTTATTAGCTGATAATCAAAATTGAAAAAGTATTTGTATGAGCAAGTTACAGGAACTGTTTTATCCAACTTTAAAAAAGCAAGGAATATAACGTAAACATAAATAACGCATTATAGGAATCACATATCTTACTTCCACCATATGTTGATAAACTAAAATTAAGTAACGACATAAAGATAATTTAATGGAATTATGCCAAAAATGGATCATGAACTGCTGGTATTTCTACGATGACTTGATGTGATGAAATACATTTTATAGTATTATAAGTTTTATTTAAGAAGAAATTATATTTATTTATTTATTTATTCAAAATCAGATAAGAATTACAGTATATACATTAACTGCAAAACCCTGTAGAGATAAAATTAATTATCTAAAGACCGGTTCGGTATTAAAATATAGCGAAAAAAATTATACAAAAATATAAAAAATATATATATATACTTAAAACTAACTTAAAAACTATGCACATAAAATTTTAAGTTTTGACTAAACATTATTCATATTTCTCAACATTTAAAGATAACTTATTAACTGCTAACCACTTACTTTTATTAAATACTTATTCATAGTTTCTTGCGTTTCACTCCAAGTATCACTAGTGGCTATTATTGCAGTATCATCTGCATAGTACAGTATTGCCTCTAGAGGGATTACTTTCAAGATATCATTAATATATAATATAAAAAGTAGAGGTCCTAATATTGTACCTTGTGGAACACCTGTATTTATTAAGGGGATGTCGGATACCGACATTGCAGGTTTTTGTTTTATTCAATGAATAAACAAAATTTTAAAATTTTGCAAACGTACGCAAAATCTATTTATCACTAAGTATGTGCGTACGTTCGTAAAATTTTATTAAAGTAACAATTAACTGTGTAAAATGAAAATTCAATAATATTGGCAACTGGGTGTAAGGTATAGGACTTTGATCTCCCCTTAACATGTTATCGCTTTCATTATCATTTATGTTTACTACTTGATATCTATTATTCAGATAACTTGAAAGTAAATCCAACGCCTTTCCTCTTATTCCAATACAATAAAGTTTGTCTAATAATATTTTGTGATCTACAGTATCAAAAGCTTTCGCTAAATCTAGAAAAGTTATAAGTATCGATTTACTATAATCCAAGTTATGCTATAGTATGTTTGTTATGTAATTTAGAGCATTCTTTGTACCTATGTTTTTCATAAAACCAAATTGTTCAGATATTATATTACTCTTTTCAATAAAATCAAAAATTCTGTTATAGATAATTCTTTCAAAAATTTTAGCTACATTCGATATTAATGAAATAGGTCTATAATTTGATATATATTATGCTTCTCTCCAGACTTCTATACAGGAACAATTTCTGCCTTTTTTAGTGCATCAGGCCATAAAGCTGATTCAATACAAGAATTAAATAAATGCGCTAAAGGGTCAGCAATATTGTTGTAAATTATTTTCAAAGTTTTGGCATTTATTTTGTCAACTCCACCATTTTTCAATTTCTAAGTACTAATAATACTTGTTACCTCATGCGCACTAGTTGGTTTTAAAAAGATGGAATTTGAGTTCATATCTGGTAATTTTAACTCAGCATTTGTATGTTTATCAATTTTCTCACTTAATTTTTTACCTACTTCACAAAAATACTTTTTTCATGTTATATATTTCTGTTGATTTATATTTTTATATAAATATATCTAATACTATTTAAAATGTGCATTATTCATTTTTGTATAGGAATGCTAATTCCTATGATTTATATTCAACTTACTCATAAAGATAATGTTACGAAATATGTTTATAATTTATAATTCATTTGCTTGCCAATGCAAATCGCCGTTAAAAATAACTACAGTTTCATTCACACGATATCAATAATGTACATACGTTTTATTATTTCTAATAATGTTTGGTCAAATAAATAGTGAATGTAATTGTCAGAACTTAACAATATACTATATTAACATCCATTCTTTATACAAGAAAATTTCGTACCTGAAATCATGAAGCTATTGAACAAATGATAAACCCACCAAATATTTTAGTCTTTACAGAAACCTGGTTAAATAGCTGGGATTAGAAAATGTATTTATTTATTTATTTTTTTTTTTTTTTTTTTTTTTTTATTTATTTAAAAATACATAGACATTGAGACCCTTACAACAAAATATACATTTGTATTAAAACATACTCGCATAGAATCACAAAACAAAATTTAATTATTTATTACGTATATTACAAAATATTTATTTATTTATTTATTCAATCCATTACACTTACATAGTAAATCCTATAGAGATAAATCATATTACCTGAACATAGGCGTGGCAAAACCTTATTCTAAATTAATATTACCTTAGAAAACTACACTTAGTTCTAAACACTTAAAAAATAAAACTTTAAAAGATTTTGTAAGATACATAATAGTACTATTTCTTAATCTTCGTGATATTAATAGAGATCATGCTTATAGCTTATAGTATGGCTACAAGTCAAAGCAACTTTACATACTATTTACATTATCTATTATAGGTTTTCTTAATGATTTTGTGTAATCCAATGTTATAGTTTTCTTTTTATAGTGACTTTATTATTGTTTATAATTTTAAGTTCATTTGGCAATATATTGTATATTTTAATAGCTATTATTTAACTGCTTTTATTGCTGATAGTTTTAGTGATTCTCGGTATAGATGTACTTTTATTTCTTGTTATACTTCTTGATTGTAGATATTTATTTTTCAACGTAGAATATAGATATTGTAGTGATTCAGAGACAAATAACTGCTCTAAGTTTAATGGATAATTGTGTAGGGTAGTGGACCCAATTATCGATCACTTAACGTAAGACTGAGATTCCTTTTTCAATTAAACATGTTTATAAAGAAATAATTGATTTGAATGTGATTTTATCAGTTAATTTATTATTTAGTTATAATAATAACGATGGTTTTGAATATATTTTTTTATGTATTTATTTAAAATTTGACTTAAATTATAAAAACTCCATAGAACCAATTCTCGACCACTATTTGATGCTCGAGACCAATTGTCGGTCAATCTTAACACATGAAACGTAAGGGTAGGAATATGTATTTTAATAATAACCTTACTAAAAAGTATTAAATTTGCAAGAAATTATAAAATTATTTCATAACTTCAATTAGTAATGTCGTATAAGAGTTATTGAAAGAGTTTTTCGCAGTTATTAAGCACTAGACTTACTTATTAACCTAAAATATTGTTTTCATAAAATCTACTGTTGCGAGTAGTTTTCTTTCAACTTGTTTTTACTAAAAACAAATGTTGATATTAATTTAGTTATAATGATAGAAAACATATAATATATAATTAAAAAATGTAGTTATTGCTAAGATTTTATTCATAATCGACAATAGATTATGACTCTGAAATGGAAACCAATTTTTGATCGCTTAAATAATAACACTAAAATTAATGAAATCATGTTTCAACTGTTTTATTTCACGTATGTTGTCAAAGAAGTATAGTATTAAACTTATTCTAATAAAAGAAACAAGTTAAAATTGTGGAAAATGTCAGATTAAAAGTTGCCTCTCGTTACCTATCTGCGTAAGAACGGAGCAGAGGAGCACTCAAAGTCTGTTCGACTGATCTAAATCTTTTTTATATGAAGTTTTACTAAATACTACATATTTAATGGTCGATTATTGGTTTATCAATATTTTAGTTATACAAAAAAAGTTTTTCTAAATAAAAATATTGGAAAACAAGTGTAAAAACTGTCTATTTTGTAATAATGGTCGACAATTGGTTACTGATCGAGGACTGGTTCCACTACTTTATAATCGAATTGTTTTTGTTGATTATTTTTAGAATTCTATTTTGCAGTCCTTGTATAATAGATTATTGTTAATATTTTCGTTTGCATAAATTTTGAGATTTTTGAGAAAATGAATACTACATATTTAGTTTTTCTAATTATGTGTTCAATATGCATATCCCATTTCATGTTCTAATCAATAATAGTTCCTAGATATTTACAATTTTCTACTCTTTTAATATTTTCATCCCCTATTTTTATGTCTATAGTTTTAGGTGCGCTATCACAATAGTTGCCAAACGTTATGTACACAGTTTTGTCTATACATTTAAAGACAATTTATTCAATGCTAACGAATTTGTGACTTTGTCTAGGTATTTATTTATTTTGTCTTGAGATATAGACCATGTATTATCAGTTGAAACTATAACCGTGTCATCTGCATATGATATTATTGTATCATCAGACATTTCTAATAATAAATCATTTACATATAAAATAAAATAAAAAGTAATGGTTCTAATATTGTATAATACATTTATAAACTTATGTATATAAAAGGTATATTATGTATAAAAGGTTAGAATTTGTCTAGTTTCATTAGGAATATTATTCCATAGTCTTCTAAGTCTTGCTCGAGCCAAATGAAAGGGAGCCTTAGAATTATACCTATCCTCTAAAACTGCATTGAGTCTGCGTTAATTATAGTATAGATTTCTATCTGAGCTCCAGTTGTTTAGACACTCACAATTGAAAATTTTTCTTCGCAATATTATGGGCTAGAGCGCTATTTCTCAGTCTATGCTGAGATGAAACCATACCAACCTTCTCTGCTATCTCCCTGTAGTAATGATTGAACTATGACGGGAGTTGGTGAATTTTGAACACTAAATACCTGAGTAACTTATGTTGTAGTCATTCTAACAATAATGATTCATTTATCAAGTATGGGGACCAAACTTCGGAACAATAGAGAAGGTTAGGTAGCACTAAAAACCTGTACAAGTATCACTGTAGGTAAGAGACCAAGCATTCCGTAATTTAGAGGTGTTTCTAATTAGGAAGCCAAGATTCCGATATGCTTAAGAAGCTGCATAATTAATATGATATTTAAAGCTTAAATTCTTGTTGAATATTACATGTAAGTCTTTAACATTGTCAACTGATTGTAAGTGTTGATCTCCTATCATATAATTGAACAAAAAAGGTTCATCTGACTTAGTGAAACAGATAATAAGGGTTGGGTAACTTTCTTAATTTTGAAAAAGTTAACTTAGTAGTTGATCAAAATCAAAACTAATTTAGTTATGTTAAGAGTTATTAACTGAAAAAATAATAAAGTTAAAAGTTAAGTAAAAAAGTTAAAAGTTAAGTAAAAAAGTTAAAAGTTAAGTAAAAAAGTTAAAAGTTAAGTAAAAAAGTTAAAAGTTAAGTAAAAAAGTTAAAAGTTAAGTAAAAAAGTTAAAAGTTAATTTAAAAGTTAATTTTATTAATAACCAATTTTTATTATTATCAAAATGAGATTTAAAATTTATTTTAAATTATGATACGCTATAATAATTTTTAAAGACAAAAATATAAGTTTAATAAAAAACGTCAACAAATTATATTTTTAAGTCCTAATGAGAGTTAAAAGATTTTGTTATCATACTAAATTTTGTAACTAATTTTATATAGAACAATACATAGCCTTTTAATTATTTTTGCTGAAGACTTTAGTTAATGAAAGTATTTTTATCTGTAATTTTGTAATAATTCATGCACAAGTGAATAGAATATCATCATGTATATCATTCGCATTTATTAAGACCATAAGTTAGCATCGAAATCAATCTTATTAAAATATATACATATATATACACAAATCGCGGTGACATCTATTATTATAATAATTTATGTTATTCTATCTGAAGCATCAATCAACAAAGTTCTAATAAGATTATCTCTTCGTTTATATCATTCGTATTTATAAAAGTCGTTAGTTATCATCGAAATAAACGTGATCAATGTATACATCGTCGTTACATCTATGTATCATTATAATCATTTATGTTATTCAATATGACACAACAATAAATGGTTATTGTCATGTAAAATATATTGTGACACGCTGAAAGTGAAGTCTTTTTTAATAAAAAAAATTGAACGATTTAATTAAATTTTTTAATTTTTATTAAATAAGTCTTAGACTATATAATAGTATTTTTTCTTTATGATTTTAACAATTACTTACATAGAACAGATGGTCGAAAGTTGCTTATTTAAAAAGTAGATCCTTCGCTGGTGCAGGTGCAAAAGAAAACAAGTTTTCTTGATTAGTATAAATGTATTACTGAACCAAACTAACATTTTCCTCAAAAGTAGAAAAAATTAAAAAGATGACGCTCATTAAAAATTGGATATCGAAAAAATGCTTTTCTATATTATTCTAATTTTTTTAATGCGCGCTATTTTTTAATTTATTCATTTATTTATATATTTATTTACCAGTAATACATGCCGTTTATTTGAATTGTCGAACAAACTAACATACTATAGAAGTAATCCTGTTCGTAGGTCCGGTATACAATTTCATTTCCTAAAAATAAAACGAAAAACTGGAATGTCTGTATTCGGCATCCCCTTAAGTACTTAAAACTAATATAATAATTTTGTACAAAAATTTTTAAACTTTTCAAAAATTAGTAACTTGTATACATTTACTCATAAGATAACAAATATAAAAATATATCAACTTGTAATCCTATAACAAGTTATAGAATTCAGTTGATTTCGCCATACCTTATAATAATACTACTTTAACTTTTATATATTAGCACTTTCCCACCCATTCTTTTAATTTTTTTCTTATTGTACTCTTCTTACTACATAAAATCTTGAGATCTCTTGATAGATTATTAAATATTCTAATAACAATAATATTATAGTTTTTATTATTAATAGTTTTATTAAATTTTGGTAGCTGAATGGTTTTATTTCTTGTTATACTGTTAGACTTAATAAAACTATCTCTGAGATCAAGGTACTTACAGTAAAGATTCAAAAGGAAATAATTGCTTTATGTTCATAGGATAGTTATTAATCCAGAATTTGTTTTTGTTTATTATTTTCAGTAATTTTGGTTGTAGTCTCTGTAATATATAAAGGCTTTTTTGTACACTTCACCCCATGCAATTATTCCATAGTTTAGAAGACTGGAAAAACGAGTAATAAATCGTTTTTAAAGATTCTGTTTTCATGATCTTTGATAACTTATAGAATATGAATACCAAATATTTTGTTTCTTTGTAAATGTATTCACTGTGTTTATTCCATTTCATATTATAGTCAAAGTTAATTCTCAGATATTTGCAACTATCGATCCTGTTCAATATTCTATTATTACTAGAACTCGGCACGCGCGCTGAGCGCGCTAATAAAATCTTTCTATTAAGAAGAACTTTTACGTACATTTAAAGTCTACAAATCCATAATGTTATGGGTTTATGTTATATTATAGTGCCTTATGGATTTTTACAAATCTATTTTGCAGTGTCATACCTTTTTTTAGAGCGTGATCCAAAACCTACGTACAAAAAGTCAATGTATTGATCGACTATTCTTACATTCGCATAAATCGGTGTCGTACTTTTACTAACCAATAAAATAGTTGAAATAAAGAATTAAAGCACTGAAAAAATTCTGAAAAATAAATTCTAAATATATGATTTACAAAACAAGACCATTCTAACATTTCTCTTTATGTACCTTTTAAAGTATAATAATTTAGCGTCATTCCATTTTATTTCATCTTTCACAATCATATGAAAATGCAATAGCTCATTTATTATATTGAATTAAAATCATTTTAAAAAACGCGCTCTCGTGTTTACCTTTCCATACCGTAACCGCGCGGGCGACCGCGCGTGCGCATATACTGCAAAAAATCCTCTTGTAGATTTACTACTCTGAGAGTTGGAAATAAAAAGTCCTAGTCTGAGTGTAGTGTTTATACTAGAAAACTATAAATTTACAAGCGACGTTGTAAATTTACGTGCGACGGTGTAAGCCGTGATGTTTGAGGTTATGATGGATAATTTTTTCACACTTTATACTGGAATGAAACGCTTTATTGGCTATACCTTTTTCTTTCAAGTGACTGTATAAATATTTTCGGGATTATCCCTTATTGTATTAGCCAAAAAGTATCCAAATTTTGAGTAAAACTGAATTTTTGCATTCGTCTTACATTTTTATCTAATACTACTCTGAATGTAGTACTTTTATTAGATTTTAGAACTTTTACTAGATATTTGTAATTTTACACGTTTCTGTAACTTTACAATGACTGTAAAATTACTACACTCAGAGTAGGATTATTTTTTTCCAACTCTCAGACTAGTAAATTTACAATTTTGCTTGTTAATTTCCAACGGCGGTGTAAACCTACTAGATTCAATGTAGGGTTTTTACAGTGGCGTTGTTTTTTTACTACTCTCAGACTAGTAATAGATTTACAATTGCCGTTGTAAATCTACGAACAATTTTTCACAGTGTATCCAGGTTAGTTTATACGACAGCGAATATTACAGTGAAAACGGGCCCTTTTCTCTCGCTCTAGATCACAGCAACTTACGCATGCGCACTTATGTTCGAGTTTTCGAGAACAGCTGATATTCTTTCGAGTTTTCGAGATTAGATTATGTTCAATTCAATATATGAGCTGAATGCATTTTTATATAGGGGAATCTTGATGTTGATATTTTTAGTAATTTATCACAGCAGTTGTGACATAGTAATTATTAATAAATTTGTGTTTATTAGCTCCTAACTAATATCACGAAAAATCTCTACTTTAAATCGAATACTAAAGGCAGCTGATCTGGCTTACGAGTCTTGTTCTCTCTGAGGAAGTCGCTGAGTAGATCCGTCCGGAGCTTGACAAACCCAACGCTGAGCCAGACGAGTAATAATAAATAATAATAAATAATAGGGAACTCACTACGAAATAATTATTCTATTGTACCCGAAGATTACAAATCAAAATCAGGAATTAATTTAAATAAATTTCAAATCAAAAGAATTAACAAAAGAAAGAATATCTTCCAATTATTTACATTTAATCATCGATTTATTATAATTAATAAAGCTTTACTTGGCAAAGCCTAGTTCGGCCGGGTGTTACCCACGCCGTTTGCCAAAATGGCGTTGCAGTCACACCGATGCACCTTCGAAACCTAACCTGTAACACAAACGAAAACCACCAAAACGCGGTTAATTTTTTCAATTATTACAATATTTTGCAACACTTAGAATTTGTATAAACAATTAGAATTTAACATTCGAGACCGACCACAATGTATAACTGACACTACTATTGGCAATAACCTGGTTTGCTAACAGCGCAACCAGTCTGACACAATCCTAAAAATAATTTATTTTAGCAATAATTATAATAAACGTCCTCAAAATTAGAGAGAGACGACCGAATAATTATTATGCCTTAAATAAAGGACAGAGATACTCACCAATCATTAACAGAAATTTTAAAAGTGCCGGATGCTCGTTCAAAGAGACGGCAGGCATAAATTACCGCTCACCGCATTCGGTGTTTTACTCCAACAAAAATAATAAAAAAACTAACTAAGCCACGAAGATCTTATTAATAACTTCGATAGCTATTAATTATCAAGAGCAACAGTAACTACTTGTCCTACTCGACTTTAAAGTAACTCTCTCTACACGAGCTAACCTCTTCTCACGATTCTATAGAGTATCAAGATGGCTACAGCGTCTAACGAAAAACGAATAAGTATACGTCCGTTCTATATGATAGTCTCGCAGTGAGTGAGAGAGGAGCACGTCGTCCTGCTCGGCTTCGCGATCGCTTCCTTCGGCTTTTCCAGCTCCTACTCCTGTCAATTACCCTTACTATCTCGGCCTCTGTATTTATTTAGCATTGATCGAGTTTTCAGATAACCCAAATAGTACCTACAGGTTAAGTACTGCGTTATCTGAGATCAATGTCCGGCTCAATAATTTGTCATGACGAGCGCGCAATTTAAATTAATTAATGCGCGAGAGAAAGTATTGTAGAGTGCTGTCACCTAGGTCAGGAGCGTCGCTATGCATAGCCGTTTCACGGCGCTAGCACGCCCAGGGCCGCGGCAACAGGGGAAAGCGCTTGGCCCGGTTCTACGCTGTGGGCGGTGGTGCCGCGCCAGCTATATTCCGCCGCGGGCGCGGCTCTCTACTACCGGCTCGGTCTCCCCCTCTCTCGCTCTGACTCTATTCCAGAGTACGGCCTGCGGCGTACTCTGGTGTCGCCCTCGACGTCGTCCGCTCTCTCCAGCAATACGAGTGTGTAGGGGTGTGTGTGTGTATGAGGTGGTATAGCGTGCGAGGTGCACAGCCGCCGCACTCCAACAGCCTCATCGGCTGCTACGCTAAGTATCATTGATTGGACGTCGTCTCTCTCTCTCTCTCTCTCTCTCTCTCTCTCTCTTTCTCTCTCTGTGTGTGTGTCAGTATTTTTGTTTTTTTTTATAAAATTTACGCGATAGATATATATATTGTAAATTGTGCGTATGCTATTACCAAAACTTTATACAGACTGTACCTGCTCGAAATGTGACAAAATGTGATAACATGACTATATGTGATATAAAAAAAATCTATACTGTGACAAATACGTAAATTTAATTTAATCTTAAGAAATGAAACTATATATACATATATTCTGTACCATATTTTTGATTCTTATCAAAATAAAAAGTATATCTATCTATATCTATCTATCTATCTATCTCTCTCTCTTTCGTGTTGGCTCTGGCTCTGGCTCCCCTGCAATAAAGTATAAGTTGGCTGCATCGTCCTCGGGGTAGCTTCCTCGTGCTGTTCGGCTCTGCTGCATCTCGTCTTCATCTCTGCTGTTAGTGGGAAAGTGTGCAATTTCTGTGTATTAGTGGTGTCGGTTCTCTCTCTCTTCCGTACCCAGAAATCAAATTATTATGGTTTTGGGTTTCGGTACGGTGTTCCGTCGGTGCGAGACTCGCTACTGTGTTATTATCACAAGAATTATCTAAATCCTAAATAATACAATACGACCTAGATTAACCTAACCCTACCTGTCATTCCTCCTGTATCTATGACTGTCTAATCGCATGCAGTTTTTAGTATTGTCTTATATGGGCAAAAAAATATCTGTGACTTTCCACACGTCATATAGTTCTCAAGTGCCATGTACACAGTTTTTCCTACATTTAGTGATAATTTATTTAATGCTAGCCATTTACTTATTTTGTCTAGATATTTGTTCATTTTTATTTCAACTTCAAACCATGACTCACCGGTCGCTACAACTGCAGTATCATCCGCATAAGATATAATATTGAGTCATCCGACATATCTTTAACATGTCGTTTATGTACAGGATAAATAACAATGGACCCAAAATCGTCCCTTGAGGAACTCCAGTAGATATTATGCTATATTCACTCACGCTTTCCCCTATCCTTGTAATATGTTGTCTATTCGTCAAATAATTAGTTAGTAGCTTATGTGGATTTCCTCTAACTCCATACTGATGTAATTTGTCTAATTGTATCTTGTGATCATCTGCAGTATCTAATGCTTTGGCCAAATCTAAGAATGCTATCACAATCGGTTTATTATTTATTTAATTTTGATTCGGACAAGAATTACACTCATACTCATCAAGAAAATTGTTCTTTTATTTTGTTTCGGATCATTGTGTCACCCGGAATTACCTGCGCCAGGATTATTTAAAGATATAAGTTTGACCGCCTGTTGCACTATATAAATTATTGATTAAATAAAAAATAATATTATATAGCTATTATTGCTTTTTTAATATACAGTAAAAATTTCAATTGAATCATCCAATTCTTTCTATCAAAAACCGCTACCAATTCATTAGCATTTAGCTTCCTAAAACTAAATTAATTGTTCCAATATAAAATTCGTCGTTCTTATAAGTTAATTTTAAATTACTATATCTTTCAGAAATATAACAGCTATAAAACAAAATCGAGTCGATGAATCTAACAAAAACATATTGCATTTTATCAAAAAACAAAAAAAGAGAGCGATTTGTAAAAAATGACTGTATAATACCCAAGAAATATGCAATAAAAAATTAATAAACAAAAATATAACCTCAAATACCTTGAAAAATAAAAGATTTCATATTTTGGTCAAAGAGCTCAGCCAAGACAGTTAAGAGATAGTGAAAACCTTTTCCATCTTAATTTATTTATAAAGATTTTCCAACAAATGTTTCCAAAATATCGCCGTTTAAAAAAAATTACGATTTCGTGTACAACAAATGAAGGAACATAGCTTATAAAAAATGTTGTGTCGGGGAAGATAGATCATTTTATTCTCTTTCAAATGTATATACACTGAAGCAATCATATTATTTCTACATACTAAATTAATTTACCTCATTGATTTCAGAATAATGTAAAAGACCTTACTGAAAATACTCATATGGTAACCAAATGGTTCGTACGTGGTTTCCATATGATTCCCAGATACTTCCCATGTGGTTCCCATATGATTCCCATGTGGTTTCCTCATGTCATTTTGGAAAGAGAACCATATAGGAACCACGCCGGAGCGATGTGGGAACCAGATTAAAACCATGTGGGTTAAGGAATTTTTCTTTTGTCTTAAAGAAATAATTTTTTTAGTTTCTTAAATAAATTATACTATTTACTTGAAAAATCTTTGTGTATATGCACATGTGTCTGTATACATGCCAGTCTATGCGTATATGTATGTTCGTATATCGTGTATCTTTTAGTGTGTGTCCGATTAAAAGTGTGTAGTCATGAGAATTTCGTAAAAAACTGTGGAATTGGTATGTGGTTACATTTGGAACTGGATTTTAAAAAATATAGAATATTTTACACATTTTGTCACAGTTTCTCAGTTTTTCAAGTCTTATTACATAAAATACGTGTTTTTTATTAGGGTGATTTTATTAAACTGCGAAGAGCTAAGAAAAAATGTGAGAAACTGTGAAAAAATGTGCACATTTGTTTGTAACAGATATTCCTAATGTATATGTATTTTCACATTTTTTTTTAGTTTTTCACAATTGTCATTTCCACTAGGGCAGCACTGAAATTTTGATCTATTAACAAAATGGCCTGGGTAGAATACTGAAACTAAAATGAAATTTAGAAAATTTTGTTTAGAATACTCTTACTTATTCACTTTGAATCTTAAGCACCATATTTACTAAGAAATATCAAATTTTACGAACCTAAATCACTCTAGACTGTATACGCACAGCTGGATAAAGTGTACATATTCTGAAACGTATAATTAAGTATTATTATTATTAAGATAATTTTTTATAATCAAGAGCAGTCTACAAATATTAACACACAGTAATTATAACTATTTTGTCATTTTCACTTTGTTCAATGAAGTAATGTAGACTTTGATAGCATGCCTTCGATGACTAATATTCTGGTGATTGAATTAAAATTTCAGTATGCGCGGTGAACATTTCTCAATGTACTTTACTTTGTGATAATATTCACTTAAGTATATTATTACAAAGTTATAAAATATATAAGTGAATAGTTAATTTTATCTTCGACTAAAACTTACTGTATAAAATAATATCAATATTTGTAACATAATAATATAATCTTATCGAAATGATCCTACGTATATTTAATTACTGACCTGAAATAAAAGAAAAATATCTAAAGAAATAATTCTTCTCACGTACTAGATAAAAACAATACTTGGTACTTGTCTGACTTCGTAATGCTTGAAAAATTTAAATAGACTTCATAATCTTCCAGCAATTTAATCTTGAGTATATATGTTTACGAGTACGGAAAGAGCAAGATTTGTTTGAGCGCAAGCATCTGAAAAAATAACAAACAAATTTTGTAAAATCTGACAGTCATTTCTAAGAGATTAGAATTGTAATTTTGCTACAAGTTTTTTATCTATTATATCTTTTCACTTAGAAATTAGACATAATGACTAGTTGCTATCAAAATGCAAAATTAATTATTTCCAAACTGTATTCTTAATCTTTTGTGAAATAACTAAATTTGTAAAATAGTATATTGTATACCTAGGGCGCAAAATGGGCTTTTTTAGACCGAGTGTGGAGATTGCAGTATGAGTCGAAGGCGAGCTAGCACGAGTACTGCAACCACACGAGGTCAAAAAGCCCACTTTGCCCTTGGTGCACACCATATTTTTTGTAACGCATGTATTGATTTTTGCGTTTTTCTGGCATATTAAGCGGGGCTAAATATATATATAATAGCAATTTTCCGAAAATTTTTAGCAGGCGCAAAAGTAACTTTTGTTATGTGTATTAGCGCCCGCCGGTCTGAAAAATGGTCCTTTAGGCCCGCTTAATAGGTACAGAAAAACGCGAAAATCGTGCTTGTGTTACAAAAAAATTATTAATCAAAATCTATAACGTTTTTATCAACAAATAGTTGAAACGGTTAGTTTTCCACAAAAATGCACTATTTTTTTCAATTTGACATTATATCAAGTCTCTGAACAGAATGTGTCGAACTCTACTTATTCACGTGATTGTCATAACGATACACGTCACAATTTTGTATACATAAGACACGATGAAAAGAACTTTCATCACATTCATTCATTTCACTAGTCGAGATATATAAAAACCCCAGTTCATGTAAAGCATATAGTAAACAAATTGATAGATTATACGTCGTGCATGAATAAATACGAGACATTTATACATACATTCTAGAAATTGTATACATAGTGTGAAGTCCGGCAACTTCCCGCGATTCTCGAACTCGCGTATAGTATATATACGGTTGTATATTTTAATGTATTTTGTACGTACCTAAAACGTAACAAACAAGCGTGTAAATTATCTTAACGGTCTCTCGAAAAAGCGTTTGTAAAATGCGAAGCGGACATCTAATAAAATATTATTTATGATTGTTTTTCTCTGAGAGCGGAAAACCCGAGAAGAACCATAAATAATGTGCCCAGCGAAGAAACTCGAAGAAGCGAGCCAAACCTGCGTATGTGCCCGGCTCCCCTTTCACTCGAGACGCATTTTAAGGGTTCCTGGAAACGAACAAGCCGAAACAATGCACTACTTGTTTACTACACTGGGAAAAGGCGAGAACCACGCCGCACTCTCAGACATGTGTCTACACCGTGGCATGATTGGAGGGAAGAAAGGACCTCACTCTGACTCTCTCCCACGCCAGTACAGGCCTCGCAGCCTTTCGCTGATTAGTCGGTGACGCGGGAAAAAGTCAGTGGAAATTCTCTCTCTCATTCGTCAAGAGGAGGCAGGGGTGGAGAAATTCTTACCCCTTCTTCCCTTTGCACTCTCAACGACGCCACCAATGTAATCGCCCTCAAGGAGAAGAGAGCGAGGCAGCATCACCAAGAGCTCACCAGCAGCCTGTCAGAGTTCGACAGCCGATGGCGGCACTCTTCTATTCTTATACTTTTATATACTCTTTTACCTTGTAACTTCAAATACTAAAATATACATAAGATCTTAGAAGGGTATCCTACGTATCTTAATTAAACTTGAACAACTATTATTATTTCTTATGCCTTTCCGTGTGTTGAGAGAGCATTTTAATGCTTGTTTGACAAATTTAAAATACCCGCGTGTCACGTTCGCATTAAAAACATATTCTCGGTCAGAATACGTAAATGGGGAATTTCGCAACGCCACATTGGTGCTAAGTGTGTGGGGTTGTTTTTCAACTCAACCGCGGGAATTTAGACAAATTCTTTTTTTTATACTTTCTTGGACCTTTGTCTTAAATAATTAATCAAGGCCCAGAAATAATTAACAAAGGCCCAGAAAGTTTGTTACAGAATTTGGCTGCTATACTTGTCCTTTACAAGGACGATTCGCGGCCGTGGCCGTCCATTGGAGTCATTTGGTGCCTAAACTTGGTGCACTGGGTACCTACAACTACGTCCAGGAAGCAGGAAGGAGGATGAACTTCATAATTCAGGCCCCGTAATCGTTCAACAGCGAAGTAGTTTTCTTGTCGCTTCCCCTCTCCGAGGTTTTTTCACGGTTTCCCCGGAGGCATAGGGCAAATGCCAGGGATGAAGTGATTGAAAATCCCATGTACAAAGTCGCTCTCAATCACAGGCAAGAATCTACTGGAACTGCATGGAGTTGGTTTAACCTTGTGAACAGTAGTGCGTTAATTTATATTATGAAATAGTGAATTTTGTGGATCGTTAAAACTGTGTAAACCAAATCCCTCTCCGCTCTACATAAATGTAAGTTATAGCAACTTAAGTTTTTCGTATGACCGTTTACTCTGTTATCATTGAAGAAATTTTTTTGTATTTATTAAGAGAAGATACATTTATAAGTTATATTTTATTTATTGCTCAAACCTTTCAAAACATTTCTTGACGATTTAAATTACATTTCAAAATTAATTTTATATTATTTTTCTTTTCTTTTTCTTTTAATTTATTAACATTAATTTATTTTAACAGTATTGTTAAATGTTACTAAGTTCATTAAAAAATTACAGATTCAAAATATTTATATAGTTTTTTTTTTAAATTGATTAAGTCATATGAAATTTTATCAAATCTACTCTTAATTCTAAAAGAAAAATATCACTATAAAAATATAAGCAAATAGTTATTTTCTTGCGTAGCATGAGTGAACGATTGGTGCGTATAACAGGTATGTATGTACAAATAATTGACACATTTACATGCACATAGAGTTCAATAGTTATCCCATTTAATCTACTTCTTTGTAAATTAATATTTTGTTTTAAGAAGAACATAATGTTCATTTAAATTTAGACATAATATCTCACAAGGATTGCACAATCTTCTATCATTTAATTTTATAACCGTAGCAATTATTTATAGTGTATAATTTGGGAAATATACGAGTGATTCATACGTATTTTTATTGTCGTGTTAATCTTAAATAATAATTCTTAAATGGTTATGAAAGGAAAGAATCTAGATACATATATTGTTTATATTTTTATTGTCCTGACAGTTAAACTTCATAGTATAAATAAAAAGTTATTTTAGGTTTAAATTTGAACTACATAACTATTTACGTAGCTACTTAAAAGCAAAATTTGAAAATTAACAGAAATTGTTAAAATTTTTAGATTCATCAGATATCTACTAAATAATAACATATTAAAAGTTCATGAAGTTTAGGAAGATTGTTTTAGAGATATTTGATATCAAAATTATATGCGTCGTTATGGAAAGAAGTATTTTCTTCTTTTTTCTTCTCGATGAAAGTACTTAATTATGTTCTAATCCATATCTCAACTCAACACAGAGAAAAAGCTACGAAATTTTGAGACATTCTAGTTGAAGTCTTTAAGAAGGCACATGCAAATTCCTAGAATAATTAGGAATCTGGTTTTTGAGAAATAGCACAGAATACAAATAAAAACATACACGCGTTAACCTAACTATTTGTAAGTAAGTCGTTTTTCTAATATTTCTTGTATTTTTCAAATGTTATCTTAATTTATCATATGCTTTAAGTATTATATATGCAGTATAATCAATATTTTTGTGTAAAATGTTAAGATTTTACTAATGTCCCATTATTAATTTGCGCGGTAAATTAAAGATGAGAACAATTTCTTATACTGCTCGAGTTGAACACAGAAGTCAAAAGTTTGCAAAAATTATTTTCACTCTCGTTTAAGATACAAATAACAATAATTAAGTCGCAATAATTATTTTCATCCAGTTACTTTTCCATTTTACTTTAACAATAGAAATTCATAAACACTCATATTTTATTTAGTTTATATACATTACAATTAGTTAACCCAATAAGATATTAACATCTTCCATTAAATAAGGCCAGTATTTACATAAGCTATTAAAAGCTTCGTTTAAAAGTTTAGACAAGTTAAAAGAAGTTAATATTCAAAGAACATTTTTAGATTTATTTGATTTGAACATACAGAGAATTTAAAATATATTATTATTATTATTATTAGTAGTATTATTGAACCAGATACAGAGTACCTTCATGCTTTACATTGCGGCAAGCATCAAGGATCACAGGAGGTAGTTTAACTACCTGTACACAATCCTATTTAATCTTAATATTATATATTTGCTTATAGATTTTAAAATACGTGTTTAAAATCCAAAACAATAACAATAACTAAACCTTAATAATTAATTGCAATTAAGAATAATATTATAAGTTAATATCATTTTAAATTGCAAACTAAAATTAAAAATTAAAAACTAACATCTGAAAATTATCAACAATGAATGATTGTCTAAATATATTAAATAATATTATTATACATTAAATATCACCCATTTTTTGATTTTGGTCTTTATATTTTCCATACTATAATTTAAGTTTTTCAACTCATTTGGAAATTGATTAAAATATTTTGTTGCGTTATATATATTATTTTTTTTTACCCATTTCTAAAGAAACTTTAGGTAGCTCTAGGCTTTTATTTCTAGTTTTGCTGTTAAAATTTTTTTATATATTTTTTTTTTAGGTATTTAGTAATAAACCAATGTTTGGAGCATATAAGTTCCTTTGATATTTAGAGGCATGGAATTTTTCTGCTAGTTATTATTATTAATACCTATTATTTCAAATATTCTATTTTTGTAATTGGTAAAGTGGTTTAATGGCACTATCGTAGGCGGAGCCCCACGCCACTATACCATAACTAGCCAAACTAGTAAATAATCCATAATATATAATAACTAGTGATTTTTATCCATTATTTTATTCAATTTAGCAAATATATAAACTAAGTACTTAGTTCGTTGTACTGTTAAGTATATGATGTGACCATCTCATGTTCATATCTATAGTAACCCCTAGGTATTTACAACATTGAACTCTTTTTAAACATTTTTATTGTATTTTTATTTCAATATGATTTGGTATTTTATCATTATAGCTCGCAAAAGTTATGAATACCGTTTTATCAGTGTTTAATGCCAGTTGATTGAATGCTAACCAATCATTTACTTTGTCTAGCATTTTGTTCATTAAGATAGTTGTTTTTCCCAATTTTCTTCGGAACTTAGCATTACAGTATCATCAACTTATGAGATGATAGAGGCATTAGGCATTAGGTTAAATATAGCATTAATATAAATAATAAGTAACAAAGGACCAAGTATTGTTCCTTGTGGAATACCCGATACTACTGTTAAAGTATCACTTTTTAAATTCTTCTATTCTAACAATTTGTTTGCTGTTACAAAGATAGCTGTTATTAGTTTTAGTGCACTACCCCTTATGCCATACTTCTCTAGTTTTTCTAATAAAATTAAATGATCAACTGTATCAAATGCTTTTGCTAGGTCTAGGAAAGTAGCTATAATAGGCTTAGTTTTGTCTAGGTTTGTGTATATAAATTCAGTTACAATAGCTACTGCATGTGTTGTCTCTATTCCTTTTCTGAATCCAAATTGTTTGTTAGAAATTATCTTGTATATTAGGTTGTTATTTATTTCATATATTTGATTTCTATTAAGATATTTTAAATATTATTATTATAGATTTTATACTATATGATAACATAGGTTTAAGGTTATTAAGCGAGTTTTAGAAATACTATTTTAGATTTAAAATCACTTCGTATCACTATTTATTAAATAATAACACTGTACACCGGGTTTATCATTTAACACTAGATAATACAGTACCCAACTAAATCAGGATACATGATGATGGAATAATCTTAGAGATTTCACGTTAATCCTTCAAAGTTATTGATAACTGCTAATCTTGAACCATTTCTCCTCTTGTAAAGTGATCAATCAAAGAACGATAAACAAATAATCTAAGTGTAACCCTTTAATTCTTTGGCATAGCTTGTCAAACTTTTATAACGTTTTATCTCAAAGCTGTTATAGCAATTCTGAAATGTGCATGTATATGTGGTTATATTTGTGTATGAATAATTGTCCTATAAATGCGAAATAATAATTATAATCTATGTTGTTTTGTTAAATCTATATGTTAACAGCGTATAAAGATTTTAGTGTATGTTGTATACGTATATTTTATTTAATACTGTTTAGTCGATTAAATAAGTATTCACGTATTATTCCCTGTATGTATAGAGTGAGAGAGTTATTCTAAAACTTTATATTTAAGATGCAGAGCGACTGTTTAAAATTCTTATAATGGAGTACAGAATAAAAGAGTTATAAATCAAAACTGGGTTAGTGCTGTCAATCTGTTGTGCTCGTCATATCTTCTTTCTTTGCACAAGTACTTTTGATGTTTTTAATTCCAAATTCTTTCCTTTGTTGTTCATACATTGTTTAAATCCAAATCCGTATAACTAATAGTAAAAATAATACACAAAGTAAACATTCTTAAAAATTTGAATAATAAGTCAACATTTAATTATCTTTGTACTTATCTGATTGTTAATTGAACAATCTGTCATGTTTTTCATCGTTATCACATTTAACATTTAATTGTTTTTGGATTTCAAAAGTGTTATAATTCCTTAGTATCAAAATAAGCAAATATCAAGTTGACAAAACCTAACTTGTACAAGTGTTGTTTGTGTGGAAATTAAAAAAATCTTAAGCTGCGTTTGACTGTTCCCTTGGAGCCCTGCAGTAGGGTCATTCTACAGCTGTTGCGTACAAGTACGAATAATTTCTGTTAAATAATAAATTGTAAGGTGCTTTTATTTTGGAATCTCAGCATAGTACAAATAACTTTATATATCAATTTACTGCAAGAAAACCTAAAATTTTATCTCATTCTTTAGTATTATCCTCATTTTATTATCTTTATTTTTATTTATTCTCTTTTATTATTTAAATTATTATTTTTATTTTTCTTTCGACTGTTGATAATTCTTTTCAGTTATATATTGTAATATACTTAAATATTACAAAATATTAATTTTTATCTAGTTTCCGAAATAACATAATAAATTTTGTTTTATTTTCGGAACAAATATTAATATAACAAGTAATTATTGTTAATTATCATTGTTAAAATTTAGGAATATTTAATAATTTTAATTATTATTCTGAATATATATAATAAATTTCACTCATAAAATATTTGTTTTAACTAAAGATTCTGTTCCAAATAAATAACAGATTATTATTTATTTATTGTTATCTCAATAATAATAAATAAAAGCAACATCATTATTAACATTATTATTTATTCTTTTTTTTATTTTTATTTTTTTTTATTTTAACGGTATAACATCTGTTTAAAGTTTAATTTTAATAAGTAAAGTTATTTTAGCTTTGAATAGTATAGTAAATTATAGTTATTATTGGTAGAATATACTACATTTATTCAATTATTTATGTATTTTATTTAACCACTTATAAATTTTATTTCATTTATTCTAACCTCAGAATTATTCATATATTTACACATACTATCTTTTTATAATTTAAAATATTTTGAAACTCAGTTATTCTTGCAGCGAATTATTATATATATATATATATATATATATATATATATATATATATATATATATATATATATATATATATATATATAAAACAAAATAGTGGAAACTCGCTTATTAAGTATTAACATGATAACAAAGAAATAAATAATAGGTAAAATGCCCCCAGCTCAAAGAGGACGTGGGAGGGCTAACCATAGAAGGGTTACGCGAAATAATCTCCATCCTAACATTAATGAGGTAGATCCCCCTTTTGAAGTACTTCCGGTAAATGACATAAATGTTAGAGATGATCAATTATATCAAGCTCTAGTGCCTAGACCCGATAATATACCGTCGAATAGCTCAGGCTCCGAGGTGGATGTATCCACATTAAAAGAAGCAGAAAAGTTTCTGTGCGGTAGGCCGAACTATCGTAACTTAGAACCACTGATTGCAGACCTGAAACGATGGTCTTCGCGTCAATGAACTCTTAGCGAAGATAATAGACTCAATTCACAGGACCTATTCTACAGATAAAACCCACGGAATGGAGGAGGGCACTCGGGATAACGCGGTGCGTTGTTTCATAGAGGACCTATCCCACAGCTCGGTCGCGGATAGAGTTAGAAATCAAATTCCATCATCATTAGAAGAAGCAATAAACATAGCACTAGAGGCAGAAAAGGCACAGGAATGGCGCGATTCTTTACACAAAAACGACCGGTTTAATCTAGATACGCGTCCGCCAGTACCAGTTATGTTAATGCAAGAAACAGCGCCACGATCAAATTTAATATGGAAATGTTTTAAATGTCTTCAACCCGGCAACATAATGAAAAATTGTCACAGTACACGTCGACGATTCGATCAGCGCTGGAAAGGGTATCAAAATCGTTATCAAAATTTTAAACCATTTACATCGAATAAAAACCAACAATCGTATAAACATCAGAATGATTCTCAACAGTCAGAAAACAAAAGAATTTAAACGAAAAGGCAACTCGCTCCGAGGGCGCAAGTGCGAGTCAAGCCAATCAGCCGCGCCGTGCAATATTCGTATCTTCTATAGCTCCGAAAAATTAAATAGTAATGTTTGAATCACTGTCATCTTAAAAAGCACTTTGCTTACAGATGATAGTACATTATTTTTAATAGATACGGATTGTCCTATTAACATAATCAAACAAAGCTCAATAAAATCCGAAGTTATTATAAACAACAAAATAATTTACAATCTTATCGGAATCGGGTCAGGTTTAGTAAAAACACTTAGTGAAGTAATTATAAAATTAGAGAACACTGATGTTAAATTTCAAGTCGTCTCTGACGACTTTTCTGTAAGGGCAAAGGGGATTATTATAGGAATTAATTTTTTGGAGAAAAAGGAAGTCAATTTAATTTTTAAATTACATGGAAACGGGCAGATGATAGTCGATTCTCGGTCTTATCCCTCTACCAAACTTAGTCGCATTAATCCCCCACCGCGAAGTAAAGTTTTAGTTGCTTTACCCATTCAACCTACTAATCTAAAAGATGGTTACCTTCCTCGGATTGACATTGGCCCCGATGTTTACCTTGGAGAATCCCCTGTATTCCCGGAAGAAGGGTTAGTAAAAATTTTGCAATAAACTCAAGTATGTAAACAATAGATGCCACATTCCCAGCCCCCAAAATAGAGGAATATTCTGTCCCCTTAAATTCATCCGAAATGGTCAATAATGAAATAAAAATTAAGAAAATAGGTGCGGATAAATTTATTAGGCAATTCAAATTAATAAACCTTGATGGTTTAAGTGAAGAAGAAACAGGTAGTTTGTTAATATTATTAGAAAAATTTTGTGACCAATTTCGGCTGAAAAACAGGTTAAAAAATTGTTAAATGATAATATAGTTCAACCTTTCATGTCGTCTTATTGGATTTTTAATAAAAAACCAGGTGCTGTCGGAAACCCTCGTTATCGTATGGTTATAGATTACCGTAAAATCAACGAAGCAAGTGTCGGAGATGCTTATCCGCTCCCTAATATAACTGATATACTCGAACAAATCGGACATGCTCAATATTTATCAGTGTTAGATCTCGCCTCTGGTTTTCATCAAATTGCAATGGATGAATCTTCTAAACAATATACGGCTTTTCAAACTCCATTTAGGTTATTCGAATTTAATCGTATGTCTTTTGGATTAAAAGGATATTTATTTATTTACATCGATGACATAATTATTTATGCTAAAACCTTGCAGGATCATCATAGGAATTTGTCTAATCTCTTAAGCAAATTAAAACCCGTTGGTTTAGTATTGCAACCTGAAAAATGTCACTTTCTTTGCCGCGAAATCAATTATCTCGGTCACGTAATATCAAGAGAAGGAGTTAAAACAGACCCGAAAAAGAAGCAGTTAAAAATTTCCCGCGACCCAAAACTAGAAAAAACATAAAAGAGTTTTTAGGTTTAGTAGGTTATTATAGGCGTTTTATAAAGAATTTATCAAAAAAAGCTAAGCCATTAACCTCATTGTTAAAAAATGATACTATTTTTAATTGGACAGAAATGCAACAGAAAGCTTTTGACACTCTTCCTAATATTTTATGTACAGAGCCAATTTTACAATACCCTAAATTTGATCGACCTTTCATAGTTACTACAGATGCATCAAATTTTGCTCTCGGTCCCGTTTTCAGTCAAGGGATCATAAATGCGGACCTCCCCGTCGCTTTTGCATCTAGAGTATTAAATACAGCAGAAGAAAAATATAATACCACAGAAAAAGAATTAGCCATGGTTTTCGCGGTGGAAATTTTCAGACCTTACCTGTATGGCCGTCTGTTTACATTAGTCACTAACCATAAACCTAGTGTGTGGTTGTACAATTTAAAAAATCCACATTCTTGTTTAGTCTTTTATACACCAGGTCGCGTAAATTCTAATGCAGACGCACTATCACGAAATCATATTGAACGATCAATTGAATTGTCTTCGAAAGATCTGGAAAAGATGACTGCCAACGCTGGGCCGTCAGCGGTTATAGATTTTGAAGAGGACAGTGACCCTCTTAACATGGAAATTCTCATTGCTAACGTTTTCCTAGCTTCCACTTCATTTATGTTTGACTGTAAAGAAAAAGAAAGTACACGGTGTGACAATGGGAAGCGTCAGAACTGTCGCAAGAGAAAAATGGTTGAGTTTGAGACCAGTAATGGCAAGGTGATGAAGTTTTAAAGATAGCGCGTTAGAAAACTAATGTCGGGAGACACTATTCTGCGAGACAAGCATTTTGGAATGTTGCCTAGCCGAATAATATTATTCGATGGGGATTATATTTCTCAAAAGGTTTCGCCGAAATAAAAGAATAAAAAGAGGAATTAAGTAATTTCGGTACATTGTAACGGACTCTTTTGATAATATTTCTTCATTAACAGATGTACAAAATGCCATTGCCTGTCTTAAAACTTCTATGGAAAACGAAAATATAAATGTTATAAGAGTAAGTAATACGGGAAATGGACTTGATAAACTTCAATGGCAGGCAATTGAAAATCTTTTTGTTGACACATTTGGAACACACGGGTATACTATTTTTAGTTGTACAAATGATTTAAAATTTCCAGATGAGAATAAAAAATTAGACATAATTACAGAATATCATGACTCTGTGCCAAGTGAACATGCATGAATAAATAAGATTTATCGAGAAATTCGTAAAGATTTTTATTGGACAAACATGAAAGAAGATGTTCGAAATTATATCCGATCTTGCCGAATTTGCCAAGAAAATAAATTAACTAGAGCTAGAACTCGACAACCTTTACAGATAACGGACACACCCAAAACCGTATTAGATAAAGTCCAAATGGATATAGCAGGACCACTACGAGTCACTAAAAACAGAAATCGTTACTTATTAACCTTGCAAGATTGTTTATCCAAATATTCCGATGCCATTCCTCCTCTCAGAATGAATGCTGTATCTGTAGCTTTAGCAGTATGAATGGATTTTATTGCGCGACATGGATGCCTCCAAACTATTCAAATGGATCAGGGTAACAATTTTCTCAACAAGATAATGAAACAAGTATGCCAAATATTTAAAATTCGTCAGATAAAATCAACAGCTTTTCGTCCCCAATCATTAGGTTCCCTCGAAAGATCCCACCATACGTTTATTGAATACATAAAACAGTATTCTGCTGAAGACACTTGGGACGAGTGGATTCGATTCAGCATGTTTTCATTTAACACTCATGTCCATGAGGCCCATCAATTTACCCCATTCGAGATCTTTTGCAATCGTAAAGCCCGCGTACCTTCTGAATCTACTAATCAAAACGGACCTTTAACATATTCCGAATTTATAGACGATTCATTCCGTAAATTTTCTCACACCCAAGCAACAATAGCTGAAAGACTAAATCAGGCAAAAGAAAAATATAAATTTTATTATGATCGTTTTCTTAACATACAAAAATTTAAAATAGGCGATTCGGTATATATAATAAAAGAAGTGCGTAGCTCCAAATTCGACAAAGATTATATCGGCTCTTATGGTTATAGTAAAAATAAATGGCCTTAATGCAGAGATACAAAAAAATAAATGTACCAAAGAAATACACTTAAACAAATTAAAACATGCTACGATCAGGTTAAACTGATATATATATATATATATATACACACTAGAGGCTGCGCCCCCTGCTCGCTCCACTCACCAACCCCCACATCTTACAACAATAGTTAAAATTATTTGTTTGCTTGACATTATTAATTCTTATAAGGAAAGAATATAATTATTTTTTCTATTTTTTCCACACTACCTATGAGGTAAATAGAAAGGTGCGTTGATTTTTTTGTTTTGTTTAATTTACTAATAATCGTATTTAATAATGTACTGATATATATTCATATATCACATATATTTTTCATGATTATCATTTAATTATCAGAATCTCTTTCCCACCTCTATTGAAAAAGATTAACTTAAAAATCATTACGATAACCTGTATAATAATTAACGTAGATAATTCTGTATTATATTTATCATTCAAGTATTTGTTATAATTTATAATTTATTAATATGCAATAGAGATTACCCATCTGTCTCCTTCCTACCTCGGTGTGTATACCCAATAAAATAAAATTTTATAGAACACTATTTAACTTGTAAAATACATCTGTATATACCACTTGTGTATATTTAGATCTATTTATCAATTTAAAATTAATATGTTCTACTTAATTTTTTTCTAATGGGTATAAAAAAGTAATCATATAAATATACTCTTAAAAGGAAAAAAACTTGTTGAATTGAAAAATATTACAATTACAAAAACATATAATAAAAATTTTTAATAAAATAAAATGAAATGCTTTCTAACCTAATGAGGTTGTGCTTATAAAATATTACTACACCATATCTTGAAATAATATTAAATAATCACGTTATTAATTATATGATTACTTTTATGATTGGCTAATGTGCTTTGAATATTTTATTAATTTTTCTTTATTTTAATAATTAGTTATAATGTGTGAATATGTGAAACATTAAAAATTTTAAGTGGAAATATGGTGTATTCGAAATAAATAAATGATTAACCAAATTTTATAACCCATACAATACATGCAATATTTGTAACGTATTTATAATACTTTTCCAAACTTTCTGAAAGATAATAATTTAAAATTGGATCATTGTTTTCTACCTTTAACATTAAAATTTCAGAGACCTGCAACCGTATATAACATGGTACGTTTTCCCAATTTTTGAAAATTTCTAAATCACCATCTTTCCCAACAAAATTGTCTATTTAATTATTTAATTTAGTGTAATATAAATTTTTATCTACAGAATGTAAATAATTTTCATATTCTTATTCCTTTTCTAAATAGTCATCTATTTGTTCGTTTAAATCTTGAATATTTGCAAATCTTCGGCATTTTGTAAATCCTCTAATTTAACGTAACAATTTTGAATTGGATCCTACTCCATACTATCGTCAATTTGTTCATCTAAAGCCTCTAAAGATTCTAAGTTTCGTAAATTTTCCATTCCTTCGTTATGATCTGATTTAATTTCCGTTCCATGTTATCCATCTTTATAATTTTCGAATATATATTAAAAATGTAATGAGAACGGTTTTTCCAATAGTTTATTTAATTTTTATTTATTTATGGATATATTTTAATTATATTTTAAAAGATGATGTTAATTTTCAAAAATTTCTTGCCATACTACATTAGCAATTTCTGTTAAATTTTCAGACTCATTTTGAATACATACTTTTTCTGGGTCTTTGCGTCTAGATAAAAGAACATATAATTGGCCATGAGAAAAAAAAGATCTTTTTATAAATATTCCGATCTCATCAAAATTTTGACCTTGGGATTTATTTATAGTCATTGCGAATGCTAATACAATAGGAAATTGTTTTCTATAAAGAATAAACGGTAATGATGATGATTCTCCAGTATTTAAGGTTATTCATGGAATGAATACCCTATCTCCAATTATTTCTCCTGTTTATTATTTCTGCTTCAATATTATATTTAAATAATTTTATTATTTTTAATCTTGTACCGTTATATAAACCATCAGTAATACTTAAATTTCTAATCAACATATTAAATTAAACAAAACAAAAAAATTAACGCACACATCTATTTACCTCCTGGGTTGTGGGGAAAAATAGAAGAAACTTTTATTTAAATGTTATTTTACAAAAAAAAAATGGATTGATAATTGAAACATTTATTAATAAAAAATTGTCTTGAAATCCTAAAACAATTTAGCTGAATTTAATTTAAGTTTATAAATGTTTTTCAAACAATGTAACCACTCCATATAACACAAAAAAACGCAGTTATCTATTTATCAATTTCTCTATTTACTTGAAAGATCGTTTCTATCTATTTATAAGTCTGGATATTTTCCTTTTAATCATTATGAGAGATTTTTTAAAAACATTATATAAAACTAAATACAATGAAGGGGGCATGAGGAGGGGAAATAGAGGGGTGGAGGAGGGGGTGAGGGGGGTCAAATGAGGGGATGAGGGGGCTCCATGTGGAAGTCTACAAAAGTGAAAAATAACATAAAAAAAGTAAAATTTAACGCTATTTTGAGGAGATATCGTAAGAGGAGGGGCTGAGGGGGGATGAGGGGAAGGGGGGGCTGGATAGTAGTCAGCTGACAGCCATCTTTTGCGAATAAATTAAAGACAGGTGGATTTAGAATTCGACATCTGAATTAATTTATACACCCCAGCTTGTAGACAATTTAACATTTTATAATTTAATTAAATATTCAAATATTATAAAGCTCCTTTTAAAGCTTACTGTATCTAAATAATAAATCATTTGTTGATAATTTCATACAATTTCTCAAAATCACTGTATAAAATTACTTGTAAAATTACTTGTAAAATTACATAAATTACAATATTTACTATGTGTTTCTTCTATTTCTTAGGATATATAATATCTAATATAAAATTTTAATAACAAAACTATTTGTTTGCAAGGTTATTGGACTGTAGCTTCTATTAATGTTTTAAAATTTCTATGCGATGCCTCTTATTCCACAAAATATATATATATATATATATATATATATATATATATATATATATATATATATATCTAATATTCCCTTTGCCCTTATGAAAAAAATCGTCTCAGACGATTTGAAACTTAACACATATGCTAAACAAATGAATTATTGCATTTAGAAAAATAAAAATATCTAATTCGATATAACGATCTAATTAGTTAAATTAATCCCTATATAAAACTCACGTTAAAATCGCCATAATTACACAGGCCGACAAAATTTTCCTGAACCAATAACCCAGAGACCAGACCATACTTTTCCGAAGGTTTTTGGCACGCTGAATCCAAATCCGGCCTCAGAATTGCTCTATCGCCTCAGGTTTTCGAGATATCCTAACCTAAAAGTGCAAAAATCACCGTTTTTGGCTGTTTTTGAGGTTATGTTATGCCGCTAACTGATTTTTTAATACAAAACGATCAGCGGCATCTGAAAGTACTAGTCTTGCCCTTCAAAATTCATTTTTGCTTGTTTCGATTCGACTTTTCCTTCTCGAGATATATCGCTTTCAATCTGTAATGTATCAGTGTTTCTTATCTACTAGACATCCTATCCCATAGTTCCGTTTATACTCGGATAAACAAACTCTTCCTGATATTGCTGTCAAACCGCTTGCAAATGCATACCTGGTAGTTTTTGGGGTCACTGATCACAAATCTGGAGTCAGAATCTCCGAATTCAAAATGGCGGATCCAATATGGCGGCTATGATTACCACGATCCGTAGTAAGTCACAAAAAATCCCGGAAAAGCTCTGGAGATCGGTTACTCGGAGGTTTTCAGGGTCGCTGATCTCAAATCTGGAGTCAGAATTTCCGAATTCAAAATGGCGGATCCAAAATGGCGGTTATGATTACCACGATTCATAGTAAGTCACCAAAAACACTGGAAAAGCTCTGGAGATCGGTTACGCGCGGGTTTTCGGGGTCGCTGATCTCAAATCTGGAGTCAGAATTTCCAAATTCAAAATGGAGGATCAAATATCGCGACTATCGTTGCCAAGGGCCATAGCCATAGTTGACCAAAATCTTGGAAATGGTCTTTTAAGTCGTCACTTGGAAGTTTCCCGATTCTCCGAGCTCGAATCTGCAGTCAAATATTCCAAGTACAGAATACCTACTGACCCACCCAATATGTTACAAAATGACGGATGTAATATAGCAGCTAGTCTTACATAAAGAACCTCACTTTGACTTCTTATGAAAACGTTGTCGTTGCTCCTGAAACGATCGTTTATATGACTTGCGCCTATAGACAGTCGATACGTTATGTCTATGCAGAGACCAGCAGTAGTCCGCCATCATCCGCTCATCCCACCTACCTTGAAAATGCCGCTCCTTTTGTTTGAAATCCTGATGAAAGCGTTCACCCATTTCTTCGCTGAATGCGCCATTATTCTCAGGAAAGTAGTCTAAATGAGAAAACAAAAAGTGCAATTTCATACTCATCAGGCACCCTAATTTTTGGAAATTCGTTAGCATCGTAGATACAATAGATTTGTACTTTGGATCTCGATTGTTTCCTAAAAAATTGTCTGTGACACTTTTGAAGCTCATCCAAGCATCTTTTTGTACGGGTGTCATGGTTTTTACAAAATCATCGTCTTTCATAAGTTTTCTAATATCAGGCCCAACAAATATGCCTTCTTTAAGTTTAGCATCCGACAAATGCTTAAACTTGGATGCAATGTACTGGAAACATTCGCCTTCTTTGTCTAAAGCTTCAGTAAATTGCTTCATAAAGCCAAGCTTGAGATGCAATGGAGGCAATAGGATTCGACGGGTGTCGACAAGACTCTCATGAATGACATTGTGTTCACCAACCTTCATCTGGATTCTTTGTGGCCAATTTTTCTTTACCCAGTGCTCCTGTCGGGAACGACTGTTCCAAAGGCAGAGAAAACACGGATGTCTCGTGTTTCCCGACTGCAAACCTACTAAAATATTTATCATTTTGAAGTCACAACAAATCAACCATTTGTGCTCATTATAATAATTGACTTTTTCAAGAAGAAATTGAAAGCTTTCGTACGATTCATTCAATACGGTGGAATGGCCAATGGGAATTGCCGCATATTTATTTCCATTATGAAGCAGTATTGCTTTAAGACTATCTGTTGAAGAATCTATAAAGAGTCGCCAGTTCTCCGGCTTATAAACTTCTTCTATCTCATATAAACTAATCAAACCTTTAATATCGTTGCAATATACAAGGGAATTCTCTTTAGTAAAATACTTCACGAACTTATTATCTCTTTTCCTGTAGACGGAAATTTTTGTCCCAGGGGATAGAAGATTTCTTTCTTTGAGTCTGGAAGCGCATAGCTCTGCCAAATCTTTACTCAAATTCAATTCCCGCACAAAATCATCCAGAGCATTTTGATCAAAAAGTTGCGGTTTTCCGTCGTCAAAAGAAAATTCATCGTCACTGCTTTCGGCCTCGTCACTTTCAATCGTTTGCCTTTCTTGCTCCGCTTGTGGCTGAGGAACAGTATTTGTATTCCGTTCTATTTTTCCAATTTTTGGTGGTGTTACACTAAGCACCTTAGGATACACAAGCAAATGTTTATTTGTATGGTTTCTACCAGTTATATCACATCCACAAAAGTAGCAGTCATCATCATGATTTCTAGGTTCACGCCACACTACTGTTTCAATTACAACATCCTTTTTTATACTATTCCAGTTTTTCAAAGTTCGGCGACAATCTTCACAAATAGAATTAGGAACCCACTACGGTAAGTTTCTGCCTCAAACATTCCGCAAACATTGCAAAATTTATTAACTTTATTTGCGCACGGGATTCTCGACATTGTAGATGACTAATCCGTTAGCCTGTCGCTCAAACACGATCTCTAACACGGAAAGTCTTATGTTTCTTGAAAGCACTGAGTGATCTACACTGGATGTACATCAGATCCATACATGCACACTACGACGTTAATGTATCTAATACCGTATTGATTTATTTATGGGTTGATGACTAATCCGTTAGCCTGTCGCTCAAACGCGATCTCTAACACGGAAAGTCTTGTTTTTCTTGAAAGCACTGGCTGATCTACACTGGATGTACATCAGATTCATACATGCACACTACGACGTTAATGTATCTAATACCGTATTGATTTATTTATGGGTTGATGACTAATCCGTTAGCCTGTCACTCAAACGCGATCTCTAACACGGAAAGTCTTGTTTTTCTTGAAAGCACTGGCTGATCTACACTGGATGTACATCAGATTCATACATGCACACTACGACGTTAATGTATCTAATACCGTATTGATTTATTTATGGGTTGATGACTAATCCGTTAGCCTGTCGCTCAAACGCGATCTCTAACACGGAAAGTCTTGTTTTTCTTGAAAGCACTGGCTGATCTACACTGGATGTACATCAGATTCATACATGCACACTACGACGATAATGTATCTAATACCGTATTAATTTATTTATGGGTTGATGACTAATCCGGTAGCCTGTCGCTCAAACGCGATCTCTAACACGGAAAGTCTTGTTTTTCTTGAAAGCACTGGCTGATCTACACTGGCTGTACATCAGATTCATACATGCACACTACGACGATCATGTATCTAATACCGTATTGATTCAGATTTCAAACAAAAGGAGCGGCATTTTCAAGGTAGGTGGGATGAGCGGATGATGGCGGACTATTGCTGGTCTCTGCATAGACATAACGCATCGACTGTCTATAGGCGCAAGTCATATAAACGAAGGTTTCAGGAGCAGCGACAACGTTTTCATAAGAAGTCAAAGTGAGGTTCTTTATGTAAGACTAGCTGCTATATTACATCCGTCATTTTGTAACATATTGGGTGGGTCAGTAGGTATTCTGTACTTGGAATATTTGACTGCAGATTCGAGCTCGGAGAATCGGGAAACTTCCAAGTGACGACTTAAAAGACCATTTCCAAGATTTTGGTCAACTATGGCTATGGCCCTTGGCAACGATAGTCGCGATATTTGATCCTCCATTTTGAATTTGGAAATTCTGACTCCAGATTTGAGATCAGCGACCCCGAAAACCCCCGCGTAACCGATCTCCAGAGCTTTTCCAGTGTTTTTGGTGACTTACTATGGATCGTGGTAATCATAACCGCCATTTTGGATCCGCCATTTTGAATTCGGAAATTCTGACTCCAGATTTGAGATCAGCGACCCCGAAAACCCCCGAGTAACCGATCTCCAGAGCTTTTCCGGGATTTTTTGTGACTTACTACGGATCGTGGTAATCATAGCCGCCATATTGGATCCGCCATTTTGAATTCGGAGATTCTAACTCCAGATTTGTGATCAGTGACCCCAAAAACTACCTGGTATGCATTGGCAAGCGGTTTGACAGCAATATCAGGAAGAGTTTGTTTATCCGAGTATAAACGGGGCTATGGGATAGGATGTCTAGTAGATAAGAAACACTGATACATTACAGATTGAAATCGATATATCTCGAGAAGGAAAAGTCGAATCGAAACAAGCGAAAATGAATTTTGAAGGGCAAGACTAGTACTTTCAGATGCCGCTGGTCGTTTTGTATTAAAAAATCAGTTGGCGGCATAACATAACCTCAAAAACAGCCAAAAACGGTGATTTTTGCACTTTTAGGTTAGGATACGAGTATCTCGAAAACCTGAGGTGATAGAGCAATTCTGAGGCCGGATTTGGATTCAGCGTGCCAAAAACCTTCGGAAAAGTATGGTCTGGTCTCTGGGTTAAAAATCTTGTCGGCCTGTGTTATTTATCTAAATTTTGTTTATATATATATTACTATATATTTATTTCATGAATAATTTCAAATTGTGTTCAACAATATTTGCATAACGCTTTTAAGCTTGCTATGATAATGTGTTACTGACTAAATCATAATGATTGTTTTTCTAAATTGTAGTTTGTTCTTATATTGCTTAAGTTTTTGATACATTCGACGATATTTGCACAACGCTTTTAAGCTCACTATGCTAATGTATGTTACTCACTAAATCATGATGATTGTATTTCTAAATTATAGCTTGTTCTTATATCACGGAAGTTTTCAATACATTCGACAAAATTTGCACAGCACTTTTAAGCTTATGCTAATGCGTCACTTTTTATTACATTATACAGTTATAGAAATATAAAAATTGCATTAAATAAATTTTAATTTACAAAATTATATTCAAAATATTTTTAGAGTATGAAAGAATAAAATGATTTACCGAAGGTATATTCCTGTATAGTCACGTTTTTATATTGATCCTTTTAGCTACTCACTTAAAAATCTTTACATTAGAAGTTTTATCATCTTTTGTGAACAAAATTTTCCTATTAGACATAATATATTTTCTTGCTAAATGTATTTTATGAAATACTTTCGAATCCAATCCCGGATCATACACTGATTGTATATTTTGTGTACGTACAGTTATCTTTTGTTTATCGCATATAACGTTGCTTATTCTCTTCAATATTTTCTCGCCCTCAACTTTACTAATTTATGTCATTGTATTATTCATATTAATAATAGAGTTGATACGAGTATCTCTTCCGCGTATTACTCTTCCACGAATCATTCTACCGCGAATAGAACATCTTAGTATGAGACATTTTTGCTAATATTTTATAAACTTTCTTTTATTTTAAAAAATATTCCACAAGAATCCACAAATATTTATTATATAACAGTATATTTCAGGATATACAAAGACTGCGGAGATTCAAATAAAAGCACCTTACGATTATAATTTGACTACCCTGGTTAAAAAGACTTATGATATCGGATAAGACCTGATAAAACCGGGTTCAAATTCCGGACAAGACAGGATTGACTTTTTGATCTCATCCTGTTTTATCCGCACGTATCCGGCAATAACCAAGTTTGTATTGATTTAGATATGACCGTATGAAATACGTTTCAAAATCCGGATAAAATCAGATAAGATCATATAGATTTATATTACAATCCGGTCTTATACATTTTTTTAACCAGGGTAATAACTTAATATTTGTGCGCAAAGAATGTAGAATGACCGCAATGCAAGGTTCAAAAGAGTGACGCGTATTTCGCGTCCCAATGTTATTAAAACACGAGCAGTCAATCGCGACCAAATCACCCGTCACCAGAGCCGAGCATTTTTGATTAAATAATTATTGTTATTAATGGGGGGGAATTGTTATTTTATTTTGTTGAGGGAATGAGGATAAGGAGAGTCGTGACCGAGGAAAGCCGCAGACCGGCATACACACGCACACACCCATACCAGCGGCACCAGCTGATCGCCGCAGCGACGACCGATCGGAGCGAGTAACGACGACGAGCCTATACACACACATGCACGGCACCAACACCACTGCACTCTGTACGCTCGACCCTCTCTCTCTCGCTAGCTCTTTCTTCCTCGCCTCTCGAGGATGATAAGCATGCACGCAGACGCGGGAGGAGAGAGGATTCACAGCAGCAGCGGCGGCTTCCTCGAGGCACACCATCTCGGCTGTAGCCACGAGAGAGAGAGAGAGAGAGAGAGAGATATCGACACGGCTGTCGACAGCATAGGGAGAGCTAGAAGCCGCCGCGCCGCGAGCCTCATGAAGCTGCCGGCCTATCGTAGCGTAGGCCGACGCGCGCACGTCGCCGCTGCCAACTGTGATGGTCCGGCAGCGACAAAACCGAAAGCGCCCGATATATATATACACGCCGGGTTGCCCGCCCGTGTATATTTAGCAATTCATATTGCCCGCGCTTCGTGGGCAGGGCGGCATTCGCGGAGCGGACCAATGGAAATTAGCGACTCAAATCGCCACAGACTTAGCCTTGATTTTCGCATTTAGGGAAAATCAAGGCCAGTCACCGTGAAGAAAGAGGGGGAAGCAACAAGTGTGTGGGCTGAAGGTGGTCGAGAAGAAGAGCTAAAATTTTGGAAGAAAATTTCGCCCTCTCCGATTTTGAGCATTGCCTGCCCACCCGTTAGAGAGCATAGACCTACGTTGCGAGCACCCATCGAGAGTATTGTAAGATCGGCGGATATTATTAGCGAGGATAGTATCGGAGGAAATAATAGCAGGACTATAAGGAGCACCGCTAGGCGTCCAGAATTAGCGACGGTGAGTGGACTATAATGGTCGAGCTTCCCTCGGCACTTGTAGGTAAAATTATAATTTAATATATATCGCACATTGCCGCCATGTGCTCGGGGGTAATGGAGTAAACTCGTGGTGGTGTGACACCGTTGTCTAGAATCAGTACGCGTCGGGCCCGTTGAAGATTACGGATTGTAGTGTGGAAAAAGGGGGATATCACGCGATTCGAAAAACTCGGGAAACGCGGTGATTTGGTCGCCACGGAAGACGCGTGCGCTGGCTAGCATAGCCATATTTGTTTAGCGACCGGTGAAGTGTGAAAATCTTGTAATTTTGGCGACCGTACACATTGTAACTTATAATAAATTCTAGGTACTTAAAGAGTGAGATTGGCGTAATTATTATTATATAATTATTCATTCCTGATTTTCCACTTCACGGAACTTCTTCTGGGAAAGGGCTCGTGCAGAGTTAGACGCGCTTTACCTGGCGCCCATTAATATAGATAAATTCGGTAAAGTGCCGAGCAAAAGTTTAATAAGTAACCACAGTAACGAAATACCACGTTACAAATGACGTACCAACAGGGGCTTAGTGAAACAGGAAAATCAGGAAAAATAGCGACAGACTAAATTAATTAATTAGTTAGTTCGGGAAAAGTCGGAAAATTTTCTTTTACACAGTACCCGAGCAAGCGAAAGTACAGTGACTTACAGCGTTTTTTTTGTGTGGTATAAAAATTTAAACAAAGTGGAAAAATTATTTTTTGAGTGTTTAAGAAATTTATAGATATGACTTAGAAAATTTTGACTTGGGTTATTGGGTTATAGATTTGACTTCGATTTTGAGAATTTTCCGGACAATTTTTTTTGGATATGTTTGAAAATTTTCCGAAATTATTTTTTGAAAATTTTTTGACTGAAAATTTTCCAGAAATTTTTTTTTGGATATGTTTGAGTATTTTTCGAAATTATTTTTAGTAAATTTTTCAATTTTGAGAATTTTTTGAAAAATTTTTTTTTGATATTTTTGAGAATTTTTCAAATATTTTTTTTAAAAGTTGTTCGATTTTGAAAGTTTCCGGGAGTTTTTTTTGACAATTTTCCAAAAATTTTTTTTCTGAGAGATTGTAATTTTCTTTGAAAATTTTCCGACATTTTCTTTTTGAAAGTTTTTTGTTGAGACAATTTTTTTTTGGATTTGAGAGGGTTTTTTTTTATTTTTCTTGAAAATTTTTAGAAAATTTTATTTTGAGCGATTTTTGATTGATGGTTTTCACAGTTTTTTTTTGGTGTGTAGTAAAGGAAATTTACGTTTCAATTCGGACCTTTAGTAGGATTCTTTTTGAGTATTGAAATTTTTCTTCGGTTATTTGAGGAAGATTGTAGCGACATCCAAAGAAAATAGCGAAATACTAGAGTAAGCGGAAGACTGCGGCGACGCGCTGAATATAATAGCGATAAATAGAGAAGGTGCAGAAAATAGGAGACAAATTCAGAAAATCTTTCTTTGGGGATTTAGTGAAATTTGAGTAATGAGTTAGAGTGAAAGATGAATTAATTAGTCTGAATTTCGACCTATTTTTCAAGCCTCCTCAACGACTTTTAAAGTAGTAGAGTAGGAGTCACACCACCGTGTAGGAAAAATTTATTTTGCGAACACCTCCACAAAATATTATTTGTTGTGCTACTACCCCCAAATCGATTAGTAAGAACGATTTATAATTTGTTTAAGAGTAAAATTTTTCTAACAACTACTGGAATTTGGATATAAATATACCACAACTAAAGTTGTTATTATAACTACTATGTCAAAGGAAAAATTGATTATTACATATATTTATATTTATTTAATAGTATTGGGAATTATTTACTGAAAATTGATTGCGACCAAGAAGAAACCTCGGATTATTACTCCAGATATAAACAAGAAGAGAATACCAAGAACTATTGAAGACTGAATAGTAACTTTATTAGATTCGCGTCAGGGTATTTCAGCAGCTACTCAAGAGCTAGGCAAACAAATTTCGAGTAGGCATTTTCAGCTAAAGGAACCGGTAAAGAAGACCTCAAGAAAAGAAGCTATTTTCTTTGTTTATCTCCTTTTGTCCCTTTAGCAAGAGTAAACATACGGTAATCTCCAGAGTAACGTATATATATAAATATACATATTATTATCATAAATCATTATAAAAATTGAAAATTAGTGACACAGTAGTTAGGCAGGAAAATTGTCCCGTAAAAGAGTAAGACGGACAGGCAATCACAGAGCAGATTCAAGAAGTCACAACACAACAACAAGCGACCGATGCACCAGTAGTTACGCTAGAAACAATAAGCAAAGCGACCACCACTCTCACTACGACGACACCAGTTAGTACACGGGGACCAACGGATAGCTTCGCGATGCAGATGGTGTCTGCAAACACACGACCAAGAGTGCAAACAGGGTTTCCACCGCAACTCTTAGCGATGAGCAGTCATATACTCCGGGCACAGTTGGCATATACTCCGGGACTAATGAAGATGATACCAACCGGCTACAAATGGAGGCTGCCAGAGCCACTTATCCATTATACAGGAAATCATACATCACCGGATTCCAGTACGGGAACTCCCGCGGTACCAATGATCCCAAGACCAATACAATTGCTTACACCAGCGTCAACGGCTTCGGAACCAACGTTACCTGCGATGCCAATTACCGCAGCGCCGTCGGTCACACGACCTCCTGCAATGGCACAAGCAACGAACGTCGGGGCAGGTCCGGGGACTAGTCAGATGGGACAACCCCTAGCAAGAAGTGACAATCCGACCGGAACATCACAAAGCCAAACGCCACAGCAGGAGATAAACCTAAACGACAGTATTCAATATATCAAACAAGTAAAACATAGAGACCCCATAACCAGTAACCCAAGAAATGGGAACTCAACAGACAGTAGCGACGTAAGCAACAAAGAAGATGAGGAGAATCGAGCAGAAGATGCCATTCCACGGGGGGCAGGACCATACGAACGGATACTGCAGGAGTTTGAACAACTGAAAATGGCACAGCATAGACCAATTCTCCTCCGAGAACCGGTATACGCGCCACAACCTCCGGTAGTCCCACCTCCGGTAGCAAACCCACCGAATTACGTAGACACTCCGAGACCACCGAGGGGATCTCAAGAGAGAAGGGAGCGACCCAGGAATCACGAAGTGGCAGAGATTCGGAGTCCTAAGGTGAACACCGTTCGTAGGCCAGCAGACCAGCAAACCGAATCATCAAAACAGAGAAGAGGAGAACGAAAGCGACTGTCATCGAGTAGCTCGGAAAGTAGTGTACCAGACCAAAGATCAGTACAGAAGAGAGATAGCCGTAAAGTGAAAAACCGTAGACATAGGAGTTCGAGTAACAGTACCACAAGTAGGGACTGTAATACAACGTCATCAGACTCAGATAGCGACCAGAATAAAAGAAGTAGAAAACACAAGAGAGGCCACAATCGGAACCAGTCGACGTCGACTAGCGATTCGGAATATGAAGATAAGAAAATGAAAAAAAAAAGAAGAAAATGTCATTCGAATGCAGACATAGCGGGGAAGAATGTTAAAATATTGCAGAGCTGGAACCTAAAGTTCAATGGAGAAGATAAGGAGCCAGAGGAAATCTTGGACCGGCTGCAGGATTGCAAAGCAAGCCTAGCCAGGAGCTGTTGAATGCGTTACCATCGATATTTAAAAAAAATGCTAGCAGATGGTATCGATCGAAGCTACCGGACCTAAAATCATGGAAAGACGTTAAAAAAGCGTTCAGAAGACAGTATTTGTGTCACAGAGATAAAGAAGACACGACGGCGGACTTATGGAACCGATCTATGGCGAAAGGAGAAAAGATTGCCAATTATATATCCTGCGTGGAATACATTGTTGACCACTTTAAGCGACCCCCATCCAGGAAAACAATAGTAAAACAGGCCTACAAGGGCTTGAGGAAAGACTATCGATACTTCATGGCGGGGAAAGAAATTAAGACGCTCAAGGATATAGAGAAACTAGGGAGAATTTGGGAAAAAGAGAAAGAACTAGACGACCGGTTTGAAGAACCTCCACCATAGGAGAATATGAGCATACCAGGTGCAGCATACTCTGGGACACCCTCAGTCCGTAAAGTAGCGGCAGCCTACGAGAAATTGAACCCAGAAAGCGACAGTAGCGACAGCACATCAGCGACAACCAAACCTGCGAGAAAGAGAAATTGGAATAGAAAAGCGAAGAAAAAACAAAAACAAATTAATGCGGTAGCCGCTGCCAAGGAGAATCACAGACCTGAGGCCAACGTACAAGCGACCCCAGTACAGCCAGCCTCGCAACAATGACGCGCAGCATACCGCTGAATCCACTGCGACCGAGTTTTGTGCCCGCTTGGCAATGGTCTCCTCCCCAGAATGTTAACTCGTTTCAGGGTAGAGATGGTCAGGGCCAAGGATTCAGCGGCCGAGGCGCCTATAATATGAGAGGAACTAGAAACCAAAATGGGCCTCCTGCCCAAAATATACCAGTATATGGTGCATGCTATACGTGCCAGACGGTAGGGCACCTAGCAAGAGAATGTCCACAAAGGACATGCTACTTATGTAGGGCTATGGGACACTATGCAAACGAATGTCCCAATAGACAGCCGGCATGGCAGTCTTCTCCAAATAATCAGGCCATGGGAAACGGGATGCAGGGGAGGCAGAAGAGTCCCATACCTCCCCAGCAACCGCAAACGGGACGAAACTGGCAACAATAAAGGGAAGCCAGCTTAGCGCCCAATCGACCATACAGGAGAAGAGAATAGCGACCCCAGAGAAAGCGAAAATGAGCAGTGACCAAGAGAGAAGTGGATCGATGATAGGCGAGGCAGCTAAAAGTATTAAGTCCATATTGTCAGATGGGGAGACTCACCAAGTATGGAGTAATACTTCAAACAGCGGAGGATTAAATAGGACCTCACCAATAGCGACCACAAGACCATTCAGTAGATAGAGTAGTGAGAACAACAAAATGCGAGAAGAGAGACAAAAAGTAGAGAGTAGAGAGAGTAGTGAGAGCAACAAAATTCGAGAAGAGAGAGAAAAAGTAGAGAATAGAAAGAGTAGTGAGAGCAACAAACTTCGAGAAGAGAGAGGAAAAGCAGAGAATAGAGGGTTTCATAACAGTGGCATACAGAAACTCGACTTACTGACCATGAGAGAGCAGAGTGGTGATATTGGAGCAAGCAGTCAAAACTACTTTCAACAGAGCATCCTACGACTCCTGCGCCCGGTGACCGAAAGAGTGGCAACTTACCGATCCTCGAAGGGTCCGACGTAACGGCGCTCAATCCAACAGCTGACGAGCAGAAAGATTTCGAGCATCTAGCCCTCGTACGAGAGGCGGTCGACCTTCTGGAAGGGTCACAGGTGTCCACTCCCTCATTGGAGGGCCCCTCCACTTCTGTTACAGACTTAGATGTTGGGGTGCCCACATCTAGTCTGGGGGGGGGGGGGGGGGGAGCAGCGTCCTACGTACGCCGGAGGCCGAACAACTGGAGGTTCCGAAACCAGGCGAAGACGAAGTCGCAGGTATGAGCGCAGAGAACCGCATCTTCACGATGGTAATACTAGGTGGTAGGCCATACAGAGCCCTAATTGATGGAGGAGCCACGGTCTCCCTAGTAGGACCAGCGATAGCGGCTAAGTTCAAGGACCGATTGCGACCAGCGAACTCTGTTATAAGAAGTGTGTTAGGTGGAACAAAGAAAGTATTGGGGTATTTGGACATCAACATGGAATTGGATGGCAGATCCAGGAAGCTAACGGTAAGAGCCGTAGATCCTTGCGACCACGACATTTTACTTGGACAGGACTTTACCACCCTGTGGGACGTTGATGTAAGATACGGCAGACGGATGTGGAGGACTAACGAGGGCCCGTGGAAGCAATCTTGGGACGACGAGGAAATCGAAGCGACCCCAGCATACGCCGAATGCGCCGGAATTACCGAGGCAGACGACGAGCAGCGGAAAGCCATAGAAGAGCTAGTGACCAGGATATTACCACCGCCATCGGAAAATTTAGGAACGACCAGACTGACCGAACATCACATAGATGTCTTCTCCGCAGCCGCCATCAAACATCGGCCAAGGAGAATGTCACCCAAACTTCTGCAAGTAGTACACGAAGAGATAGAGAAGATGTTCAGGAGTGGAGTAATAGAGCGATCGGCAAGTGAATGGAGTAGCGCCCCGGTAATCATCAAGAAGCCAGACGGGAGTTATAGATTTTGTATAGATTATCGCGACCTCAATAAAGTGACCCGGAAGGATGCATATCCTATCAGGAGCATGGATTCCATATTGGACACATTGCGTAAAGCCAAATATTTGACCAAAACTGACCTCAAGCGAGCCTATTTTCAAGTACCGATGGAGCAAAGCAGCAAGAAATTTACGGCATCTGCAGTTTCGGGGTCAGGGCTTTGGCAATTCGTAAAAATGCCCTTCGGATTAACGAATGCGCCCATTACCTTTCGATGCCTGATCGATGCTTTGTTTGGCGTCCAGTATGAACCACATGTGTTTGGATACTTGGACAACATCATTATAGCGACCGAGACCTTTGAGGAACATCTCCAATGGTTGGAGCTGGTCCTCAAGAAGCTGGTCGAAGCAGGATTGGTAGTCAATCGGAAAAAGTGCGAATTCTGCTGCTCTAGAGTGACGTACTTAGGCTTCTTGCTAGATAAAGATGGACTGCGACCAGACCCAGAAAAGGTATCGCCAGTGACAGAATATCCAGCACCGAAGACCGTTAAGCAGCTGAGACGATTTCTGGGTATGGTAGGATGGTACTCGCGATTCATTGAGAACTACTCAGAGATGAAAATTCCGTTAGTGAAGTAACTAAGAAAGGTGCAAAAACGGAAATGGGATAGCGACCAACAAGAGGCCTTTGAGGGTCTAAAGAAGACGCTAACGTTAGCTCCGATCCTGGCAAGACCAGATTTTGGCAAAACCTTCACAGTCCAGAGTGATGCAAGCGGAGTGGCGATTGGGGCGGTTTTGACACAGGAAGGGGATGATGGAGAGCACCCCATCGTATGTGTGAGTAGAGTACTCACGGCGGCTGAACGAAACTATACCACGTCCGAAAGAGAATGCTTGGCGTTATTATGGGCCATTAAGATGTTGCGACCATACCTTGAAGGGTACGAATTCAAGGCCATCACCGACCATAGCGCCCTCCAATGGCTTCGTAATCTAAAGGACCCTACTAGACGACTAGCCCGATGGGCACTTGAAATGCAGCAGTGGGACTTCGAAATAATCCATCGGAAGAGTACTCTGCTGAAAGTGCCTGATGCGTTGTCCAGGATGTATGAAGATGGCGGGGAAATAGCTGGATTTGAAGAGATACAGGACGAGCGATATGTAGCTAGGATGGAAGAAGTACAAAGACACCCACACCGATTCCCAGACTGGCGAATCGAATATGGCATGTTGTACAAATTTCGTAGCGACGCCCTATTGGACCCAGTGACATCTCGGAAGAAGGATGGAGACTTGTCGTCCCAGTAGAGTACCGTGAGAGAGTGATGACGGAGAGCCACTCCATCACCTTCGCGGGACACCTAGGACTGGAGAAGACCTATGACCGAGTGACCCGCGAATACTACTGGCAAGGCATGTACTACGACGTGCGCCACTTCGTCCAGTCTTGTCTCGAATGCCAGAAGCACAAGGCCTCTCAGACGGGACCCATATGGCTACTAGGCAAGAGAATTGTAGAGCGACCATGGTCCGTAATGGCAGCAGATCTTATGGAATTTCCACCAAATAAGAGTCAATTCAAATACTTGGTGGTATTCCAGGATCTCTTCACGCGGTGGATCGAGCTGAAGCCGCTGAGAAAGGCGGATGGCAAGTCGGTGGCTCGCGCCCTAGAGGAGCTCATCTTGTCTCGGTGGGAGACGCCAAACTACGTACTCACAGATAATGGGAAAGAGTTCATTAATATGCACCTGACTGACACTCTGAAGGAGTATGGAGTGACCCATGTGACCACGCCACCGTACCATCCGCAAGCCAATCCAGTGGAGAGAAGCAACCGAACCCTAAAGACCATGATAGCGACCTTCGTAAACAAGACCATCGGGATTGGGATGCCCATCTTCATGAATTCAGGCATGCAGTCAACACTCCCATGCAAGCGACCACCAAGGTATCACCAGCCTTCTTGAATTGTGGACGAAACTCAAGGCCGGTGAAGAGTTTACGAAGAGAAGTAGAGCCAAAGCGACCAATTGTTAGTAGCGACCCCGAAGATTGGTTAGATAGAGTAAGAAGACTGGATGCCCTACGTGACCTAGTAATCAGGCATATTGATTCTGCAAAGGAGCGACAAGCCAAATACTACAATCGTTGCAAGAAGGAGGCGACATTCCAGGTAGGGGACTTAGTAATGAGGGCAAACCATCACTTGTCAAACAAAGACAAGCGTTTTTCGGCTAAGTTAGCTGGCCGGTTTGACGGCTCGTTTGCCATCAAAGAAGTCAAGTCTCCGCTAGTATATGTGCTAAATATGGAGGAGGATAAAAGAATACCTGAGGTGCACGTGAGTGAATTGAAGAGATATATTCCCCCAAGGGGGAGAGCCTCGTAGTAGCGACCTCCTCCTTACAAGCGACCTTCAAGTGGTTATTTATCGAGATGGCCAGTAAAGGAGAATAAACTGATCACTCTAGCGACCACAAAAATAGCGACCCATCCGAGACCTGAAGCATCGGCGACCAAGGGCATAACCTGATAACCCATTAGCGACCGAAACCTGGAGTGACGGAGGCATACCCATGCCCAGTAAGTTGTTAAAAGTCTTGTTATTTATTTATTTATTTAACTTTTATTTAGGATCTTATAATTTCCTCTATGGTCGCGCGATCTATGTGGTCGGATTGGGAGTAGTAAGGTGGAGGTATTAATAATTTTTTTTTTGTTTTCAGCCTGATTAATTCTAAGTATATATATATATATATTGTTTCTTGCAAAAGGTCTGGTGTCGAGGGTTCTTCGGGAATCGCGTTGATGGGATACAATGGCCCAACTAGAGTATCGTTTGATTAATGGAATAAACAGTCCACTCCTGGCGGTGTGTCCCGTTTAGGGGGGGAGAGTTTGTGACGTCAATCGCGACCAAGTCACCCGTCACCAGAGCCGAGCAACTTATATTAAATAATTATTGTTATTAATGGGGGGAATTGTTATTTATTTTGTTGAGGGAATGAGGATAAGGAGTCGCGACCGAGGAAAGCCGCAGACCGGCACACATACTCACACACCCATACTGGAACACCCTCCCCTGCAGTGTGAGGTATCTGCCGTCCTTATGTAAATTTAAAACGGCGTTAGGCAGGTACCTCAGTCAACTGCACGGTGAATAAGTTGACATTTTTTCATGATGACGGAGAATTCATATACATGGGTAGTTATTTATTTATTTATTGACTTATTTATTTGTTTATTTATTTGTTTATTTAATTATTTATTTAATTATTTATTTATTTATTTATTTATTTACTTATTTATTTATTTATTTATTTATTTATTTATTTATTTATTTATTTATTTATTTATTTATTTATTTATTTATTTATTTATTTATTTATTTATTTTTTATTGTATCTTTTTATTTTTTTTTTATTTTAATTTATCCGTTCTTCCGTGTTTTGTATTCTTAGTCGTGAAAAATGTTGTAATGTACAAAATATAAAGAGTACATTTTAATAAAGAGTAAATATATCTGCGTGTGTGATGAGTGTATGTATCGGCTGAATTGTAATTGTTTTTAAATTGTGACGTGATGGATGTACGTGTATGCAAGAATGAGTAGACTTCAGAAATTGTTATGGAACTGTGATATAAACAAACTGTGATATTAGATAATGACAAATTTGTGCAACAATTTTTTATATTTATACACTGACGAACTGTGATAGTGATCAAAGACTTAATGTAATGACAAAATAACAATTTTTATGTAATGTATTTTTGCCAAAATTGACAAATAAATCGTATATCTATCTATCTATCTATCTATACCAGCGGCACCAGCTGATCGCCGCAGCGACGACTGCTCGGAGCGAGCAACGACGACGAGCCTCTACACACACATGTACAGCACCAACACCACTGCACACTGTACGCGCGACCCTCTCTCTCTCGCTTTCTCTTTCTTCCTCGCCTCTCGAGGATGATGCGCCACTACCCGCGCACACACATACACACACGCGCGCGCGACCGCCCTCTTTCCCGATGCACGCAGACGCGGGAGGAGGGAGGATTCGGCTGTAGCCACGAGAGAGAGAGAGAGAGAGATATACCGACACGGCTGTCGCGCGAGCCGCATGAAGCTGCCGGCCTATCGTAGCGTAGGCCGACGCGCGCACGTCGCTGCTGCCAACTGTTATGGTCCGACAGCGACAAAACCAAAAGCGCCCGATATAGATATACACGCCGGGTTGCCCGCCCGTGTATATTTAGCAATTCATATTGCCCGCGCTTCGTGGGCAGGGCGGCATTCGCGGAGCGGACCAATGGAAATTAGCGACTCAAATCGCGGCAGACTTAGCCTTAATTTTCGAATTTAGGGAAAATCAAGGCCAATCACCGTGAAGAAAGGGGCGGAAGCAACAAGTGTGTGGGCTGAAGGTGGTCGAGAAGAAGAGCTAAAATTTTGAACGAGATTTCCGCCCTTTCCGATTTTGAGCATTGCCTGCCCGCCCGTTAGAGAGCATAGACCTACGTTGCGAGCATCCATCGAGAGTATTGTAAGATCGGCGGACATTGTTAGCGAGGATAGTATCGGAGGAAATAATAGCGACAGGAGTATAAGGAGCACAGCTAGGAGTCCAGAATTAGCGACGGTGAGTGGACTATAATTGTCGAGCTTCCCTCGGCACTTGTAGGTAAAATTATAATTTAATATATATCGCACATTGCCGCCATGTGCTCGGGGGTAATGGAGTAAACTCGTGGTGGTGTGACACCGTTGTCTAGAATCAGTGCGCGTCGGGCCCGTTGAAGATTACGGATTGTAGTGTGGAAAAAGGGGGATATTACGCGATTCGAAAAACTCGGGAAACGCGGTGATTTGGTCACCGTGGAAGACGCGTGCGTGGGCTAGCGTAGCCATATTTGTTTAGCGACCGGTGAAGTGTGAAAATCTTGTAAATTTGGCGACCGTATATATTGTAACTTATAATAAAGCCTAGGTACTTAAAGAGTGAGATTGGCGTAATTATTATTATATAATTATTCACTCCTGATTTTCCACTTCACGGAACTTCCTGTGGGAAAGGGCTCGTGCAGAGTTAGCCGCGCTTTACCTGGCGCCCATTAATATAGATAAATTCGGTAAAGTGCCGAGCAAAAGTTTAATAAATAACCAGAGTAACGAAATACCACGTTACAAAAGGAACAGTCAAACGCAGCTTATGATTTTAGAAATATCCACGCAACAACACCTGTACAGGTTAGGTTTTGTCAACTTGATATTTTCTTATTTTGATACTAAGAAATTATAACACTTTTGAAATCCAAGAACAACTAGATGTTAAATGTGATAACGATGAGAATGTGACAGATTATTCAATTAACAATCAGATAAGTACAAAGATCATTAAATGTTAACTTATTCAAATTTCTAAGAATGTATACTTTTTGTGTTATATTTACTTTTAGTAAATATACGTATACGTATTTGGATGTAAACTATGTATGAACAACAAAGTAAAGAATTTGGAATTAAAAACAAATCAAAAGTACTTGTGCAAAGAAAGAAGATATGACGAGCACAACAGGTTGACAGCACTGACCCAGTTTAGATTTATAACCCTTTTATTCTGCACTCCATTATAAGAATTCTAAACAGTCGCTCTGCATCCTAAGTATAAAGCTTTATAATAACTCTCTCACCCTATATATACAGGTAATAATACGCGATTACTTTATTTAATTTACTAAAATAGTATTAAATAAAATATACATACACAACATACATACACTAAAATCTTTATACACTGTTTACATTTATATTTAACAAAACAACATAGATTATAATTATTAGTTCGCTTTTATAAGACAAATACTCAGACACAAATGCAACCACATATACATGCACGTTTCAGAATTGCTATAACAGCCTTGAGATAAAACGTTATAAAAGTTTGACAAGCTATGCCAAAGAATTAAAGGATTGCACTTAGATTATTTGATTTTACGTTCATTTGATTGCACACTTTTTAAGAAAAGAATTGATTCAAGACCAGCAGTTATCAATAATTTTTAACGGATTGATGTACAGTCAATGCAGATAATTTTATAATCATTAACCTGTTTTGTTGTATACAAATTTATAAAGTGTTAATAGTGAAAACTTTGTGTACCGTGATGTTACGTGATAAATAGTGAAACGAAGTGATTTTAAATCAAAACAGCGTTTCTAAAACTTTCTTAATAACCATAAACATATGTTATCATATAGTATAAAATCGAATAAATATAATATTTAAAATATCTGAATAGAAATAAAATGTATGAAAATAAATAACAACCTAATAATAATATATTTTAAATTCTCTGTATGTTAAAATCAAATAAATCTAAAAATGTTTTTTGAATATTAGCTTCTTTTAACTTGTCTAAACTTTTAAACGAAGCTTTTAATAGTTTATGTAAATACTGGCCTCCTTTAACGGAAGATGTTAATATCTTACTGTGTTAACTAATTTTGTGGATACAAACTAAATAAAATATGAGTATTTATGAACTTCTATTGTTAAAGTAAAATGGAAAAGTAACTGGATGGAAATAATTATTGCAACTTAATTATTGTTATTTGTATCTTAAACGAGTGTGAAAATAATTTTTGCAAACTTTTGACTTCTGTGTTCAACTCGAGCAGTGTAAGAAATTGTTCTCATCTTGAATTTACTGCGCAAATTAATAATGGGACATTAGTAAAATCTCAACATTTTACACAAAAATATTGATTATACTGCATAGACAATACTGAAAGCATATGATAAATTAAGATAATATTTGAAAAATATAAGAGATATTAGAAAAACGACTTACTTACAAATAGTTAGGTTAACGCGTGTATGTTTTGATTTGTATTCTGTACTATTTCTCAAAAACCAGATTCCTAATTATTCTAGGAATTTGCATGTGCCCTCTTAAAGACTTCAACTACAATGTCTCAAAATTTCGTAGCTTTTTCTCTGTTTTGAGTTGAGATATGGATTAGGACATAATTAAGTACTTACATCGAGAAAAAAAAAGAAGAAAATACTTTTTTTGATAATAACGCATATAATTTTGATATAAAATATCTCCAAAACAATCTTCCTAAACTTCGTGAAATTTTAATATGTTATTTTTTAGTAGATATCTGATGAATCTAAAAATTTTAACAAATTCTGTTCATTTTCAAATTTGGGTTTTAACTAGCTACGTGAATAGTTATGTAGTTCAAATTTAAACCTAAAATAACTTTTTATTTATAATATGAAGTTTAACTGTCAGATCAATAAAAAGATAAACAATATATGTATCTAGATTCTTTCCTTTCATAAACTTTCAAGAATTGTTATTTAGGATTAACACGATATTTAGGATTAAATGGTAGAAGATTGTGCGATCCTTATAAGATATTATGTCTAAATTTAAATAAACTTTATATCCTTCTTAAATCAAATTTAAAGTTAAAACTAAGTAGATTAAATGGGATAACTATTAAACTCAATGTGCATGTAAATGTGTCAATTATTTGTACATAAATACCTGTTATTCGCACTCAATCATTCACTCATATTACATAAGAAAATAGCTATTTGCCTATATTTTTATAGTGATATTTCTCTTTTAGAATTAAGAGTAGATTTGATACAATTTCATATGACTTAATCAATTTAAAAAAAAAACTATATAAATATTTTGAATCTGTATTTTTTTGATGAACTTAGTAACATTTAACAATACTGTTAAAATAAATTAATGTTAATAAATTAAAAGAAAAAGAAAAGAAAAATAGTATAAAATTAATTTTGAAATGTAATTTAAATAGTCAAGAAATGTTTTGAAAGGTTTGAGCAATAAATAAAATATAACTCATAAATTTATCTTCTCTTAATAAATAAAAAAGAATTTCTTCAATGATAACAGAGTGAACGGTCACTCGAAAAACTTAAGTTGCTATAACTTACATTTATGTAGAGTAGAGAGGGAGTTGGTTTATACAGTTTTAACGATCCACAAAATTCACTGTTTCATAATATAAATTAACACATCACTGTTCACAAGGTTAAACCAACTCCATGCAGTTCCAGTAGATTCTTGCCTGTGATTGAGAGCGATTTTGTATACGGGCTTTTCAATCACTTCATCCCTGGCATTTTCAATCACTTCATCCCTGGCATTTGCTCTATGCCTCCAGAAAAACCGTGAAAAAACCTCGGAGAGGGGAAGCGACAAGAAAACTACTTCGCTGTTGAACGATTACGGGGCCTGAATTATGAAGTTCTTCCTACTTCCTGCTTCCTGGACGTAGTTGTAGGTACCCAGTGCACCAAGATTAGGCACCAAATAACTCCAATGGACGGCCACGGCCACGAATCGTCCTTGTAAAGGACAAGTATAGCAGCCAAATTCTGTAACAAACTTTCTGGATCTTCGTCTTGATTAATTACACAGCCTCACAGAAAAAAAATTGTAAGTCCCAAAAACTTGACCACGGTACTTATATGTTTTTGGGATCGCTGAATCCGAATCCAGGGTTAGTTTAACCCCATCAGATCTTTCTCAAGGTCAGTTGAAGGTCAAATTATCGAAATACATATAAAAATACACTAAAACCATGGTATCTTGGGGTTTTTGGGGTCGCTGAATCCGAATCCGGGGTCAGTTTAACCCCATCAGATCTTTCTCAAGGTCAGTTGAAGGTCAAATTATCGAAATACATATAAAAATACACTAAAACCATGGTATCTTGGGGTTTTTGGGGTCGCTGAATCCGAATCCGGGGTCAGTTTAACCCCATCAGAACTTTCTCAAGGTCAGTTGAAGGTCAAATTATCGAAATACATGAAAAATACACTAAAACTATGGTATCTTGGGTTTTTTTGGGGCGCTGTATCTGAATCCGGGCTTATTACAACCCTATCAGGTCATGGTCAAGGTCAGTTGAAGGTCAAATCAGAAAGATTCATAAAAAGTAAAGTCAAACCATAACATCTAGGGGTTTTTGGGGTCGCTGAATCCGAATCCAGGGTCAGTATAGTCCCATAAGGTTATATTTATGGTCAGTTCAAGGTTAGTTCAAGGTCATGGACGTAAAGAGAGTGAAAAAATTAGTTATAAACTGAAACAATGCAAAAGGTAATGTAAACCATAAAGCAAAGAACAATGTATATGCAAGTACAATCGTATCCTTTAAAACTATATCATAGTTTGCTGCTCCTTCATTTACATTAAATTTGTTAGAAGTATATGCAATTCAATAAAATACCCGTAAAAATATTAAGCCCATTACTCTTTTTTATGGTAACGAACTATTTTATTGTCAAATGATCTACGAAGTGGATTGCGCTTCCGCTTCTCCGATGTTGATGGTAGATCTCTTTTTAACGACCAACAGTAATCTGCTAACATATTTACGTCCCATCTTCCTTGGTACCTGCGCTCCATTTCCTTGATATCTTGGTGAAATCTCTCTCCCTGCTCTTCGCTGTAAACACCTAGGTTTTCTGGAAATTCATCAACATGCGAATATAAAAAGTGTAATTTTAGATTCATTAGGCAGCCTTGATTTTTGTAACTATTTACTAAATTTAAAACTATTTGTTGGTAATTTGGGCTCTTATGATTTCCAAGAAAGTTTTTAATTACGTCCTTGAAAGATAACCATGCTTCTCTCTCTCTGTATGATTCATTTTCGTAACAAAAATTTCATCATTTATCATCTTACGAATCTGAGGGCCATCGAAAATTCCTTCATTTACTTTAGCATCACTTAATTTGGGAAACTGATTTCGCAGATATTTAAAGCAGCTACCATCTTTGTCTAAAGATTTTACCCATTGTTTCATAAGTCCCAATTTAATGTGCAGAGGTGGTATAAGAATTTTTGATGGATCAACAAGTGGCTTATCTTTTATATTCTTAGAACCCGGTTCGAACTTTTGTCTAAGGGGCCAGACACTCTTTATGTAATGATTATTTCTATCCCTACTATCCCATTCATAAGATCCCCACATATTTGCCATTTATGATCATTGTATTTTATTCGGTCTAATATTACTTTCATGTTACAGTACTCTTCATTCAGTATTACCGAATATCCTATGGGAATGGCTGCATAAACATTTGTATTGTGTAACAGAATGAATTTGATTGGGTTCCTAAAATCATATGCGCAATATGTAGGAAAATGCTACAGAAAGACAAAAATGGTAAAACTGAAGTAAAAATGAAAGTGCCTACGATATGGAAGGAACCTTTAAGAAAAGAAGACTGTTATTTTTGTAATACGAATTTGCATGGAGTTAATAGTAAAAACAAGTCGCAAATTAATTACGCTAACGTTGAAAGTGTCACGAAACCTATATATGAATCGTCAATTGATAAAAGAGAAGATCCACTGGGTATGTACGCAAGTGGAAGTATGGATCTTGAGGAAAATTTAGAAAGACATGATGAAGATGAAATCTTATAAGAAGAAATGGAGGAAGGAGATATTATTGCGGAAGAAGAAATAGCGCCTGATGAAGACAATGACGTTGCTAGTACAAGTGATACAAGTGACGAAGAATACATCCCCTATAATACTAAGAAGGAGAAAGGTCCACTTATACAGGAAAAAGTGAATGATCTCATACGCGATTTGGGCCTACCACAGAATGGGGCGGAGTACTTGGCTTCATGGCTAAAAGAAAATACTAATGAAGCTGGAAAAAATAAAGTTTCTTACTACCGAGACAGAGATAAGAAATATCGTGATTATTTCGCTAAAGATGAAGAATTTTTCTTAGTTTACTGCAAAGATATAGTTGGGTTGATGAATTGCTTTAAACATGGATGTTACAACCCTAACGAGTGGAGATTGTTCATCGATTCGTCAACGAGAAGTTTAAAAGCCGTTCTGTTACACAATACAAATGTTTATGCAGCCATTCCCATAGGATATTCGGTAATACTGAATGAAGAGTACTGTAACATGAAAGTAATATTAGACCGAATAAAATACAATGATCAAAAATAGCAAATATGTGGGGATCTTAAAATCATAACAATACTTCTGGGGCAACAATCGGGATTCACAAAATATCCTTGCTATTTATGTGAATGGGATAGTAGGGATAGAAATAATCATTACATAAAGAGTGTCTGGCCCCTTAGACAAAAGTTCGAACCGGGTTCTAAGAATATAAAAGATAAGCCACTTGTTGATCCATCAAAAATTCTTATACCACCTCTGCACATTAAATTGGGACTTATGAAACAATGGGTAAAATCTTTAGACAAAGATGGTAGCTGCTTTAAATATCTGCGAAATCAGTTTCCCAAATTAAGTGATGCTAAAGTAAATGAAGGAATTTTCGATGGCCCTCAGATTCGTAAGATGATAAATGATGAAATTTTTGTTACGAAAATGAATCATACAGAGAGAGAGAAGCATGGTTATCTTTCAAGGACGTAATTAAAAACTTTCTTGGAAATCATAAGAGCCCAAATTACCAACAAATAGTTTTAAATTTAGTAAATAGTTACAAAAATCAAGGCTGCCTAATGAATCTAAAATTACACTTTTTATATTCGCATGTTGATGAATTTCCAGAAAACCTAGGTGATTACAGCGAAGAGCAGGGAGAGAGATTTCACCAAGATATCAAGGAAATGGAGCGCAGGTACCAAGGAAGATGGGACGTAAATATGTTAGCAGATTACTGTTGGTCGTTAAAAAGAGATCTACCATCAACATCGGAGAAGCGGAAGCGCAATCCACTTCGTAGATCATTTGACAATAAAATAGTTCGTTACCATAAAAAAGAGTAATGGGCTTAATATTTTTACGGGTATTTTATTGAATTGCATATACTTCTAACAAATTTAATGTAAATGAAGGAGCAGCAAACTATGATATAGTTTTAAAGGATACGATTGTACTTGCATATACATTGTTCTTTGCTTTATGGTTTACATTACCTTTTGCATTGTTTCAGTTTATAACTAATTTTTTCACTCTCTTTACGTCCATGACCTTGAACTAACCTTGAACTGACCATAAATATAACCTTATGGGACTATACTGACCCTGGATTCGGATTCAGCGACCCCAAAAACCCCTAAATGTCATGGTTTGACTCTACTTTTTATGAATCTTTCTGATGTGACCTCCAACTGACCGTTAAGATAATTTACACGCTTGTTTGTTACGTTTTAGACACGCACAGAATATATTAAAATATATACCCGTTTTCGGGGAAGACTAACAGAACGAGAGATAATGAATATATCGTTTATTTGTATTTTGATATTAGCGCGTAATATGTATGAATTTGCGAAACGCGAAATGAAAGTCGCCTGACTTCACACCATCCTTGATGTCTTGAATTGCGCGAATAACGCAGTTGTCAGCTGATCGGATGAGCTAGTAAAAGAAAAAATTCGCTTTGCCGAAAATTAGTGAATATGCGAATGTAAAGTAAGTTTTCTAGCAAAATTAATGTCACATAACAATATAGCTTCCTATCTATACAGTTTCTAGAATGTATGTATACATATCTCTATCCATTTGTTTACTATCTGCTTTAAATGAACCGGGATTTTTACATATCTCGACTAACGAAACGAATGAATGTGACAAATGTTCTTGTCTTGGTGTCTATTGTATGCAAAATTGTGACGTGTATCGTTATGACATATACGTGAATAAGTGAAGTTTACGATACATTTTGTTTATGGACTTGATATAATGTCAAATTGAAAAAAATTGTGCATTTTTATGAAAAACTAATCGTTTTAACTATCTGTTGATAAAAACGTTATAGATTTTTATTAATAATTTTTTTACCAATTTAGTTATTTCACAAAAGATTAAGAATACAGTTTGGAAATAATTAATTTTGCATTTTGATAGCAACTAGTCATTATGTCTAATTTCTAAGTGAAAAGATATAATAGATAAAAAAGTTGTGGCAAAATTACAATTTTAATCTCTTAGAAATGACTGTCAGATTTTACAAAATTTGTTTGTTATTTTTTACGTTGCTTGCACTTGGACAAATATTGCTCTTTCCGTACTCATAAACATATATACGCAAGATTAAACTGCTGGAAGATTATGAAGTCTATTTAAATTTGTCAAGGATTACGAAGTCAGACAAGTATACATTTTTGTTTCTATCTATCCAGGCCATTTTGTTAATAGATCAAGATTTCAGTGAAAAACTAAAAAGAAATGTGAAAATGCTTATACATTTGGAATATCTGTTACAAACAAATATGCACATTTTTTCACAGTTTCTCACATCTTTTCGTAGCTTTTCGCTGTTTCTCACCCTAATAAAGAACACGTATTTTATGTAATAAGACTTCAAAAACTGAGAAACTGTGACAAAATGCGTGAAATATTCGATATTTTTTAAAATCCTGTTCCAAATGTAACTACATACACAGAGAGAATTTTCTTGTAAAAATTACAATTAAATTTACGGAAAAAATTACCGTTCAGTAATAGTAAGAGCGGGACATAGCGCTCTGAGCTCAGATAGCCATCTGAGTACATTTTACTAAGTTCACACGATGAATTTTGCTAAACTGAACGGTAAAAAATCTAGTACATAAGGGTAAAAATGGCCTGATATAATGTAATACGACTAACATTATTTTTAAGTAGTATAATCTTATATAATATTTTTAAGGATTGTTTTTCATAATTACGCTGACTTATTTATTTATTATTTAGGAAGTGTAATTATTTTATTGGATTAGAAGAAATAAATTTGATATAAAGTTATAGGTTAAGTTATGTATGCATAAATGTAAATATCGCACTTTCATAATAAAAATATGACAATTCAACATTTTTTAGATCGTTATTTATCTTCATAATAAAATTAATTTCAAAAGGTTTTAACCTAGAATACAATAATGAAATTCATACAATATGGTGCAATACAATGATAAATACAGTCAACAAAAAACGGGTGTGTCGTGGGACACGCGGCAGATGTGAATAACATGTGTCGCATTCCTATTAAGACGTTCGCGCGGGCTATTTGCTTTTTTAATTAGTTGCCTATTTGTAAGAATTTCATCAGCTGATTGATGATAAACTATGGGAAAGGCGCAAGGAAAATTGTTATAAAATATTGTTGCATGTCATTATTTTTTATTAAGGCTATATACAATCATATTTACAGATTCCCTGCATTTTCACAAATTTACAAATATTCTCTCTATCAGTGCAATATGCTCATAAATATTCTATATTATGTAATTGTTGTATTTTTTATTGGCTGATACTTGCGTTAGAGTGTTGATCGTTATTGTTACTATTTATTACAGTAACTAATGGTTTGTGGTAGCTGAAATATGATATGTAAATGTGGGAATGAATATTTCCTAAGAATCGAGAGAATGTTGCATCAATGGTAGTATTTCTAATGGTTGTTGAAACGTGAAAGTCGTTCGTCATGCGTAGATGTACTGCATTTAACTATAACACGGTATAATCCAGTTCTTTTTTAAAACACCAAAACACACAGTTAAAATTGTTTTCAAACGCACGCTGTAAGAAAATGCTATAGAAATGCCGGCAACTGTTGGACCGTTATATTTCTGCTACGACTGCGCGCGCAGTTGGCGGCTTCGAAAGTCACAGTGTATAGACTGTATAGTATACGTATATAGGGTGTCAATTGAGTCCCGGGACGGCTGAATATTTTCTAAAGTACTGCTTTTCTGGAAGAGGTCAAGGTCATTCCTTAAGTAACTTTGAACAAGGAACCCAACGGTGACATTTTTTATAGCGGAATCGGAAAGAGCGGAAAATTTTACATCCGGATATGTATTGAGGTATGGGATTGAGATAACCCCTAGAGGTCAAATAGAGATCAAATAATGACTTCTTAAAAATCTCGCGAGTTCAGTGGTAAAACAAAACAAACAAAGGTCATACCCTAGGTAAATCTTTACGGGGTACCCGACGGTGACCTTGGATTTGACCTTCAACCTCATTTTCAAGGTTGTTTCGAGGTCGACCTCATATTTTCAAATGGAAACCCTTATTTTTTATACCGGATTCGGAAGGAGCGAGAAATTTCAAGTATGGATGTGTTGAACAAGGGATGTAATTGTGACCTTCAATTTGACTTTGGACTTGACCTTGAAGGTCATTTGAAGGTCAATTGGTTTTTTTAATCGGAAATCCCAGTAGTAATACCGGAAACCGATAGAGCGAGAAATTTTACATTTGTATACGTGTATGTGTATGTGTGTGTCGCACTGACTATTTTCGAACAAGGGAAGCGGGAGAGAGCATCGTTGCTGCTGCGACTCTGTGTGCGCGCACACATCAGTACGTATATACGTGTATGTGTATGTGTGTGTCTCACTGACTATTTTCGAACAAGAGAAGCGGGAGAGAGCATCGTTGCAGCTGCGACTCTGTGTGCGCGCGTACATGAGTAGCAGAGCAGGCAAACTGTCGGTTGGTGTCGATGGTGGGGGGCTGCCGCCCTCCGCTGATCTTTTTTTTCCACCCCTCTTCTAGTCCCGGTTACAACAGCTGATGAATCCTGTACAAAGACCCCATACTGCGCGCGCTCTCGAACGTCTCAAGAGATGTTATTCACATCAAAAATTTAATTCGTGGAAAATTTACGTTATTATCTTGATTTTTACAAAAAATATAGATTTTAGAGTTGTTATGAACATAGCAACATTGTATGAGCTTTAACAAATCAAATATTTTTGATGTATACATCAAATATAAATCTTATACGATTTATAACCATAGATCATTTATTAATCTTAACAAACTTTTATACATTAAATAAGTACTATAGTAATATAATTAATAATACTGAAAAAAATCTCAATATTCCGCATTTAAGAGTGGAGAATCCAATCCGGATAATTTTATTTCTGTTCTAACTTTATTGTAATTTGTTATCTAAATACCTTAATATTTTTTCAGTGTAGAGTATTTAAAATATATTTTACATTGAAAATGAGATTATTATTTATAATACTAATTTTGCGTATAAAATTTAGTCGAAAACAAAAGGAAATTAAATTATCCGGCTTTGTTTATCACATATTAATTAATAATATGATTTTTTTACAATAAATGTGTTCCCATTAGCTATCGTCACTGAATAAGTGACTTTACATCCATCTAAATTGTTAATTACAACCCACGAATATGAAGGTAACATCATTTCAAACAATCCCATATTTTCATTGAGATACACGTCATGAAATAGTTTTGCAATCGTTAAAAATGCATTTACATTGCTGAGGATGATCTTTTCAACTCTAAAAAATTGTGGATCATCTTCATCAGGTATCATTAAAATGCAGCCAGGTTTGATGGAGTTCCCTTAGTGACTTATTTTTTCAATTACAGATACTAAACGAGCATTTTTAATTTCATCGGGTAACAAGTCGCAAACAAACGAAATTCCTGGTAAATTTTCAATTGGCATTTCTTTGATCGATTTAGGATCATAATCGCTTGGAGATCCCGATGCTTCTTGCAATAAACGATAATTAAACCGTAATTGATGTTTAATAGCAACAGTCCGACAAATATTGACTCGACTAAGAGCGACTCGAGATGTAATTTTTCCTTCTCTATTTTTGCTTTCGTATCTCATAGATGATATTTTCCACGGTGGGCCAACCACAGAAAATACTGTAGGGTAATGCACTGATAGATGATGTTTTGGCATCAATGACTCAGAGAACATAGCATTTAGTGATTCCAAGTAATCTGCTATTTGCACCTGCATAACATCTTTCATATTTTTATGTAAATCAGAACTGATAACCAATTCAACAATATTACATAACTGTTTCAATAAGCTCCATACTTTATTTTCGTTTGAAATTACATGACCAATAATGAGACGGATATGACGAACTAAACACAGCATTTCTGATGCTGACATTATCAAGCGTTTTTTGCTAATATGATCTTCTAAGATTTAAGGTGGTTTATTTTGATTTTCTCCATAATCAAATCCTTTGATTAAATGGTTTAATGTTTCAAGTCTAAACAATTTTTGCACTTTTATATAGTAATGTAAAAAAATACCCAAATCATACTGTGCTATACCTTCTAACACGTCATGCATAACATCAATAGATAAGTTTTGAGTTAAATGAAAATCTGATATCGAATAGAATGCACATTCTTCAACTATTCCACTTTTTTGAGCGTTTCTTTCTAATAAATCATCATCGTATCCTGATTTGGTTTGAAGAACACATTTTTTTCATCGAAAATGGTTTGGATATGTTCCTTTCATATGTAACAAAATCTACAAAATATAAATGCATTAAAGCTTGATTGGAATCCAAGGATTTGATTCAATCCCAAGTTATTTCCTAGAACTACACAAAGCTTGAAATAAATTATTTTTTCGCCGTTGGGGTGATTTACTTTGATGCCAACTTCTTCTAAGAACTTTAATTCTTGGATTGCTTTCTTAAACACTACTTTATTTGTAAAAACTACGCAATCTAGCGTGTTAAAAAGAAGAAATAAAAAAATATTTTCAAGTTTTAATTGCATATTAGGTGGTAAACAAGATATTGAAACGTACACAGCACCACTTTTCGAAATTCCCCTATGACTTCCTAATGGGTTATTATTTTCACAATCGTCATAGTATAAAAACAATGGAAAAACAGTTTTTTCGGAAAATTTCTTAAGTGTATCTTTCCATAATGATCCCGAATAAAATTCGAAATTATAGTTTTATCTTTTAAAGAGTTCATATAATTGATAGACGCATCAAATATACCGGGAATTTCGAAAAATACTTTGAAAACTGAATGCAGTGGTACAAATTTTGCTTTTACATCAACCATTGCAAGTACTCGAACTCCATTCTTATAAATATAATCCTATCTTTCTCCGAGAAGGTAACTTTCAGGGCTGATGTATGTATTTAATTCTTCAAAAGTACGAAAAGCACGCCACTCAGTTGATACTTTATCCATTTTAGAAGTACTTCTATCAAAGATATTTTCAAGTTCACAAACTACTTTAGGATCATGGACTTCAGTTGCTATACATTTTATAACGTCTTCTTTAAGTTCATTAGTCATACTTTGTACTAAACTGTTCACGTCTTTTATGATATTTTGAGTTCTAGTACGACAAACATCAGGCTAATCATACAACTTAGCAGCAAATAATACAATATCTCTATTTGCATTATTTTTAGAAACTTGCTTGTCCACAGTCTTGGGTTTTAACACTTCGTGAATTTTTGGTATAGATGACTGGCTAAGAATCTGAGAATCATCGCAATTGTTTTCGATTATAATATTTGAATTATTACAATCATCAAACTTAATTTGATGTTCATCGTTATCTTCAAAATGACTTAAAACATTCTTTCCATTATTATCAGAAACTATTATTTTTACATCAATAGTTTCATTGGAAAAATCGAATGATTCATCACTAGATTTCTCTAAAGAATCTCCATGAAAGCTATGTTTTAAACATGTTTTCTAAATGAGTCGAAAGATCTAAAAGTTCTTCTATAATTTTTGTCACAAGTGTACGTATAATGGCATTGATGTGAATAACGCATATGCGTTAAAAAACATTTTCTATCACGAAAATTACTACGACATTGTGAGCAAATAATCATGATTCTATTTAGATAATATTAATTTTATGCAGCTCTAGGTAGTTCGACACTACCTTCAGAAATCACATTTTTTACTTCTCCAATCAAGGCAGTGACAGATCTATTACAATTGTCTGCCTTAAGATTTATATCATATAAACCTTTTTGAATAAACAGCCAAAAAGGTAATGCTCGTTCAGGATATGCACAGTCAAGAGCAGTAAAAATTTTGAAACATAAATCAATCGCGTCTAATGATGAGTTGACTGTATATAATATATCATTAACTGAAACGTACGCTGCTTTAATTCCAGCTAAAGTTCCAACAAATACTGGTATTGGTTGTAATGTAAGATGGGCAGATCTTAATTTATCTTGTAATCTCTTAATTCCTGGTATCAAATTGTCTGGAGTCTAAAATAGTAAATAGTTTCAAAATGTTAACATTTAAACATTTCTATTGTAACAATTGAATCTGTAAAATATTACCTGAATGTGTAAAAAAATGATTCTCTGCGTTCTTCAATGGACAATCGTATTTGATTGTCTGGACAATCATTTTCTGATTTTCTTGTCCTCTTTCTTGTTTCATCAATGAGGTATGGAAGTAAGAAGAAAAGTACTGTATCATTTAAAAAAAAGGCAGACCAGAAAAAATTAATTACTCTTTTTATTTTATTACAAGTTTGCAAACGTCTTGTTAAATGTTGTCGTATAAGAGGCCATTGAGCGCAAACATTTCCAGCATTGGGTTGAAGTCGAGCAAAATCATAAGCCAACTGAAATTAATAAAATAATAATAATTTAGGAAAAAGCTCTGACAAAAACTGATAAATATATGTACAAGTTTTCTTGCTTTTAAATTTTAATCTTTTTAAAAAATTTATTTGATCTGCCAAAAAATAATATTTATTTATAAAATAACCTTTGACTGGGAAGTAAGAAAAAAATTATTTTCATTTTTTAATTTGTCAACAAATTATATTTATTTATAAAATATCCTTTGGCAGGAAAGTAAGAAAAATTTCAAATATTTAGCTCATCTACCCACCCCTACACCTACACTCATTTATACATACACTACAATGTCCACAGGCACGTACACATATACTCATTCTATCCAGCGACAACATCGGCGTTTTATCCAGACACGCAACTTCGCACAGCGCAGTGCTGGCGCACTGAGTGCGTGCATATATGCTGAGTCCACCCTCGCTCTTTCCTCCCAAACCGTAGCTACCGTTGCCTTGATCCTGCCACTATTGATGAATATTACGACCTAAAGGAACAAAAATCATCGAAACGGAGTCTATAGTATCGAGATCTTAATGTTAAAATTACTAGTTTAAAATTAGTACTCAAAGAAAACCTTAATGGAACCTTTATGATGACCATTTTTAGTGCATAAAATAAACTATATACTATTAGTTAAATAAATACATTTAAATTTCATTAATTTATCTCGAGTTGTAAAAATTAGGTAACTTTATTTATGTACTTTTTTTAATACTAGAATCCTACTTTACCATAAATATTGCAATAACTAAAATTCTTTTTGTTTCGTATAAAATTAATAATCCATAATATAGTGCATATATTTAAAGAAAATTCTTACCAAGCTTGGACCTTGATTTGTTGTAAGACAGCGATATGTACTGCAATATTCATGTATTGATGTATTTTCTTGCTTCAAACGACTTTGACGAGCAATGTAAGTGAGTTCCCATTTTTTTTGAACTTCATTTTCAGGTGTAATGTTTTCTGCTAACCAGAGTAAAGCATCATCTACGTCTCCTAAAAATATAAAAATCTAATTATATTTTTATACAAAATTTGATATCTACATTAACATTAAGCAACAAGTACAAATTATTTCAGTTTTATTTTATTAACTTTTCAGTAAAAATGCTTAAGTAAATATGTAAATAAAATGTATAAAATAAATATATGTTGTACTCACTGGAAATTTGAACATTTACAGTATTATCTATTTGTTCAGTGCGACGATTACAACTCTGCAATAATCCAACTCTTCTTAGTATTTTCTTTATGTATAAATAATGTTCAAATAGAGTTCCTGTAGGATTTACTCGACGTTTTCCAATATACTCATATGGTGTATAATATAAATTAGTATTCTCTCCAGGAAACAACTGAACAATTTCATTAGATAATTGCCTAAAGCGGTTTGACGTGATACTGTAGAAAAAAAAAAACATAGTTTAGAATATTTTATGGATTCGCGTGTCGACCGTTGAACCGATAAGACGTGTTTACTACGCGCTCCGAAATTTACGAAGTGTGTGACTCGTATATAACGCGTGTTTACTCGGAGAATATGGTCTTCAGCACAGTGAAATTAAAAATTTAAATAAAGAACAATAAATAGAGACTTTTTTTTATACATATACACTCGTGCTGAGTCTCTGACTACAGAGACACGCACTAACATCACAAAATGATTTCAACCGCATCTACATCAACACCTAAAGTTACGTTTTCAAGTGTTATTCAACAAGAAAAATTACTAACTCGTGAACATGCTATAATTGTCGACTCCATCGAGGGTCACACCGTTGAAGAATATGCCCTCTCTCTGGCTAAAATAATCGACCCAAAGGACATACTGTATGCGTCTCGTATTAATCAAAATCGAATCTGTTTTTACCTAAGTAAAAAGGAAATCGTTGATAACCTCACAAAAGAAAAAATTAAAATAGCTGTAGGAGATAATTCTCTAACTATCAGGCCTCTCATGTCAAAAGCGAGAAGAGTCATGATTTCCAACGTGCAACCCTGCATACCTACCAGTGTCATTTTACAAGAATTACAGAAACTCGAAATAACCCCGGTATCGCAAATTACTTCGGTCAAATCAAGCACGCACCATCCGTCCTTGAGCCACCTCCTGAGTTTCAGAAAACAAATGTATATAAAACCAGATGATGTACCAAGAATTCCAAATAACTTGCGCATAACACACGATAACGTCAACTATTGGATTTACTTCTCTGCCGACAAACTCACGTGTTTCCTCTGCAAGGAGGAAGGTCATCTCGCCAAATACTGCAGAAACAACGAAAACAATACATCACCCAAAATGATAGATACAAGAATAGAAGATCTGTTAACTAAAGAAGAAGCTGTTGGTCCACCACCATCCCAAATAGTCAACACTCCCGGAGATAAAAGTGAATTTCCGCCAATTACAGGTTTCAAGAGGCCGGTCCCTCCCAGCTCAATTTCAACGTCATCAAATCCAGAAATGGAAGACTCCCAAGAAGATCAAACAGGTAAAACTACAACTAGAAGAACAAAAAGAAAAAAAGAAAGTTCAAGTAAAATAGACTTCGTAAAACACTTAGAAAATGTCAAAAGTTTTGTAAATTCAAACGCGGAAAAATACCCGATTAGTCACGATAAACTCGTTGCGTTTCTAGAAAGTGTACGAGTCGGCGAAAATGTACGGGAAGTTGCAGAAATGTATACAAATAATGTAGATACACTTGCCGTTATGCTTACTGATATATATATATATATAAACATATAACTGATCGCGGTACAAAGAGTAGAATCACGCGTATTCGAAATAGTCTAAATTCCTCCGACATAAACAAAGCACTAGTCCTTAGTGAAGATTCAGGCCTATCTGACACTGAGAAGAAAAACACCCAAAATGAATAATCACATTAATACTGATACAAATATGAACTCGCATCTCAAAATATTGTATTGGAACGCTCGTAGTATTCTCCAGCGTAAAATAGAATTACAAGACACACTACAAGACGTAGATGTATTCGTATGTGTAGAAACATGGTTAAAACCTAATGACGCTCTTAAAGTTCCCGGTTTTGTAACAATAAGAGAAGATAGACGGAATACACGCGGCGGTGGCATTCTTTTTCTAGTCCGAAAGAAACTAGTTATAACAATATTAAATCAAATTACCAAGCAGACGAATGAGGTAGAAATAGCCGGTATACGTATTGAAAATACAAATCCTGTTATCGACATTGTCGTCTGCTACAGAATTCCCGGCAATACATTATCACAAACGGAATGGAATAACATACTTGCCTGCGCCACTTATAATAAAAATACAGTCTTGGTGGGAGATTTCAATACCCATAATAAAAAATGGAATTGTAGAAACACTGACACAAACGGAGATAGGTTAGACCACAGTATTGAAACTCAAAACATGTTCTTACACAATCCGAATACATTTACACATATCGACACTCGTAATAATAATAAATCAAATATTGATCTAATACTTTCAACGATGCCCATTGCCGACAAAATTAATATCGAAGTTTATGATGAAACATTGGGGTCGGATCACTATCCAATCTTGCTAGATATCGATACAACTCATCACAGCTATCAACGCAAATCATTCAAAATATCATCTCTCAAAACAAATTGGAAACAATTCGAAAATTATTTAGACAGTAAGTATGGTGACTTTTTTACATACCAACACGATCAATTGCCACCTCCGGAAAAATATGAATACTTTATAAATATAATAACAGAGTCAGTTCAAAAATCAAAACCACGCAAAATAAAAGTAAATAAAAAATCTGCAAAAAATCCCGTTCCCTGGTGGGACTCCGAATGCAATAAGATGAAACGGTTAAGACGGGCATCATTTAAAAAGTGGGAAAATTCCAAAAATCTGATTGATTTAATCGATTATAAAAAGAATTGTGCTTTAGCCAAAAAAATGTTTAAAATTAAAAAAAAGGAATACTTCAAGACCTTTGCCTCCTCTATTAGCTTTCGTACAAATACAAAATACGTTTGGAATCTTTGCAAAATTTTAAAAAACAGCCAGGTCAAAATCAAAACTCCCAGTATGACCGATAGAAATGAGTATGCAGAAAAATGCACTTCATGCATTAATAAAATCTCACCTCCTTGGGTTGCTTATGACCCAAACTGGTTACCTCCTTGTAAAAAAGATGATTTCCTTGACAATTATTTTACATACTCAGAATTTAACAAAGCACTTAGCTTCATTAAACTCACTGCTTCACCAGGTTTGGATGGGATAGATAATCAAATTATACAAAAAATACCGATTAAATACAAATTTTTACTACTTGACATTTTCAATGAAATGTATCAAAATGGACAATTTCCGTCAGACTGGAAACACTCATATATTCACTTGATAAACAAATCTGATGGTAGTTCTGTTAGACCAATCGCGCTCACATCGTGTATGTGCAAACTTTTTGAAAGTATGATTAAGAACAGATTACAATGGTGGCTAGAGCATAATAATTTACTGCCAGAAGGGCAAGCTGGTTTTCGAAAAGGAAAATCTTGCTACGATAATCTAGCATTTCTCTCACTCGAAATTGACAAAGCATTTTTCGATAAAAAGGACCTTCTCGCTGCAATTTTGGATGTTTCTAATGCCTTCAATAATGTCTCTTCCGAATGCTTATTAACTAAGTTAGCTGATATAAATTGTTCTGAAAGACTGATTAAATTCATAAAATTTCTAACGCATGAAAGATATATACACACTAATGTACCAGGGCAAAAATATAAGAAAGTCTGCAAAGGAGTCCCACAAGGGGGGGTCCTTAGCCCTCTCCTTTACTTAATATATGTCTCGAGCGTCACAAATAATATCCCGATTGAGGCCACGATTCTGCAGTTTGCCGACGACATTGTTATCTACGTAAAAAATTCTTCAATCCTTGAAAGCAAACATTTACTCGAAAAATCTATTAATATCTTACATAAAAACTTAATGTCTATTGGTCTCGAACTGTCGCCAAAAAAAACTACACTCATTCATTTCAATCAGAAAAAGGTCGAGCCCGGAAACATACAGATTAACATAAACAACCACACAATCAAATCTAATGAAACAGTTAAATTTCTCGGTCTCACGTTTGACTATAAAATGTCGTTTATCCCTCACGTCAACAGAGTTTTAACAAAATGCAATTCAGCTTTAAACATCATCAGATTCTTGTGTGGGACTTGGTGGGGAGCAGATCCGAATTCACTCATTACGATATATAAGAGCTACGTACGTTCGCTAATTGAATACAGCAGCTTCATATATTTTCCAGTTCTAAAAAAATACGCTAATAAAATTGAACAAATACAATTCGCAGCTATAAGAACCGCATTAGGATACAGAAAAAGTACACCAACGAATGTCCTACTAGCAGAGTCCAAACTCTTGTTTCTTAACGATAGAGCGCGCATTCTAGGCTGTAAATATCTTGCTAAAGTTATGTCACATAGAAAAAACCTAATGTATAAGCAATTAAGTTATTTTGTCACAACGAAAAAAAAAAGAAAAAGAGTGTTATATGAATGCATAGAATACGTATCGAACCTTGCGGATTCCATTTATCTACAAGATACTGCTCCCATTGATAATTTTGAGTATAACACTAATTTAACTTCAATACCCTTCGATAAGAAACTAGGAGAATCTCTGAAAATAATAAAAGACCCAAACTCAGTCTTAAATTCGTTTTTAAACAGCCAAAACAGTTTAAATATATTTACTGACGGCAGTAAAATACAGTCTAACAAACACGTAGGAGCTGCTTGTGTAATACCCACTCTAAACATCGAAATATGCAAATCTATTAATAACAACGCATCAATATTTACAGCCGAATGCGTAGCGATAAATCAGGCCATGGAAATTGCGCTCTATTACGGAAATCAAGACGTTTTAATTTTCACCGATTCCTTAAGTGTCCTGCAAAGCTTAAAATCTGTAAAAGACAGCGCAACTACCAACCATTACATACTGCTAATTAAACAAAAATATGATACATTCATAAAAACACATAAGGAAATAAAATTGAAATTCATATGGATACCCTCGCATATAGGAATTGACGGGAATGAAAGAGCTGACGAACTTGCCAAAAAAGCAACCATGAAACATTACGTAAACTATCACCATGTTCCGTTTACTGATTTGTTTGAAAATTTTAATAAACTCGCTATATCCCGAACAAATGATAAAATTAAAGAACAAATGTGCACAAAAGGCAAATTATATTCAAAATTGTATTATAATGAAAAAAGGAAACCATGGTTCTTTTATAAAAATTTATCTAGAGAGCTCATTGTATCAATAAATCGAGCCAGATCAAATCACTACCACATGGCCGAATCACTCGCAAAAATAAAAGTTGTAAACTCTCTGATATGCCCATGTGATCGTGAAAATGAAAACATTAACCACGTTTTGTGGCAATGCACCTTGTACGAAGATCAAAGGCAACAACTTCTTTGTAAACTTAAAAGATTGCGATTACATCCGCCGCTATGTATAGAAATGTTAATCACTGAACCACACACAAAAGCTTGTAAATATATTGTAGAATTTTTAAAAATATGTAATTTGAAAATTTAAAAATCACGTAAATATGTATGTATACCATATATGTAACTGCTATTAATGTAAAGCAGAAATAAACCTCAGGTTAACCCCTGTAGAAGTTTGAAATGCTTAATAAAAAAAAAAAAAAAAAAAAAAGAATATTTTATAACATATGTTACAAGTAAATATAGCTTACACAAATTTTTCTAAACAATTTGGTTGATTTCCAATTGCAACTTCTCGCAATGCCTTATCCTTCTCTTCTTTAACAACAAGACTTGATAATAAATTACGTATATTTTTACATAAAAATCGATTGTCCTCGTAGATTTTTAATACGACTTTACCATGAGCACTGTTATTTAGCAGTATAAAAATTGGCTGTAGTATATAAATAGCATGTATAATATTAATTTATTTGTAAATGCATCTTAAATGTTTTATAATAATTAATATGAATAATTACATTATCTTGAAAATCGTCAGGCCATCTTCTGCCACCCTTAAATACATAATAGTTTAATAAATATGATTCCAAGTATATAATTAATAAACTTTTTATTCATGCTTTCAAATACAAAAAATTATAAAAAAAATAACCTGAAACTAGAAAAAACAATATAAAAGAGTTGACCTCACGCAATAATCTTTATCATATTTTAATCCTAAATTATTACACTAACTAATTTTCCAGGGGAATTTAATTTGCTCACCACATTCATGTTGACTGTAAAAAACAATATACAAATGTTTCAAAGGTATGAACTATGTTTACGAGGTTATGTTGTCTTTACACATTAAAGCATACAGAATTGACTACAAGACTATTAATGTACTGACAAATGCATCGCAATAATAACTTAAATAATAATACTTACGAAATACTTTTTTCAGTAGAAGTAATACTTTTAAAACTTCGTAACGTTTCCTCGACTGCTTAGGTACGAGACAAGAAATGAAGTCAGAGTCCGAACTCACAGAAAATCACGGGAGTTTGCAGAAATCTAGTTTCCGTATTTCTTTACAAATATTCCTTCAAGTTTATCTCCTTATTAGTCTTTCTCATAAAGGCTTTCTTTCTTGAATACGAGACATGTGAAAAGTGGAAAAAACTCTCCACGAGGTCGAGGTGCAAACGAAGATTAAACGTACATGCGGCGTATGCAGGCGCTTACAGTTACCATGCGAAACATGAGTCTGTTTTACCGACATGTTCAAGCTAGCTGTCGCGACTTTATACTGACTTCAGGGTAAAATTTATAGTGACTGAACGATAAAAATTATGCATATTTCTCCGCACTTTTTCTACAACTTCTTAATAAATTTTAAGTAGCAGTCAAATTTACCATGCAGTAAGGTAAAATTTATTATTCATATAATAAAGTTTATAGAATAAAAAGTAATAATTTTATAAAATATATATAAAAAGTCCTGAAAATGCACAATGTCTCACGGCTACCGTGATTTTTACGGTAAATTTTATCGGATAATTCTTTCCGTGTACCAATTTCACAGTTTCTCACGAAATTCTCATGACTACACACTTTTAATCGGACACACTAAAAGGTACATGATGCACGAACACATATATATGCGCATAGATTGGCATGCACATAACAGACACATATGCATATACACAAAGATTTAATCTGGTTTCCACGTAGTTCCCGCGTGGTTCCTATATCGTTCCCTTGCCAAAATGACATGAGGAAACCACACGGGAATCACATGGGAACCACATAAGAAGTATATGGGAATCATATGGAAACCATGTACGAACCTTGTGGTATCCATACGAGTATTTTCAGTAAACAGAAAACTCGCTGTTAAACAAAAACGAATCGATGAATTTTAAAATTTTGTTTTAATTCTGAATCTTCATTAAGAAATGAAAATGACGAGCTCCAGTTGACAAAAAAGCCGTTTTACTCAAGTTATCGTTCGACATAAATAATCGATTTTTTTACAAAATGATTTTTTTCTCCGCAAAAGAAGAATAAAATAGATAAAAAATTTTACAGAAAAATCTTCTCCGGTATCCTACTTACCTCAATTTTTAAAAAAAAAATTTCATCACATATTCCAGAGAAATCACCGTTTAATCCGGAAAATATAGGTAATTTTAAGCTCTTTCAAATACTTTATCAATAAATCGATGATATTATTTCTAAGGTATTAAAAAAAACGAAAAACTAAAACTCAGAAATCAAAAACCGATAAAAAAAGAGCATCGAAAAACAAACAAAATGTTTTTGAGCTGCCTTCCTTAATAAAACAAATAAAATGAGCCCTGAAACATTAAATTTAACCGTGAATTACTCGAGACATGGTGCTGAAATATTTCTGAAAAAAAAATTTTAATATTGGGCAATTACTTGCATATAAATAGGAGGATAGTTACAATAATAAAATGAAAATCAATTTTTTCAACGTTCAACGCAAACAAATTAAATGTGGCCTTTAGTAAAACTTGCAAATGATGAATTTATTGAACAACCATATATTACCAAAAAAGAAATGTATCTCACGTACGCATTGCTTCAAGATCTATTTTATTGACGTTCGCCGCTTCGCGTCGGTCGAACTCGACCACCGTACAAATGTGCAGGTTTCTCTGAATATTGCAATTTAAAAAATAGATCGATCTATTCATTGTTATATACGTATATAGCCATTTCTCTGCCCTGGGCCTATAACGTCGAAAGTGCAAAAGTCTGTAATGCCTATATTTTTTTATTTTTCACTAAATAAATAATTTTCGAATGAATAATTGTTAGTCTAGTTAATTTTGTTATGCAATTCGACCTTCCTTACTTAGGAACTAATGTATGCAAGACTGCAGAATGTCTTGGCTTGCTTTGAATCTAGAAGAGCGAAAGTGCAAAACTTTTTTAGAGGAGTCCGCATCTTCTGTCCTTGTCTAATCACGTTTTAGCTATTTATTCAAATTGTAGTTTGTTAATTGAAAAATTAAAAGTTGGCCCCAATTGGTATTAAAATACGGAATATTTTGAGACCTTAAAAAGTATCTAATATTATTGCCTTCTCGAGAAAACTTCGGAACGCGAAAATTGAGGTTAGCTTTTCCGTTCCGAAGTTTTCTCGAAAAGGAAATAATGTTAGATACTTTTTAAAGTCTCAAAATATTCCTTATTTTAATACCAATTAGGGCCAACTTTTAGTTTTCCAATTAACAAACTACAATTTGAATAAATAGCAAAAACGTGATTAGACAAGGACCGAAGATACGGCTTCCTCTTAATATCGAAAATTGTTTGTTTATAACTGAATAAATAATATTCACTTTAACTACTATCAGTATATTTAATTCTGTAACCCACTTTTACGTTTCATAAATTTTGTCAAAGTTTCCACATAGTTTTTCACAGATTTTTACAGTTTCTCACATTTTATCACAATTTCTCACAGTTGTGAACGAAAAAAAGTAAGAAAATGTGAAAAATTGTGAAAAACTGTGAAAATATGTGAAAAATTGTGCAAGTTTTATTAGATAAAACTAGAAACTGTGAAAAACTATGAAAAACTGAAAAACTAAAAAAATGTGCACTATTGTTTGTAACAGATGTTCCAAAAGTATGTATACTTTCACAGTTCTTCAAATATGTTATTTCCACTAGGGTAAGTATGGCCAAACTGCGTAATAGAACTGACTACACTAACAGTAATTCATGTAAAAATTATTTATTTAATGAAAAATAAACAATTATAGGTATTAAAGACTTTTGCACTTTGCCTATTCTGGGTTTAATGTAAGCTAAGACATTCTGCAGTCTCGCATGCATTTGTTCCTAAGTAAGTAAAGTCGAAATGCCTAACAGAGTGACTAGGCTAACAGATATTCATGTGAAAACAATTTATTTCGTAAAAAATAAACCATTATAGGTATTAAAGACTTTTGCACTTTCGACATTATGGGCCCGGCATAGAGAAATGACTGTCTTCAGACTCGTATGTACTTTTTCCTAAATAAGTGAGGTCAAAGTGGGTTACATAATTGAATAGATTGATCGTTGTTAATGTAATAATTATTTATTCAGTTATAAGCAAATAATTTTAGATATTAAAGACCTTGCACTTACGTCATTTTAGATCCAACGCAAGCCAAAACTTTTAGCAGTCGCGCATGCATTTTTTTCTAAGTAAGTAAAGTCGAAATGCGTAACAGAATTGACTAGACTAACAGTTATTCATGTGAAAATTATTTATTTAGTAAAAAATAAACAATTTATAGACATTAAAGACTTTTGCACTTTCGACATTATAGGTCCGACATAGAGGCCAGGGCAACTCATGTAAGTTCAGCTCTCCTTGTCTCTCCCACCGTACGAGCGAGACAACCTCCTGCTCTTTTACCCCCACCGCACAATGGGACAAGACGCAAAAAAAAAATTTTAAATTCTGGATCCCATTGGTTGTAAGTGCAAAACATTTGCAAAAATAGGTTTTTGATAGGTCTTGATATGTAGAACAAGAATCCGTTTCCCCGGCAACAATTCAAGTTGTCTCTACATATGAAAACTCAGTGCTATATGAGCAACTTCTAGAAGTTGAAATTCGTAAAATACCAGTAATGTTTTAATACCAATAAAAATTATTAATTTTAAGCAACCTTCGAAAATCTTGTTTCTACTTTGAATATACATATAATACATAGTTGTTATCAATTAAATTTATATGTATATTCAAAGTAGAAACAAGATTTTCGAAGGTTGCTTAAAATTAATAATTTTTATTGGTATTAAAACATTACTGGTATTTTACGAATTTCAACTTCTAGAAGTTGCTCATATAGCACTGAGTTTTCATATATAGAGACAACTTGAATTGTTGCCGGGGAAACGGATTCTTGTTCTACATATCAAGACCTATCAAAAACCTATTTTTGCAAATGTTTTGCACTTACAACCAATGGGATCCAGAATTTAAAAATTTTTATTTGCGTCTCGTCCCATTGTGCGGTGTATATATATATATATATATATATATATATATATATATATATATATATACTTGATAAACGTGCTGAGCAGTATAAATATCATTTCATTAAATGAAATGTATCTAAAAATTTGTATGTAGTGAAATTACATTAATAATGCCTAGCATGTTTATAGGATATATACATTATTTTGATCAACAAAAACGAAGTATTATATATGTATTTCAAGTAGAAAAAATATTTTTTATATTTGCTGAAAAAATACAGTTTTTATGGGTATTAATATTGTATTCTATTATTAATGTATAGGCATCATCTTTTTTGAAAATACATCTTGTTTTCATCCTACACAGTTGATCCTAAAATTTCCAGACTAAAATTGCAAGCTTTTTAGTTCAAGAAATTCAAGAATAGGGCTAAAAATAGGTGCTCCTATGCCAAGTAATAAGCATTTAAGACTTGCGTAAAATCTTTTTTATTTCGTAACTTTTCATTTTTTGACTATTGATCGTAAACTTTAAATACTCACAATTTCACACAAAAATATCTATTTTCAACAAACTTTAGCTATTAATTGAAAAGCCAAGTATTTTATATTATCCGTATTTCGTGAAGTTTAGGAACATTTAATACATAAAAATACTTGTAAATTAATACTAAAAATTTAACACTTGTATCTTTATTTATTTAATTATTTATTACTTTGTAATAAAATTTGTACTTTATAATAAATATAAACAGTTATATACATTCCGTTATTACCTGTAAATACAAAATATTTGTAATATTTAATATTTAACTCATTCCAGTCGATGATTTAGGACTTGTGTACTTACATTAATCCTTTTGAAAAAATTAAATGTTATTGGCTGCTCCTTCTGTAATGATCAACTTTTTCATCTCATTATCCAAAAGTTGATGTTCCTTTGCTTCAATTTTATTTAGATTTAATAATGAGATAAGTGGATCAGAATGTAACATCAGGCGTCCGAATAGATCCAGATTTGTTTCAATACTGCATTGAATTTATATGAAACGTATAATTTTATATTCTATTCTGCTATTGAAATAGCTAGTAACAGCCAATTTTTAATAGAAATAGCCAAAATGTAGACCCTAGTTTTGTTCTTGTGGTGTAACGTTTTTTTTCAACATTAAATCGCCATATATTAGGAAGTCCTATTTATATTACAATGTTACAAGCCATTTTTTAACATTTTCAGATAGGTTTGCTAAGTTGTTCAATCCAAATAATAATTTCTTGTTCTAAGCTATTAAACAGCCATTTAAACTGCATGAAATAAAAAATAAGAAAACGTAAGAAATCATATATATCTTTATTTTTGCGTTTATACCGCATTAAGCGATACACACTTATACAACAAGTTTTAAAAGGAATTCGATTATGCAGATCTTTTCAAATTTACTTTGTGAGATACTTCAGATAACTAATTAAATGACTTTACGGTTACGTTTATTCTATAAAATGGCAATAAAATGTGGAAAAAAACACGTTTGTAACAAACTGCCTACTTTTGCTGCCAAGTTACTAGCTACCATGACAATTTTCTATAGATAGATTTCTACTAGGAATATAACGTTATTATTAATTAACCTCTAGAGGGCCGGAAAGCCAATATATTGGCGCACTTTGTGATCGACACTTTGCCTATGATCAACCAATGATATAAGATACCTTTTATACCCATTTTCTGAGGGCGATAAAGGTTAAGTCATAAAAATATTTACCGTGAAGTCTTTCTAGTAAATTTTTCACGAAATTTCTTCACATTTTTGTGGTTACTCTCTTATGGTTCCTAAGAAAGCATTCCGATTGTAATACACATTCATTGTATTATTTGATGACCATGAATAAGTATGACATGTATAGAGGGCGGCATATAATACCACGGGTATAATTGCACATACCTTTCGGCTGCTGCTGCACAAAAACCTTTAAAGGCCTCTACATTTATAGTATAGCCCGATATAATGACTGCTAATATAACTTTGAATTTTTTTAGAAGATCTTTATCGAATCATAAGAAAAGAAAGTTATAGTTATAAATCATACTTTATAAATTATACATTCGTACATTTTTTACCGTTTTAAAATTTTTACTAGGGTAATGGCGTATCTTCTGTACAGACAGAATGTACAATTATTTATAATAGTTATTCATTATAACGTTCCTGTAATGTCGGAGATAATATCAATGTTATTAAAAAAGTTCTTGCAGTATTGCCATCATCAGTATTTCCTGATCCTTGCGTCGGAACTTCCAGGAGTATACCTACCGTTTTTCAACAAACCTCTTGAATACGTTGTTTGCGGTCATTGATCAAACGTTGTTTATCTTTTGGAATCGAAACAAATATAGAATATATCAGTAGGGGAAGGTGGGGCACGATGGGTTTGGCGGGTGGATTGGGCATTCAAATGTTCACTAAATAAATGAATATTCTAACATGATAGTATTTTTTATATGTTGTAAATAGCTTTTACTTTTTCCCTCTGCAAATCCTAAATGAAAAAAATTAATACAAATCGTATGAGAATTATTAGAAATTGAGGACTTCAAAACGTTGTTTTTTCCATAATTCTAATCTATTTCTCAAGAACAAATAAATCATATGAGCTTCGAAAGGGAATTACTTTTACAGTTTAAATCGTAAATTTTTAATAGTATTTTTGATTGATGATCTCCGATGCTTAGGAAAAAAGTAATATTACATATAAAAATACTCTAAAATGGGGCACGACTGGCACCACTAGCTGGGCACGATTGGCATACGTGAGTCGTCAATTTATTTCCGCCGAGTTTAACAGCTGATTTTCTTAACCTTACTTTTGCGCCCTTAACATTTCGGAGTCGGAATCTTAGATGTTGGTGAAAGAGTCAGTGTTAATGAAATGGTCTGGTTTTTAGTTTTGATCCTCAATCCTATAAAATGCAAATTTAATAGTAACGTCCAATATTTTTTTTTAAATAATTTTTTCATTAATTCACCGTGCCAATCGTGCTCCACCTCCATGCCAATCGTGCCCCACGGGTGGGGAAAATGGGCAGTTTTAGCGGTATTGTACTTTGCATTATAAAAAGCAATGCAATATATATTTTATAATAAAAAATAATGTATCTAAATCTTGAGATATTCTACTTTAAGAAGCACTTTTAATAATTTGTATTGGTACAAAATAGAAAGTACAGGATTCTTATCGTTTGATTGGCCGATAAAAGCGCGCGTTTTATTCGTAGTATTTGGATTGTATTTCTTTTTTATATTATTTTATTGATAATTAAAATAGAACATAGAAAAAAGTGATGTAATTAATTGAATGAATTAATTGATAGAATATTTAATTGGTAGGAAAATTTACGCGTTTTCATTATCGCAGCGTTGATAATCATGATAATAAGAACGTGAGCAGTCGCTAATTTAATATAATTAACTGAACCTCAAAATGTATAAATTTATTTTTCGACTTTTGTTATAAGATATAGAAAGTTTATTCAAGCAGACACATATAATCTGATCACTTTTTAAATATTTATAAAAAACAATCAACGTTTGTCATATAAAATCTTTAGATAGAGATATATGCTGTTTTTTAGTTTCTCATATTTTTGACTGAGATCGTTTTAGATTGCAATTTTAATATATGTCCTCAAGATATCACGCTTATATAAAAAAAGCCAGCAAATCTATATCAACAAGTTCATAAACATATATTAATGCGGTAAGATTATTAAATTATCAGTAAATAGCGACTACAAGTTAAAAAAACCCGTTACACACAAGGATAAAAATTGTATCAATTTTTTTAACTTTTCTATTTAAACTCTAGGTTATTGCTAGTATATTAATAGAATCGATTACTATAAGGGTACTTATTTATCTCTTAAATAAATGTAAATTTGTTAATTGATTTATATTTTTATAAATGTAAATTAGTAATGTTGATTTCTTACTCTCCATTCCTTTACATCCAAGCGATATGATATATGGAGTGTCAACTCCATGAATCGGATGTATGCATGAAGAACCGGCAATCCATACTCCAATGCTTTTGCATCGACAGGAAAATTCAGAACATTTTTAATATTATTTAGGTGGGAAATAGATCCTTTACATACAAAACACCTCTGGCTAGAGCAGCTATTGAGCGAATTGCATACCTAATGATATAAAAGAATATGCAACTATGATGTTAGACCTATATAAAGTTACTTAAAATTATATAAGCAGTCGGAAAATCGATTTTATAGTCTTTTATTAAACTCGGTATAAGAAACTAAATAAAACATTGTGCTTTTGCGATTGTTTGCGTAACTAGCAACTCATGCATCAAAATCATTGTTTAAAAGAGATCCTCATCGGAAAAAATTTCTAGTTGGTTCAACTAGAAAACTACTACGACGTACACTCATGGCAAAAACTATGTTGATTATGCGTGTATAATTTTTGCCTACGTTCAACGTTACGCACGATTACGAAAAGGATTATTCAATAAATGCATCTGAAACCCAACAGTGAAGCTGTCACAATCGATGTCTTCTAATGCTTCAATTTGAGTTTTTAAATTCGATTCCTCGTCTTAACATAAGAAAAGCAAAATGAACTAGTACTAAAGGCTCCATCATCAACTGCCCTTTGTTTGTACGCATTCAAATTTGTTTCATCGAAATCATATTTTCCGATGAGAATTAATATCTTCTTGAGATTCTCGTCAAATTCCAAGTGCAAATAAATGCATAGCTGTTGCACAGTATGGAACAGTAAATTCTGTAAAGAAACCTCACATTTTGTTTCCGTAATAATTATACCTTTTGGGTATGTTTCGGTTTTTCTTTTGGAAACCTACAAGAATATACTTTTTTAATATAAAAATAATACAGTTCATTAGACTCTATTTCTATTATATAATAATAATTATATATATATATATATATATATATATATATATATATATATATATCTACCTATATATAGTTAATTCGCTAACTCTATATATATATAATCTATATATCTATATATATGCGTCAATCCAGCAGATTTTTAAAAGTTCTGCATAGGGGGTTCTCGAAAATCTTCGATAATTTTTTATATGAAAGTACACGTTGAAAGAAGCCCCCAGAATAGCTTTACAGCCCTTTTATTCACTATGGTATCTCCTGGAATTTTTTGAATTTTTAATATTGGCCTTATAGGAAATGGGTGTTAAATAAATGATAATACACAATGTATATTTCAAATAAAATAACTTTCGTTTATTCAAACTCACACAAGGAAGGAATAACGTCAGTAATGTGCGACTGCTCTAGCTAGGTGCTCTAGTACGTCTAAAAACACTTGACAAAAGGGCATAAGAGAATATCGGGGCTGACACATATAGTTCCCCACTCTTTTCTATATCTCGCATTTCAGTTTATGTCTTTGAGACATTTCTTAGTAAGTCGATTCATTTTTGTACAAGCATGTAGTAGTGTATAACTACAGTTACACACATACGCATGCTAAAGCATAGAGATATTCCAACAGGCCTTTTTGGCATTATATTTAAACATGTTATTTTCAAAGGATTCCACAGAGCTTCAATCTCAGCTATTTTTAGCGTTTCAAACAAGGATTTTTTCGTCATTTTCTTCGTCACAAAAAAACCTTTAATTCAAATAGTAAAAATTTCCAAAAGGGGCGTTTGACTAGCGTTACAGCTGTTTGAAGTTAATGCTTTTTAAAAAAATTGCTAAGTTGTCACCACTGTAACTGTAGGTCTACCAGAATTTTTTTACGAAACTTGCCAAAAGAGATGACCTTTTTGTAGTAGAAAAGAATGCAAGCTGACCGTGGTCGAGTATCTACCTATCTATTGAGAGTACGAATTATACAGTGCAGGCCTTTTTGAATTCAAATTTAATTGCATCTAGAGTAGATTTTACTTTTTTACTAAATTTTCCACGGTGAGGTTGTAGATCTCGAAAAAATACACCTTTTTTGTATTTAACCTTTTACGAAAACGTCATTTAAACAAAGTTTGTCGAGAATAGCGATAAATAAACGGCAAAAAATGCATAAAAAACTTTTTTTGTGTCACAACTGCATTATATAAGATTACTTGCATCCCCCGTCGAGGCGTTGCCCACCATTTTTACAAAGTATTATATCAAGATTTCTTTCGTATATATACTGTCCCAATTTCAAGTCGCTAGTAACCCCCATCTCGGCGATGAGTCGGTTAGTCACGTAGGCAGTGAGTCAGTCAGTCATTAATTTGAATTTGGGATTCAAAATTTGAATAATTTTCCCACTCAGCGATTGATTAGAGAAAACCCCAGAAATTACTTTCTAGAAATACTAAAAATCCTTTTTAACGATAATGAAAGCCGATTTCTCAGTGGGCCCTGCTGATTTAAGGTGATTCCGTGAAAACACATTTTACAGCTTTTAACCCCATAAAAATTGAAATTTGTAAAATTTACACCCTTGGAGTTGAATTACGTAATATCCCTTCTTATTCATTGCCTACAATGTAAAAACAAAATACCATCTAAATTTCAAGTCGCTAGGTTTAATGGTTTTTGCTCGACGTTGATGAGTCAATCAATCAGTCAGTCAGTCAGTCAGTCAGTCAGGTATTCAGTCATTCGATTAATCAGGAGATGACTTTTATATGTACAGAAGATGGGTGTCGAATTTCGGACACTTAACCTACTCAGCTGGTATATAGGGAAAAACTAAGAAATTGCTTTAAGCATTCCAAACGATAACCAAGTCTATATCTCATTTGGCCTTGAAGATTTTGAATGAATTCGTAAAATGTCATTTTGTTTTTTTTCATCAATTTAGGTTTCAAAATTTGTAAAATTTTCCCACTTAGCGTTCTATTAGAGAAAAAGTCAGAAATTAATTTCTAGAAATTAATATTGAAAAATCTATAATACGATAAAAAAAGTCGATATTTCATCGACTTGGAGATTATTAAATGATTCTGTGAAAACACGTTTTACAGCATTTAATCCCAAAAAAATTGAAATTTATCAAAATTCCCCCCTTAGAGTTAGAATTACGTAAAATTCATTCTCATTCGTTGTCTATAATGTAAAAATAATATACTATCCATATTTCAAGTCGCTAGGTTTAATAGTTCTGGCTGGGTTTTGATGAGTCAGTCAGTCATGCAGTCAGTCAGGACATATCCTTTATAATAAATTCAGGGTTTGGTAACTTTTTTAATTTTTAAAAAGTTATAAAATTAACTTTTAACCCGTTGTGGTCACTCGGGGTCCAGCTGACCCCAGGCAAAGTTTGAGATCAAATATCTAAAAGGTGTCTGTTCAAAATCAAGCTTGTGGTGCCATCTGTTGTTGGTACAAGGTACCTCTATAACTTCCCATACATGGCAAAGGCCGGCGTGGCTTCAGTCGTGCTGTAGCATTCGATTAGTGCGGGTGTCTTTATTTGTGGGGTCCCACTGCCCCCCTGTGACCAGTGTGATCGAAAGTCGCAACGAATTTTGAAAATAAATTCAATCAAATTCTGTTTTAAAGTGATCTTTGGCAACGTAAGTATTAGTGTACATGATTTTTTTTTGTTCTGTGCTAAAATCGATTTTTTAACGCTTATTCAGATGCCGTATAATCTTCGTAATCGAGCAGTCCTCGATTCGCTCACTCAAAATAACGACGAGGAAGAACGTTTTGATGGCGAAGGCTCTGAAATTGAAGATCACGTTTCAGAAGAGTCGGAGCACGATCCGATTACGAAAATGATACAGAAAAAAATGATTCTGATTCTGATGATGAAATGGCGAATGATCTCGAGAACGCGTCGTTACAAGAGCGTCTTGTTCAATCTTCAGCACGAGGTCGTCCCGTGACTAAGCTGAGGGGGAAAAATGGTTTTGTTTGGAGCACAAAAGTTCTGGAGCGTCAGAGAGATATGACTGCGTATATATATATATATATATATATATATATATATATATATATTATATTGTACACAGAAAGAAACACGAGCATGCCTATATAGTTTGAATACAGTATGAATAAGACAATACAGTATGATTTCTCTTATTCGATGATTTATTTTATATTTCGATAAAATAAAGTTTCATAATTATTTTTAAATAGTTAAAATATTTTAAACAATTTTTAATCTAAATAATTTACTATTCAATAATAATAAATAAATAATTTTGTATAATTTATTTTTTATACTTTTTTTCAGTAGATCCAATAAGTGATGTTGATCCGGTGTATGCCGCAGGACCAGCTGGCCCAGCTGCAGAATTACAAATAGTGGAAGAATTGTGGAACGCTCTATTTACGCCCGATATTATAAAGATTATAGTTGAACATACGAACAGCCAAATAGAAGAACATTGCGCTAAAATGATCGAACAGAATAAAGATCTTCAAACATATCATCATCACACTCATGAAGAAGAAATCCGAGCATTTTTTTTACAAATTTTTAGTGATTTTTTTATAATTTTCTATTGTTTGTATTGATAAAGTAAATAAATTTTCTATAAAAAAATTTTTTTTAGAACAAAACTGCTCACTTCAATCTTCAAAATAAATATACTTTTTCCGGCAGATCATTATAAATTATTTTTTTCTGAAAAGTATACTATCTTGAGAGTACATAAACAAAATATTTTCGCTTTATCTCAAAAATTGAATTTTTTATGAATTTTTAAGTAAAAAAGTCCAAATTTCGGAAAAAAACTTTTGTTGTATATTTTTATTATGAAAAAGATATTTAAGAAGCAAAAAAATGATTGGATCTTAAAGAGGAGACCTCGAACTATGTTCCATAAAAATTTCAAGACGATATAATTAATAGAAGGAAAATGGCAACGGTTTTTCCGCGTTGGGTCTGGCTGACCCCTTATGACCAACACGTTATTATTCGGACGTGTGACCACAACGGGTTAAAAGTTAATTTTATTAAAAACCAATTTTTATTATTTTCAAAATGATATTTAAAAATCTTCCTCGCTGGACATGCAGTGGGATCGCAGTATATTACCGCCCACGGAGCTATAGAAGTGGAAATTTTTCCGAAAATGTAATATATCCCGATCTCTCTCCATGCGGCTGCTCCCCACCGAAACTCCGCGTTCTACTGGTTCGTGCAGACGCGGAGACCGCGCACGGTCGCGGCGCGCCGACGTTTCATGCCATTTTAGTAATTTGCCAACGGAATACAGGCATGTATTTCCGAAATGCAGTCTTTTCTTCATTTCTTTATGCGTCTCATTTTTGAGTCAATTATAGTGCCGAGGTATTTAAATTCTTCTACTATTTTAAAGGTTTTATCTAACACCTTCAGGTTGCTATACTCATTCACGGGTGCCGTTCTGTCAGTGACCATGTATTCCGTTTTCTTTTCGTTAATTTCTAGGCCTACCTCTTTTGCCGTTTTTATTAGAATTTCAACTTTTTTATTATGGTTTCCCTGTTCTGTCCTATTGTATCTATATCGTCTGCATAGGATAGCAATTGCGTTAAGAAACCGTTCAGTATGACTCCTTCCCCGCGTTCTTGTATGGCCCTGACAACGTATTCTAGTACTAGGTTAAACAGAAGTGTTGGCAGCCCATCCCCTTGTTTTAATCCATTGTGGATTTATTATTTATTATTGTTTAAAAACACACTAGTTTGAAAATTGTCCTGGAGTAAAAACTTCAAAATTAAGAAATTTCCTCCGGTAATTTTTTCGAAAAATTTCGAAACTTTTTCAATGTTTTAAAAGTTGGTTTAACTTTTCCTTAACAAGTAGAAACAGCAATATAATTATATTTTACATTCTAAGTAAATTTGTATTAACGTATTGTAAAATAAAGCTACATTTTTCATTATTTTTCATCAATTGCTGTTTATCATTATTTAAGTTTTCAATCTTCAAACGGTTGTTGGCATATACCAAAATAATCAATCTTGATAAAACTTTTAGGATACGTTCTATGAAGCATTCTCAACATTAGTTAGCTGAAATATTTTGTTAATATCCATGACAAAGCTCATGTTAAATGATTCTATTAATTAAGGGTGCGCCAACACGTTTTACCTACAGCCTAATTCTACTTAAAATAAATCTATTATGCTGAATAATTTCAATAATATTTGATAAAAATTTTTAAAATTGTGTATCAATCAATAATATCATTTTAAGTATGTCATATAAATATTATCATTGTTAGCCCTAAGGGAAGAGTACACCGATTTTCGGGGAATTTTTTCTTCTTTTTCTAATTTTTTAAACAGATCTATATGATGGTAAGTACTTAAAACATGTGTTCTTAAGACTCATTCAAATTCCTATTCACGTAATAGCTTATTTTCAAATGGAACAAAAGAGGAAATGTGCATAAGAAACAAAGTGATAGATGGGGACTATCCAGACAAAAGGGGACTATGCCTAAGGTGAACGTTAATTTTACATTATACGTTACAAACTTAAATGCTAATAATTAAAGATATATACTTTTTAAATTTTGCAAACCTTTTTAAAACAGTTTATTTTAAGAAAAACGTAAATTCTTACACTTGTTAATACAAATTTTTAAAATGCATTTTACTCAAAACTACAAATTTGAATCTTCAAAATAATTCCTGCGCATCAATTTTTAATGAATCGGTCTGCAAATTTTTTACACTTCTATTTTGACACATTTTCAACAAAACTACAAAGAGATATTTCACTAAGACAAATATGTAAGGGTTACTTTATGACATTTCTAAGTACATTTTAAGCTAATTTATTGCAAATATTATTTAATAAATCTTAAACATCAGTAATAATAAATATAAATTGAAAATAGAAAATTTCTATCTGTAAATTTTTCAATACTGTTATAATATATCATATGTCATTAGTTTTTTGCATTTTACAAAAAATTGTTGCTGCAGGAAGATTTTATAAAATTCGTTTTTTATCACTGTTTTAAGGGGTCACTCTACGATCTCAGCAATAATTTTCAATAATTTTTTTTCATAGAAAAATTTATTTAAAATATTCAAACTTCTTACACATGAAAGAAGAGGCTTCACACTTACAAAATATATTTCTTATTTTTGTTTTGTATGTAAAATCTGGCTGCTCCAGCTGCCTGAAGTTGACCCTACTACAATCTGGTCGACGAGATCTCTCCACTTTGAAAAACCTGACAGCAAAAAAGTGGACGGGTTATTAAAAAATAAGCTTTTCGCTATAGCCAGTAGCTCAATAAACAAAATTTTATGAAAAATAACAAAATGGCGGACATTTGAAATTTTTGACCTTTTTTTGCAATTGCCATTTTGAGTAACGACTATAAATTCGAGTCTAAGACCTTTAATTTGAATGGTCGGAGCATCTTTGAGGATATTTGGATGAAAAGTTGCGCTTGATTCAATATCACTAAAAATTGCTGACAACTTACACTCTCCCATTTGGTCACCTAATTATTTAAGTAATTTTTAATCGAGCGTAACTTTTCATCCAAATATCGTAAAAGACGTTCCTACCACTCAAATTAAAGATCTCAATCTGTATTTTCAAAAAAAATTGTGAGGAAATTGCTACTGTTGGTTTAACTTGTTCAAAGATTACCCAGAAGTACTGCATATGGTGTCTGCCTTGCGGTAAAAAAAAGTTAATAAGGACAGCTAAAACGAGTCGGAAATCGTGCGATATCGAAAACGAAAATGCCAAGGTTTCATTCAAGACCACTTTAAGAACACCTCAAAAAATTATCAGCCAAATAAAAGTTAATAGAAAAAAGTTATAGGGGTGCTAACCAAATTGTGTTTGGAGATTTATAAAAAGTACCTATCTAAGCTGTATCTTTGGTTATACGTAACGAAGTTGAACATATCAGAAAAAGAATTAAAGGCATTGTCAAGACGAAAATTTTAAGATGATGTCGTAGAATTCAAATCGTATCGATTATGCAAAATGGAAAGCGATCAAACATAACCTAAAATCACAAAATTTCGGGTTTACACTTTAGTAGTCCAGTTAAATAAAGCTTTTTTGTAAAGTAAATGTTATTGTCAGTATCGTTACAGTTTATGATTTAGAAGGCAATAAACATTGAAATGTATACATTTGAGACGCCAAAAAATTTGGGAAACATATTTTAAATAATCAAAAAAGTTTAAAAAAAAAACGTTTCTCGCGAAAAAAGTAATGATTGTGTATGAAAATGTTGTATATATAAAATGTAGGTATTAAAAATGCCTACAAAATGAGACGTATTCAGTTTCAATTGGTTAATTAGTTAATTTACAAAATAGAAAAATCTCTTTTCTCTTATAAACAAATGGAATAATTATTTTATTTTTTATCGTAGCAACATGATTCATAGCTATTGGATAACAGCTCTTTTTTACGAATTTCAGAAAAAGATTTAATAAAGATGAATACAAAATAAAAGTTTAAAAAGTAAAAATGGAGTATTTGGATTTATCTTTTGCATTAATTGACTACGCTCGTTATGAATATCTTTTTGAGATACCCGAGATTAGAAAAAAATCATCGTTTTATGTCCAGTAGTTGCTGAGATATAGTATGGTCGGGCGATTTGAACTCACGGAATCAAATTTTCGTCGCGCAAGCTCACAGGCTGAAAAATAAAATTAAAAAAAAATTAATATTAAAGTTAAATTTATTAGTCTGTCAAAACTTGACACTTTCGTTAAGCGAATTATCTCAACTCATTCATTTGAAAACTTAGGATGACTTTGTTGAACTCTTCCTGTCAACATTGTCAAATTTTGAGCTATTAATATTAACAAATATACGTACAGTGATTTTTTGAAAAGAAATATTACCTTGGCTCCTAATTGACCTAAAGTAAAAACTATTTTTTAATTCGTAAAAAGAGAGTTGTTATCCAATTGTATATGAATCATTTTGCTACGATGAAAAATAAAAAATTTATTCCATTTGTTTATAAGAAAAAAAATACTAAATTTTCAGTCTTTTTTCTCTGGTTTAATTTTGAAAAATCGATTTTCTTGAAAATGTACATTGTAGTGCAAGTCTTAAAGTAACTTTCTGGTGATTTTCGAAAGTTTTTGTTTAGTCCACGATAAAAATCTGAAAAAATTATCTAATATTCATAATATAAAAAGTATGTTTTCCAGAATTTTCCAGATGTTTTACCCTCCTAGATTCCAAGATAAACACACATTAGTCCATTTTAGACCAGTAAGGTAGGTTTTGTAAAGTTGGTTTGCGTCAAGTTATTCATCGAACAGATTTAGGAAAATGTATCATAATTCTAAACATTAAAAAGAAGAAAAGTTAGCATTTATTATACTCTTAAGTCTATTAATTTACTTTTAGAAACATAATCTATTGAAATCATAAATAAATGTCATATTTTCATGATTGTTTAAAGGTTATAATCATTATATGTCATTAGTAATTCAATAAAAAATAATTAATAGTACATTAAAAAATGCTAACTTTTGTTCGGATTACATCAAATAATATTTGAAAAAAAGATTCAAAATAATTTACTGCATTTGTTTACGCAAATCAACTTTATAGCACACTAACCTCAAAATGCCAACTTTATTGTCGATTTTGAGGTTGTTGTGCTGTAAAATATCGTATGAGACTGTTGTGGGAGGTGTTTTTCTACCTTGCTCGATTTTCTCAATCGCTTCGCTCGTGCGAAAACCCTCGAGCAAGGTAGAAAACCATCTCCCACAACAGTGTCATAATATACTATTAACGCACTGGAAAACTTGAAGCTGTGAATATCGAGCTTCTGTAAAAACGAGACTAAAATTCTAAATTTTAAATCTTTCATGTATCAAATACATTTTGTACTATATCAGGTAACTATATTAGGTACTATATTAGGTAAACAATAATTAATTATAAATATACTAAATTTTCATGTCATAATTCTATTTGGTAAAAGAGCGTAAAAACGATAAAACTTTATTTTTAATATATTACTTACACTATAAAAAAAATGTTTCCTTGTGTTGAGACTACTTGTATGTTTTCCATTTTCGAGTAAAAAGCATTTTTCTGCAATAAATGTTTTTTCAATTTTTCGGTCAAAAGTTATCAGAAAACTACCTTAAAGAGTAAAATGCGCCCCTAGTACTTACTGTGTGACTTCTCAATGATGAATAAATTAAGTTTTACGGAAACGTCTTTTTTACAATAATTTGATATTATTGAAAAAATAAAAGTATTTCTAGTTAAAATTTGTTACCCTTCATAATCATAGTTTTGGCCCTTCTATGGACAAAATTTCAAGTCAGTACCTTAAAATCTCTATGAATAATATTTATATTATCCCAGACTTGAACCTTTCAAATTTCGTTCCAATACCATTCGTAGAGGTTTTGAAGTTTGTCTTTGAAACTTCTCACAGTGGTAGATAATTGTATTACGGAGGGCAATGACCTGTTCGTTTTGGATAATAAGGTATATATATCGAGTTATATCAAATTATTCATTGTTGGGACGGTAACATTTATGGCGGGAAATTTGAATTCTTTAATTGACTTTGACACCTCCTGAAGGTGGGGTTATAACAAAATTGAAAACTTTTTTAATATTCAATCTTTTTATCCAACCTTTGTACACATATTTGGTAACAAAAAATAAAATTTTGAGAATTATTTTAAGTCTTACTACATATAAAGCATTAATTTTTAATAAAATTGCACAAATTTACTCAAGTCTTCTGCGCACTAAATTTCAAAGCAGACCGACAACAAAATTTTTATGTTTTCTTCAAAGCAAAGTGAACACTGTAACCATCTCTGAATTTGTCTTACCCATATACTGGTTTTAAAAATACAGGATTATAATAAACAATTTAATTAAAAAAAAGGCACTATTTTATATTATACATACACATGCTAAGTTCTTTAAAAAAATAATTTCAAAATCAGAGATTGATCCTACGTTTTTATTATGTTTAAGAATGTATCCTGCAAGTTTCAGCTCGATCCGTTGAAACCTAATGCGCAAAAGACTTCCACAGTAATGCAAAATGTAGTTTTCAGACAAGCACACTTTTGTAAGAAATAAAGCTATTCCCCAATAATAATTTTTATTTATACTTTGCAATCATCATTGAAATCATATTTTACTTTTATACCATATACCAAACGTTCTTACAGTTTGACGCAGTGCGTGTGGTTATAGGTTATCTTTCGACTTCCAGCTGCTAGTTGATCATACATCCAATGTTTAGCCGAAAAGGTTGGTGCACATGGTGAGCAGGCGTAAACGAGTCGTGATCAAGAGAGAGAGAGAGAGAGAGAGAGAGAAAGAGAGAGAGAGAGAGAGAGAGAGTTGAGTTCTTGTATCGATCGGTAAGCTACAAAACTATTCCGACACAGGCGCAGTGTCCAAAAGACTTTCGACCACTTCGTATGCTTGCACAGTATTCATTTATTTTACTGTTTTCTTATTTTAAAATCTAAAACGACTACATTAAATCTATAAACAATTAACTTTTTATATAAACTAACTGCGTACTTAATAGGTAAGCATTATTTCCCCGAAATTCTATATAACAATATTTGTTAATTTTGTATTTAATTCTTAGTAAATAATTGACTGTTAATAGTATTTGCTTATAGAAGTTTTTTTACTATACGTCAAAATTTTGCATATGAAGGTACTTTGAATTAGTAAGAGAGCATAACAGAGTTTGTCTTCAAAACCTAATATTTATTAAAAAAAAGCCCTAATTACTTCTACTAACTAACTTGGCATTTTATATCAATAAATCTTACTCTTATACAAGTACTGTTAAAGAATATCGCATATTTTATCCAATCTTTGTCTATAGCCATATGAGATACTTATTTAAAAAATGATTAATATTATTAAGCAATAACCATACGAATTAGTCTTAAATTACGGACGTTAAATTATTAGATTTAACTTTTATTAGATAACTGTAATGGTGTTTAAAATTAAATATAATTATCTGTTTTTATATATTGTTTTCACAAAGCTTTGTAACAATAACGCATTTGTGTTTGTATGTTTTTCATTATAACTACTGAACAACTCGAGACTATGAGTTTAAATTATATTTAAATATTTTATCAATGCATGGTTTTTGTTTATGAATTCTTTAAATGCTTTATAGTTTCTTTTCTTTAAAATTGTAAATTTATAAGCAAAATTTTGTTGAATGAATTTTAATGAATTACAAATGTATTTGGCCAAATAAATAAATATATATATATATATATATATATATATATATATATATATATATATATATATATATATATATATTGAATTTAACTGCTGAATACATATGCGATTTCTAGACTGCAAACACTAAGATGCATTTCGTTATTAATTTTTTACACTGAACGTAAGGTAAGAAATAATTAATTATATAAAGGATAAGTTTGACGTCAATACTATAAGATTTACTTATACACGATAATGAATTTAAATGTATACTAATAATTATATTTCATAGTTGAAGGATTATAAATGATTTGTATTATCTTCAATTTTCTCACATTGTTTATTTTAACTATAAATTAACTTAGTGAAAAACTTATCGTTATTAATAATAAATTATAAATAAATAATAAATAAATTATTAAATTGTTGATAATAATAATAATAATAACAATAATAATAATAGTAATAATAATAATAATAATAATAGTAATAATAATAATAATAATAATAATAGTAATAATTATAATAATAACAATGTTTATATAGAGGAATCTTTATTTTTTTTATTTCGTATGTTCATTAAAACACCAAAAAAAAATATCGTTTGTTCAATGTTTTAAAAATATCACCGTTTACAAAAATTACTTTTCCGTTTATAACAAAAGAAGGAAAATATCTTATAAAAATTTTCGTGTCGGAGATAGATAATTTTATGCTCTTTCAAATGCATTTACACTAAATCGATCATATTATTTCTAACATACCAAAATAATTTACCTCATTGATTTCAGAATAACGTAAAACAGACAAATCGTTCTAAATCAAAAACGAGTCGATGAATCTTAGTATCAAAGTATCTTCATAATTTTGAATCTTCATTAAAAAACGAAAAAATTGAGTCTCAGTTGAAAAAAATGACCGCGCCGTTCTCGAGATATAAGTGATAAAAAATAAGTTTGAAAAAAATCATAACCTCAAATATCTTGATAAATATAAGTCCTCATGATCTGGGCAAATAACTTAGCCAGGAGATAATTAAAAGCTACCTTTCTGAAAATTTTCAAAAGGAATAATGGAATGGAATAACGGAATAAGGAATATTAAACTACGCAAGAGGAAAATAGAATTGGAAAGAGAAAATGGCGTAAAAATTTTAGTGAATATTGTACTCCATGTTAATGATTATCTCAATTTTTTTCAATACCTTTCCGTGATATCTGTCCGAGATATAACCATTTAAAAAAGAACATGACGTTTCTGTATAACAAAAAAAGGAAAATAGGTTATCAAAAAATTTCGGGTCGGAGAAGATAGGTAATTTAAAGCTCTTTCAAAATGCACTATCACTAAATCGATATATTATTTCTAAGGTATTAAAAAAACCGAAAATTAAAACTGAAAAATTGAAAAATTGATAAAAAACAAAAACGCATGTTTTTTTTGACTAACAAAAACGCATGTTTTCAAAAAATTATTTTTGAGTCCCCATATTTAAACAAAAACACAAATATGAGTTCTGAAACATTAAATTGAACCATGATTACTCGAAATATAGAGCAGCACATACGTAGACACACACACACACACACACACACACACACACACACACACACACACACACACACACACACACACACACACACACACACACACACACACACACACACACACACACACACACACACACACACACACACACACACACACACACACATACACACACACACACACACACACACGCACGCACGCACGCATGCACGCACGCACACACGCACTCACACCCATATGGACATATTCTAAAAATAGCGTATTTTGATTCCAAGTGGCCAAATAAAAAAAACCATAATAAACCATAATAAACTATATTCAATCATAAAATGTAATTGAACGCAATTGTTAATTGTGGCGTCAGCTCCAAATAGGTATATTTTAAATTCAAATAACCAAAATATTGACTTTATTCAATAAAGATAATAAGCATTTGATCGTAAGCATATTATTTTACCAATCTCTTTCTTACAGTAACTATTATTTTTTACTTTTTAGAGCGCTTTTTTTAAGTCGGTTCTTTATTTTTTTTAAATTTTTTAGTTAACTCTTTTTAGTGTACTCAATAATATGCGTGTGTGCGTGTGTGTATGCCAAAAGCGGTATAGCCATTCTTAAGTATAGGTAATTGATGTAAAAATTGTAGAGAAATTATTGACAAAAATATGGTTTTCTGTTTGTACTGATATTATTCTGGGCCAGTACTGACCCAAAATCGTATGGGACTATCGCAGGCTGACCGTCTATCTAATGTAAAAATAATTTTTTCAATCGGTCCAACAGTTCCTGAGTAATCGGTGAACATACTTAAGGTAGTACTCTCGGTTATAGAATTACCGTTTAGATTTTGATAAAACTCAACTTACTGGTACATATTAGTCTAAATGTGACTCAGATAAATTTTTGTGTGTCCAGAGTACGTGGTAGAAAAGTTATTAGCATTTTCATTATCACGCGTTTAACACGGAGTCTTATTGGAAATAACAAAAATTTACATATTTTACGGCAGTGACCGTTCAGCTTTTGTGGAAAATTTTTTTAATAAGGGAAAAATGTTTAACGGAGATTTATCACTTTAGAAAACTATGATTAGGTACCTATAAGTTTAAAAATAAATTAATTCAACACAAAAATAGTTCATTTAACCTCTAAAACAGAGTCAAATCAGCATTTATATTATAGTATATTATGACACTGTTGTGGTAGAAAAACACCTCCCACAACAGTCTCATACGATATTTTATAGCACAACAACCTCAAAATCGACAATAAAGTTGGCATTTTGAGGTTAGTGTGCTATAAAGTTTTTTGAAATAAATAGGATGAATACATTTGTTTAATTTCAATGTATAGTCGTAATTTGGTGTCAGTTTATTTATGCGATAATTTAAACAAAGTTGACTTCATTAACAAATAAGAAATTGAATGTAAAAAAGTGTACACATTTTGACTAGTTCAGTACCGAGAGTACTACAGGTTGACCCTCTATCGAATGCAAAAAGAATTTTTAAAATCAAGCCAACCTCTGAGTAATCGGTTAACATACAAAAGAAACAAATATACGAGTCAAACATAGAACAACCTTCTTTTTGAAGTCGGTTAAAAATCGGGCCAATCTTCTCTGAGTAATCGGTGAACATACATTAAAAGGAAAAAAAACATACGAGTCAAACATAGAAACTCCTTCTTTTTAAAGTTGGTTAAAAATAAAGTTTCATATGTTTGTTTTAAATTTATTTATTTATTGTCGCATCGACCAATGTCATTAGCGACAACTATACAATACATTAATTTCTTATTATATAACATGATTACAATACAGTAGTGGTTTTATGATTTTACATATTATTTAAATTATATATATTTTTATATATTACATACTGTTATTTTTATATACACGGTCGTATAGTTTACTTGGTAGATTTGTACTTGCTACAAAGCTGATGACTTTCTTTATCTCTTCAATTTTGTTGAGGCATAGTTTGATATCGTCTGGAATTTTTAGTTTTTCTCGTATATTTTGGTAATTGAAACATTCTAGTAGTACACGATGAGTTGTGATTCGAACTTAGCAGTTTGCACATATTAGAGGATCTTCCTTTTTTAATAGATGTGATATTTTTGAACGGCCTATTCGTAATCTGGTAATATTTACTTGCTCTGCTCTATTTAGTTTCGTTATAGACTTTTTTGAAGTAACATTATCTCTATTTTTATGTAGGTAAGTTTTATTGGATTTTTGCCATTCTTCGTTCCATTGTTTCCAAATAGTGGCTGAGAAATATTCTTGAACATCTTCGTATGGGATGTTAACGGAGACATTATTATGTTGTATGGTTTTGAGTTTTTTACTGAGTGCTGGTATTAAGGACATAAGCATGAGTTCGATTTCAATATACTTTTTATTTAGTTCTTGTACTTTATTTTGGTTTGTAATAATAATAGATTTTTTGGTGTATGGATTTTTAATCTCTTCAATAATTATTTTGGAATTTGTCGTTATTGTATATTTAGTATATGCTTTATATTTTAATTTATCTAGTGCTGTAATTATGGCTATTGCTTTGCAAGAAATGGGCTATAGAATTTGAGGTAGATTATATATATTTATTTCATTTTTATAAATTACTTTAATTTGTGTCTCGGTGATGTTGGATGGGCCGTAGGCAAGAATATGGTTAATTTCTCTTATGTTAGTTTTGTATTTATATGTCACTTGTGTTGTAGCTATTTTATGTGGTTGTGGGGGAATCTCAAGTGTGAGTACTTGGAAGAAAGCTAGCTTGTGTCTTTCCAAGTATTTTTTTAGTCTTATACTTACGGAATGAGTATAGTTGGGGTGACATATATAGTCCTTGTTTATCGGTGCAAACAAACATTCATAGGCTGGATGTTTTGGGTTTACGGATATTTTACATGCGTACTTCATTAAGAGTTTTAATGATCTGTATTCAAGAGGAAGAATTTCACTTTCTGCTTGGAGACTGTTTATTGGGCTAGTTCTATAGGACCTAGTGAAATTCGTATGGCACAGTTTTGGATTGTATTTTGCGTTGAATAATATTTGCTGGTGCTGTAGATCACTGAAGCGTAATCTAGTTTTGGGAGAACGTAAAATTTGTATGTGTTTAGGAGAACTTGTTTGCCTGACCCCCAACTTTTAGCTGCTAGTATTTTTAAGATATTTAGTTTATTGTTACACTCGGCTTAAGCTTTTCGATGTGATGTTTCCATATAAGTTTTTGGTCAAAAGTTACTCCTAGTATTTTCATTTTATTAACTTGATTTATAGGTTTACCTGCTAGTGTTAAATTTAACTTTGTATTGTAGTTTTGATTTTCATAAAAAATCATACACTCTGTTTTTAGGGCCGAGAATTTAAATCCTGTAGTCGGCGTCCAGTTGTAAAGGTTATCTAGAGTATTTTGGATTATTTTTTCAGTCGTGACACGGACAATAAAGAAATTTTCTTTTCGAGAAAAACGCGTTTTAAAGTTCGCAGTAGCTGAAATCGCATTTTTGATAGACTCACCATTATTTTTTCACTTTTTCCTTAATCGGCTATGCCAGGGCCATAGACGAGGTCATCTTCTTCCTCTTTATAAGCAGCAGTTCTTTATTTTTTAGCCAATCTGCCTTCTTTAGTGGCACTCGCACTCTTCAGCTCCTGACGCTTGAGTCGCTTTTCATCCATTTTCTTCGCGTGGTTATATGTTGGCATTCCAATGGTGAACTCAAGGATCTTCATTGTTTGCAGGATAGATTTATAGCCGTCATTGAATAATCCAGCAGCAATCCAAGCTGCAATTTCAACAGTTTTTGAACCACAGTGCAGATGCTTAGGAGCCAAGCGCCATACAAGAGCATTAAAACTTTCATTTGCATTTTGGGTATGTCCCCCCAAGCACCTTTGCAACAGATCTTCTCTTGACAAATCTTCATAAATAGGCAATAAATGCTTTTGTAAATCTTGATGAAGAGCTGGGGGATGGTCAAACACGTTGGCTCCGACTACCTGCGATTGTTGCCACTCATACCAGCTGTCGATTCCCGGAGGGCAGTACTGATGCTGTGCTGTTTCGTTAGTCGAGCACATATGATAGTATGTAGCCAAAATAGCGTCTCTCATATTTTGTTTTGAGTTCACGTTCCTTCTTATGGCAAGTCCGTAATAAGTACTTAACTTTTTAATAGGGGCATCGGTAAGTTTGTCTTTACCTCCCAATTTTTCATTTTTTTTTTAAATTACGAAGACGCGTTCCCATTCTCTTTTGTACGTGGCCAATGCACTCACATTTTATCACCGGGAATTCATCTGCGTAAGGATTCCTTTTCAAAACGGCAGAAAAAGTCTTCGAGTCGCCGTCGCCGATATAAACGCTGTATCGTATGCCGTAGTCATCAAACGAACGCTCAAACATTTCTATAACGGCGTCGACCTCCATCTTTCCTGCAGAGCCTTCGTGATTTGCAGCACATTCGTCAGCATGATTTTCGTGCCAATCGACATATTCTTGAGTGTTTTTCTTATGAGGGCATGATAGACACATTTTGCAGAACGTACTTTTGACAATCAAATCGACAATTTTCCCACAGTTATATAATATCAGCGTTGTCACGCCGATTTTCGAAGAGAAGCCTCGTTTTTTCCACGATCCATCGCCAGATACTTTCATTTCAAGTAATGGCTTTTCTGCTTGCTCGTTCAATTTTTTCTCTTCTTCGACAGCCTTTTGACTTGTTATTTTGAAATAAATTTTTGTCGCTTGATGAATGTGCTCCAATATACTGTCGTATGCTGTATTACTAAGTCCTTCACCAAAATCCATCAAATTCGAAAATAAATTTATTCCTTGCAAACCAATGCCTAAAAGTCTCATCACAAACACTATACGACGATTTACTTCAAACCCATTGTTTATGTGACGGCCAGAAGGTATAGTAATCATGCCGCATTTACACGAAACAGTAAGTTTCCAGCCGAAACCACGGAAGCCAGCCTCTTCAAAATTCACAGCTCCTTTGCAAGTTTTACAGCACAGCATCTCGGAAAGTACCGAGAAAATAGTTACAAATTCGATGATCCGATATCGGTGAGATTGATTGACTGGAATGTCATCCGCAGTTGCTGCTGCTAATTTTAGTGCACTGGCACTTACACCTTTCACTTCGCCTTCTTCAGTCGTATGCTGATTACCGTGAAAAGATCTCTTCCTACGACTTGCACGATAGTTTTCGCTATGTTGACCTTTCGGGTAAGATGTCATGATGTATTTTGTGAGAGCGCTGTAAACTACACAACAGTTACAGTACAACTGAGCCGACTGTAGCGAACCAACGCTCCAAAACAAGTTTATACCTATACTCTACACTGCCTGTCCTATTATAGTATTAACTCGAAAATTCTTGCTAGGGTACACACAAACCCACTCATAAATCGGAGAACATCTGCTCTTTTCATTGTATAAGTATCCCAGCTCAGCGGGGAGCCATTGTATCCGAACGCTTACCTGCCTACCTGCGCCGGGCGTACCGCGCGCTGAAGAACGTTAGCGAATATACGTATAGCGGCTGAACGGATTCGAATTTTGCTCTGAAATTTTAAGAGCATACTTTTGAAATGTTGTACTTTCGATTTATGCAATAAAAAAAATCGATTTTTTGATCGATCTATATAGGGATACCCCCTTAAGTTAACACCTGAGCTATTGATCAAATTTAGAATACGAGTATGTGTAGATTTATTTTCACCGTTAATTTTTTATATCTGTTTGTGAATAGTTCTTATTGGTGTATTTTGATTTAATTTAGAAGTGAACTGAATCCATGATTAACGTTGACTTCTTAGAAAGATTCTTTTGCATATTACCTTGACTTTATTGTGTTAAGTTTTATTTGTAAATGTTGTATGTGGTTTATATATGTTAAATGCATGTTTTGCATTTTTTAGGGCAATCTCACACGGTTCATTCCACCATGGAACTTGTTTTTTATTACTTTTAATTTTTTTAACCGGTATGTTGTCTTCTTTCTGTGGGCCTAAGTCCTGGTTATACTGTGATTTTAGTTGATTGTTCGTTTGGGCTGGGGAGTTGTTTACTTCTGCGTCATTATATTGTATTGGTTGTGAACTCATAACTTTATTGGTTGTCGTTTGGAGTATTATTGACCGTGGGGCATTGTTTAGCTCGATGGCCTTCTTTTTTATAGATGAAACAAGCTAACCCTTCGGTACATAAAAACATCATGTATTGTAAGTTATTATATACTATTGATAATGATTCGGGAATCTTGTTGACATCGTCCGGGTGTACATAAGCTTGCCTGCGAAAGCTACATACATGTGGGAACCCGAGTTCTGCTAATTCCACTCTAATAAAAGTTACTCTAGACTCGAGGCGTAAATTGGTTTATTTTAATTTATTTTCAATATTCATGCGGTATCTCTGGGTAGACATTTGATATTATAATTTTCTTTGCTCGAGACGTCAGTGGCATTACATTTACTACTGCATTATTTAACGTTATTTTTTATTTTTTTCAACTAATCATCAGCTATTGCTTTAAACGATAAATAAATACATATTCTTCCATTGGATATTCTCGATGTGAACCTTATATTAGCTGGATCCGTAAGTTTAATGATTTCGTTTATATATTCCTTGATCGTATGACCTTCTGAAGCTCGTAGAACAATTGCTTGGTCATAACTCATTTGTTGAGAGCGTAAATCGCGATTACTGTTACTAGTTTTCTGTGTATTCGTTGCAAGATTTATCCCACTGTAGTGAGAAGACTCACTACAGGGAGCTGAGTCGCCCTAAATTGGGGGTACTCATTTTTTGAGTCCTTACTCGCTGTACTAGGCCATATTGATTTTAAAGTTGCTTTTGATTTCCCAAACACCCGTAAGTTTAAAGCTCGCAGCTACGAGCTGGCACTTGCAAACACTGTTTAAAAACGCGTCTACCCAGTACGGTGATTGAAATAGAACTGTCATATGTTTTTTATTCGTTGTGAAATTCTCAACAAAATACAACCAGTTAGTGATACGCCAAAAAAATCGCTGTCAAGTTATTGGCACTCCGCTTATTGGCACTTAGTTTACTCAAACCTATTTAATTTTGTGGTGAAAAGTCAAAATGACAAGTCCACTTTTTTATATTACTGTTAAAATTTTGTTATAGTCAGTTACGTCATTTAGATTTTCATGCACGTACAAACTAACGCTGTCTCCTCATATAATAGTAAGCTTAATAGATAAACTTTTGTTTAATATCTAATATTGCAGTATTATATATGCCAAAAGTAGTATACCAGAATCGTATATTGTGTGCTATGGGGGAGAAGTAGTCGTCTTCATCTCCCAATACGCTCTCGTCTTCGGCCCATCCTTGCTCGCCTGTAACTCGTATTGCAAACACACAAGGGCGAGAAAGGCCTCTCCCCCATGGTGCACACCGTATTTTTTGTGACACATGTCTGGATAACGTGTTTCTTTATGCCTATAAAGAGAAACTCAATTTGGTCGTCCTTCAATATGGTGCAAACTAACGCTTATTAAACTGCAAAATCAAACTATAATAATGGTTTCGGATGATACCACGTTTTGGTTGAGGTTGGCCTAAATACTCTAGTAGGCTCATTTTCTAAAATAACCCATAAAAAGGTTTAGGCTCACCTAAACATGTGGTATCATTCGGATGATAGTGGGTACTTTATGCCTTCTATAGCGGTTATAGGGCGTAAAGTAATTTTTTTCCCGATGATATTTGCTTTTGCCCACTAGCCGGAAATGGCCACTTTAGTCCTGCTATATGGGCATGAAAGAACGCACTTTCGTGCAAGTGTGACAAAAAATAGTTTTTATTTATAAAATAGCTGAGTTTAAGAAAAACAAATTTATTCATTTATTATGAAAATGAAAAAACATTATAAAATAAAGACGAATTAATGAATCTTAAAATTTACAAAGACTAGCACATTTGAAACTCGCACGAAGACCAGCACATTTCTGTGCTTACCAAGAACAGTAGCACATTTGGCAATACCCCACGAAAACTAACACTTTCTACAAGTTTCCCACGAAGGCTAACACTTTTCATAAATTTCCCACGAAGACTATCACTTTTCACATATAATATATAAATGAGAGCTGTATCGATAAACACTCGAAGCATTCGATCGATTCTTTCTTTATCGGGTTTGGATCGGGTACTAGACTCTTTTTTAGTACTCAAAAAATTATCGATATGTCCAAGAAAATCAGGCTAACCGAATCAATAAAAGTAGCCTTAAATAGTCAGGCGGCCACGGAAAATCGCCAATGTGCTAGTCTTCATGGGAAAATTATGAAATGTGCTAATCTTCGTGGTGAAAATCCAAATGTATCACTCATCGTGGGAAACGCAAGAGACGTGCTAGTCTTCGTAAGTGACATCGATATAACCTGATATATCTAGAAAATACAATATTTTATGATCTGGGCAAAGAACTCAGTCAAGAGATACTCAAAAGCAACTTTACTGGAAAATTTCAGAAGCATTGTAGCAATTTTACTCTCATTGATAGAAAGGATTCTATCGGCAAAGAATATTTCTTGATTGTTAAGTTTTCTGGATTTGAATACGGTCAAATAAATATTTCTTAATAATTAAACGCATCGTCTTAAGGGGTCTACCCTAATTGCAATTTTCAAAAAATCGATTTTTTTTTATTCCATTTTTCGAAAGTATAGATATTTGAAAGTATCGTATTAAATTTTCATAAAAATCCGAGCAGTCTAAGTGTACTTTTGAGGGACTTTTACTTAGTTACCTGAGCGCGCTAATAGTGACCGTTCGGAGCGGTATCGTCTACCTGCCTTTATTTACGTGAGCAGCTGAAACCTTTCGTGTATATACTATCCCTACTAAAATCTATTCATTCGTGACCCCTTATTTTTCGAAAGATACCTGTATATTTGAATTTCAAGCAAGTAGCAACCTATATTAGTCGTGTTTGAAATCTGTAAGCGTAAACATCTGTGCTCGTGATTGCCGAGATGGACAAGAAAACTATCCATCAAAAACAAAACTGGAGACGTCCAGGTTCGAAAGCGAAAAAACGTAAATTTCATGGAGTTCTTCCAAATGCCCATGAGGCAAACACAAGTCATGCTAGTGCATCTGCAGAGAAGCTGAACAAGTCGAAAGATACGAGTTTCGACGTGCCTGTAGATCAAACGTTAGGGTACAGCATCATACATTTTTACCTGGTTTTTGCTTCGTTACAACAGTTTTTGAAATGTAAAGTGTGTAATAACGATGTTACATTTACTAAGTATGGACAGCGAGGACTCAGTTTTAAAATTTGTGTTACTTGTGAGTGTGGAGAAAAATATATTAATTCGTGTCCGATGATTGCGACTGGATACGAAGTCAACCGTCGCCTTGTGTTTGTTATGCGATTGATTGGTATTGGATGGAGTGGTATAAACATGTTTATTGGCCTAATGGAACTTGGATCTGGAATGAGTTCCTCCGTTTATTATCATACTATCTATTCGGTGTCTATCGCTGTGAAAAGTGTTTTCGATTTAGTGATGCTAAAGGCTGTTAGAGAAGAAAAACTCCTAAATGCTCAGCACGGAGAACCCGAAGATATTTTAACCATTTCAGGATACGGTTCCTGGCAAAAAGGAGGATTTTCTTCTCTTGTTGGCATAGTTTCCTTGATATATAAACACAGTAATTTTTTTTTTTTTTTTTTTTTTATTATTTAACGTCGCCATGTTTGTGCTTCCATGTGGTGCTAATCGACGACGGGGGTCTGCGGTGTGTTTGTAAACAAAGCACATGTAATTTTTACAGAGGTGCTTGTATCAATCGGCAGAGACTAGGATTCGAACCCGGGTCACCGGCGTGGGAATCCGACACTCTACCGACTGAGCCGCCGCAGGCCCCATAAAACACAGTAAAAAAGTTGCGAACGTCGTTATCAAATCAAGCTACTGCAAAGGATGTGAAAGAAGAAAAGGAACAGAGGACACGATTGAATATGCAGCATGGTACGAAGTGCACCAAAAAAATTGCAGTGCTAATCACTCAGGTAGTGCCGGAAAAATGGAAGTCGACGGTATATGTCAAGTGTTTTTGGAATCTCTCGAAAAATTTTCTGTGCGTTATGGTTTTTACATCGGCGACGGTAACACGAAGACTTTCAAAATACTGCTCGATACACACCCGTATGGTGAAGGAGTGATCGTTAAAAAGTTAGAGTGTGTGTTACACGTCGCAAAAAGAATTTTCAAACGTGCTAGTGAAGCTAAAAAAAATCTTATACAGACAATAAAAGCTGCAAAGAAGGACGAGGAAAAAACTCCAGCAAAAAAAGCTGCAAAGAAGGACGAGAAAAAAACTCCAGCAAAAAAAGTTGTCACTAAAAAAAGAAAAACCAGCGTAAAAAAGTTCCTGTTGTTAAAACTCAAGATTTAACGATAAAATTAATGAAAGAACTGTCGAAAAATTACGGTTTAGCAATTCAACGGCATCCTGATTCCGTGGAAGAAATGCGCAGGGAGATCTGGGCAGGATTTTATCATAAGATTTCAACCGACAGCAAGCCACAGCATTCATACTGTTCTGAATCCTGGTGTAAATATAAGAAAGCTGTGGAAAACAACACCGTTTGACAATTAAAACATCCTCCTGCTCTCGCTGAAGATGTTCAAAAAGTTCTCAAACTAATCTACGAGGATTTGACAAAACAAGAACTTCTTGAAAGGTGCCTCGGCGGAAACACGCAAAATAACAACGAGTTTTTCAACAAATGGTTCCTAAACACATCTTTAGTGGGAAAAAAACTGTTGAAATCGCGTGTCAAAGAGCTGCGTGTATTTTCAATGAAGGATTGAAGCCAATATTGAAAATATTGGATGTGATGGGCGTCAAAATCGGCAATATCGCCGAGCAGTTCGTAGCTGAGCGAGATCTAACGCGCGTACGAGTTGCAAACCGCCGCAGTGGAGATGCCTCTAAGGAGGCCAGACTTAATCGAAGGAAGGCGTGTTTGGATGAGACGGTACATTATGAAGAAACTGAAGGCATAATGTACGGTGCAGGCATCGCTGATTAAGCGTAGGTAAGAAATTTTCACGTTTTTTCGTTAAAAAATACTTTTAACGCGTTTTTCTCAAAATGACATTTTTGTACGGCTTGTTGAAAAAATCTCGGAAACTACTGCATCAATCCTTACCAAATTTTTACCACATATTCTTTATGATGATAGCTATGTCGCATATCATACGATTTTTGAAATTTTTAGTTTAACTTGGTTTAAAAAAAAAACTGATGAAAAAAAGGTGATTTTTCGTTACTTTTCGAAATATGGCCGCCATTTTGCCAATTTTGAAAAAATAAAAAATCGTATGACATGCGACATAGTCATTACCTTACTGAATCTAAAACCTTTTTTTTTTTGTTTCAGATTATCCACTCCGGAGATTTCATCAACAGGGCGCACTCATCTTTTTTTTGGATATTTTTTTGGCCTCCATTTTTATACAATAAAAAACAAAAAAATTAATAAAAAAAAATTTTTTCATGTATTTCAAGATTGTATTTATCAAGCCTCATACTTCACATATTAATATTTCTAATTTAAAACAATGAAAAAAAATCGTGAAAATAGTCATTTTTTTGCGCGTCTAATTAGGGTAGACCCCTTAAGGGGGCAGGCCAGGGTTAAACTTAAAGCAAGATTTTTTTTACGAATCCAGAAAACTTTTTATGTTTAAAAGCAATCATTCTAAAAAATGTTTACTATCAATAGTTAATAATATATTAAATTTTACCGTTCGAAAATCTCATAATCTTAATCATACACATCACAATAAATCACTATTTTCATTACCATACTTATTAAAGGGAATTTACCTCACATGATTTTAGGTGACATGAGGAACACAAATTTTTTTTTCGATGGTTATTCGACTCCTCTTGACGTGTATTACAAAAAGAGTGGAGTACTTAAGCATTAAATTTTTTTTTATTATTTTTTTTCGTAGATCCAATCAATTTTTTTTAAATATTGATAGAATTTTTTCAGAAAATCGATTGAATCTTCGGAAAAAATAATAAAAAAATTTTAACAAAAACGTGCTCCACTCTTTTTGTAATACATGTCAAATGGAGTCGAATAATCGTTGAAAAAAAATTTTTCGTTCTTCATATCACCTAGAATCATGCGAGGAACAAAGTCCCTTTAATAAATATGGTATTGAAAATAATGATTTATTGTGACGTTTTAGATCAAGATTTTGAGGTTTTACAACGGTAACATTAAGATATTATTCAGTATTGATAGAATACAAATTCTCAGAATGATTGCATTGAAACATAAGAAGTTTTCTGGAGTCGTAAAAGAAAAATCTTTTTTTTTGGGCTTAAGTGGGAACTCCATTGATTTTTACCAAAAAAATTTTTTTATTACATATTTTTTATGTTTATAGTTTTATGAACATTTTGAGACCTGCTGGATGTCAAAACTCTTTGTTATACCAAAGTTATAGCCAGTTGAGTGAAACAATTAACTTTGGATAACATACCAAATTAAAACTTTAAACGCGCCTTTCTCGAAACTTAATTTTTTACCTTTAAAAAGTTCAAAAATATTAACTTTTGTTCATTTTAAGTTGAAAAATATCCTAGAATTTTTTTAAATAGACTTCGTTAAATTTGTATGTGCAAGAAACTATTCTAAAAACCCTTGTTTTTATTATAAAAATATGTATTTTCTCCAATAACTAGTAAACAAATTTTAGTGAAAATTTCTCAACTTTTTTTACAACCTTTTTAATCATGACAAAAAAAGTTACCGACTTTTTAATATTATTGGACGAAGGTAGAGATTCTTAAAAATCATTGGAGTTTCACCTTAACACAAACCTGCCCCCTTTATAGATAAGAACTGAGTACTTGAGTCGTTTGTCGTTTGAATTTTTCATATTTCTAAAATGTTTATATGACCGTTACATGTTAGTATAAGTTTTCGCCTGCCACGATTATGTCTACGTATAGGATCTTTTTACATTTTAATGCTTGAAAAGCATCATTATATGCTAGAAAATCGTCAAATAACCTTTCGTACTCGACATGCTATCTTACTCGTGCAGAATTTTCTCAAGTTCGAGTTCTTAACTATTAATAATTCAACATTGGCGGCAAGTACGTGCGAATTCGATTCCGTAAGTACACGATTCATTTGTCACAAGGAAACCTTCCTCTCAGTGATAGTTATTTTCTTTAAAAATAATTTATATGTCGTCAAGAAAAGAATAAAAAAAATAAAAATCTCATAAATGTTACTGAATATTGTACTACATGTTACTAATCATCTTAATTTTTTTCCATGAATTTACATCATACGTTATATATATATATATATAACAATTTTAAAAAAGACACGTTTTTGTTTATAACACACAAAGAGAATAACTTTATCAAAAATCTTAGGTCGGAGGTCATTTTCTGCTCTTTCAAATAAATTCATACTACGTTAATGATATCATTTTTAACATACCAACAAAATAAGCCCTTGAAAATAAATTTGACCCTGGATTATTCGAGATATCGAGGGCCACACACACACAAACACACACACGCACATGCAAGCACACACACGCACACGCGCGTACGCACGTACACACGCACACACACTCACGCCTACACACATATATATCACTACACTGTAAAAAAGTCTATGTAAAAATCACGTGATAATGTTAAATGATAAAAAATATACACTGGATATATAAAAAGTCATTAGTTCAGTAATGTCATTTTCAATGCATAGTGTAATCTTACACAACTCATCACTTAATATTTTTTAAGAAAGTGCACTTAATTGTTAATGTAACAGAAGAACGTTGTCAACTGTTTTGGCACTATGCTTTCTCAGAGAGAATTTAATTAAAATTATTATATAAATGAGGAAGAGCTGCGCAGTAAATTGTAAAAGCAGTTAATTGTAATATACATTCTGAATATTATATGCATAAGTAAAGCCGACTACATGTTAAGAAGTTGAAGCCTTTGCACGAAACCCTTTATAATTCTAAGAATTTGCATCATATTTGCAATGTATATACACTGGCCTAAAGGATTTTCAATCTTTTCACTGAACACATAATATAACCATAGGAACTTTTAACGAGTTTGATTTCGTTAATGGACAAGTTTATTGCAATTAGTCACTAAGAAATTAAATTAGAAAAATAATGTATAATTTAAAATGGGGTTCGACGTTTGGCGCTCAAGCTCTAAGCACGCGTGTAAGCTAGTGCCGATAACAAAAGCGACATGTTAAAGAATAAAAACGAAAAGGCGAAGTAAAGCAGAGCAAATATAAGAGAGAAGTGTCCTGGATGCAAGGAATAAATAGAAAGTGAAGAGCATAAATCCTGTGGAAAGTAAAAAGTGAAAGAAAAATAGCTCTAAGAAATGAGAGGTTAGGAAATGAGAATAGAAAAGGGCAGCTATAGGAAAAGGCGCGGTTGGGCGTGTTTGAACAAACACAGGACATCTCTGGGGAGCAGATAGAATTACAATGTGGAACTGAGGAGCAACTGGTAACAGGGAGAGAAAAGTTCGCAGCGCGGAGCAGAACCGGAGCAGGCGATATATCGAGAGAGAGAGAGAGAGAGAAGACGACGCGCAGTTGACACAGCCAACGCAACCCACAGCGCCGACACTAGCAAGGAGAGGGAGAAAAACGCTAGCGGAAATCCGGAGTAGACAGAGAACGAAGAGCGATGGCAATATACTCGAGCTACTGCTGCAGAAGAAAAGGGATAGAGAATCACGGGAGAAGAACGAGCAGCCGCAGAAGAAAAGCGCAAAGGAAGAAAGCGGCGAGAAACACACGGAGATAGAAGATATGGCAGATACAGATGCATATAAGGATAAGAGCGATAGAGAGCTAATAATACACCTAATAGGGAAAATGGAAAAGTTCGAAATAGAAAGAAAAAAGGAAAAAGAAGAGCTGAAACGAGAACTAAAACAGGAATTCAGTAAAGAAATGAAAGAAGAAAGGAAATAATGGAAAAAACAAAGCGACGAATTGGAATTAAAAATAAATGAAAAATTTGCGGCATTAGGAAACAAAATTAAGGGCACTTCATAAAACGATTTGCAGTTAATGGAAGAGAAAACAAGAAAACTGGAGTTTGAAATGGCATGAAGAAATACAAAACTTGCAGAAAATAGAATAGCGACAAAAGTAGAGAAGAAAGTAAAATTTGTAGAAAAGAAATGTGAGAAAATGGAGGCAGAAGATAGGAAAAAATGCATTATAGTAAGAGAAGTAGAAGCGTAGAAAAAAGGTCTAGAGAGAGTAATGGAAAAGCTATTCGAGGAAACTAGGAGTGGTGGTAAAAATGCAACAAGCCAGAATTCTAGGAAAAGAAGAGAAGTTTATTTGGACGAAGCTGAATTCATGGGAGGACAAAGAGAAAATAATGAGCAGAAAAAGCACACTCGGTGATGAAGAAATATATATATATATAGACCACGACAGATAAAAAAAGATACAGAAATACAGAATGAGATTGTAAAGATCGAAAAAAGTCAAAAAGATAGAGGAGCTGAAATAAAAATCAGGTTTAAGAGAATAGAAGTAAATAAAAAATGGTACAAATGGAACGAAAGGATAAGAAAATTGGAAGGAGAAAAGCAGAATTTTCAATGATGGAAAGGAGGCGGAGAAAGTAAAAAAAATAAATAGAAAGGAACAAACGGAAAGTCGAACGGAACTGTCACGAAAAAGAAAAAGATAAAAAAGAAGAGAGCAAGTTACCAGGAAAATACAAGGAAAAAAAGCGAGAAAAGAAAAATCGAAGTAATATCATGGAATGTAGCAGGATTGTATAATAAAGATGAAGACTTCTGGGAGTATATAAAGAAACTCGACATAGTGAATCTGGATAAAACTTGAATTGAGGAAAAAGTATGGAAGAAAATATAAGATCAGATACCGCTGGAATATGAATTGACAATTCAGTATGCAAAAGGAGAGAAAATGAAAGGACGAAGTGCAGGAGGAATGCTTACGAGAATAAGAACAGAAATAAAAAAAGCAGAAGTAGAAATAAACGAAGAAGGAATGATAGAGAGTATAGTCAGAATTAATAGTCAAAAATAGAGGATCGTGACAATATATAATAGAGGAGGAGAGAAAAGTTTACTAGAAAAAATAAAGGAATACGTAACGGAGGAGTATGAAGTCAACTGGATAATCACAGAAGTTTTTAACGCAAGAATAGGAGAAAAAGGAGAAATACTATGGCAAGGACAAGACGGAAAGAGGCAATCAAAGGACAGGATAATAAATACACAAGGAGAATAACTGATCCAGATGGTTGATGAGAGAGGCTGGGACATACTAAATGGAAACAAAGATAGTGATGAAAAAGGTAAGTGCACTTTTGTCGGAGCAATGGGAAGCTCCGTAATTGACTATGCAATTACAAACGCAGATGCTTCGGATAAAATTTGTAATTTTAGAATAGGAGCGCGGACGGAGTCAGGCCACCAGACAATAGAAATAGAAATAGAGGATACAGGATGGCAAGATGAACAAAACGAAGAAGAAGAAAAATCGAAGATTGGTCAGAAGAAGGGGTTAGAAGTTACAGATAAAAGTTGGAAATTGTGAAATTTTACAACGATGGGGTAGAAAATGGAATGCAAGAACTAATCAAAAAAGTAAGACAGGCAATATCAAAGAAGAAAATCAAATGGAAAAAATGGAATCTAGGAACAAGAAGATGGTGGGATAGAGAGTGCAGAAAAACAAGACAAACTTAAATAGAAAACTAAGAGCTTATAGAAAAGGATCTGGATCAAGAGAGGCATACCTAGAAGAACAGAAAAGACGCAGAAATTTCTGCAAGGATAAAGAAGATAGATACAAAAATAAAAAACAGAAGAAAATTTGGAAATAAGAAATGAGGATGAAATATGGGATTATATAAGGAAACAAAAGGTAAAACAAGAATAATAGCTGAAAAAATTGGAATTGAAGACTGGAAAAAACACTTTATGCAACTGCTAGATGGAGAAGAAAAAACGAGAGAGGAGAGAATTGCAAGAAACGGAAACACCAGAGAAGAAATCGTAGAAATCGAACAAGAGGAAGTAGAAGAATCAATAAAAAGATTGAAAAGAAAAAAAAGAAAGCAACAGGAGAGGACGGAATTAAAAACGAGGCATGGATATACGTAGGAAAACAGGTGAAAGAAAGACTAAGGGAACTGATAAATCTTATATGGAAAGAAGAAGGATGTCCAGATGGATGGAATGAAGAAATAATAAGCCCCATATACAAGAAAGGAGAAAAATCGAAGGCGAGCAACTACAGAGGAGTAACGTTAATGGATACAGCATTCAAAATATATGCAATGCTATTGGAAAGAAAACTGAGAGAATAGCGGAACGACTAAAACTTTTGCTGGAAATGCAAGTAGGATTCAGGAACGGAAGAAGCTGCATCGATAACATAAAAATGTTAAAAGTTGCACCAAGAAAAGCAATAAACCAAAAGAACGGAAAATTGCATGTCTTCTTTGTGGGCCTTAAGGCAGCCTTTGACAAAATAGATAGAGAAGAATTGTGGAAAAATTTGAAAGAAAAAGGCATAAGAGAAGAACTGGTTGACAGAATAGAAAATATGTTTAATGAAACAAGAAGTAAGGTAAAGGTAAATAACAAGCACACAGGAATTTTGGACAGAAAGAGGAGTGAGACAAGGATATCCACTAAGTCCACTATTGTTCATACTGTTCATCGCAGAAGTAGAGGAGTATATGAGGAACAGGCGAGAAGGAGGAATAACGATAGGAGGTATAAGAATATCTACCCTGGCATATGAAGATGATCTCGCAATGATGGCAGAAACGGATGAAGAAATTGAGAGAATGCTTAAACAACTAAGCAAATTTATAAGGAAAAAGAAGCTAAATGTAGAGAAGTAAAAAAGATTCCTTTCAGAAAAAGACGAATGTTAGGAAAGGTGCAATGGAAATTGGAGAAAAATGATATAGAAAAAGTAAAACAATTTAAGTATTTAGGATATACGTTCTAAAGTATCAGCAAAGATGACGCATATATAAAGGAAATAAGCAGGAGAGCAATACCGGCTATAGCACAAGTCTGGGGTATAGGAGAAAAATTGTTCCGAGGAGATTATAGAAGGAGGATGGTGACGTTCAACGTTATGGCTAAAAACATAATGATGTACGCAGTGGATATATGGGGGATCGAAAAAAGAAGAGAAGTGGAAGCAGTACAGGACAGATATATAAAGGTAGATTTAGGACTGGATAGATGTACACCTGGATATCTAGTAACAGACGAGACAAAAAAAGAAGTAGGAGAAAGGTAAATGAAATACGAAGAGAAGATAAAGAGATCACAAAATAAGTTACTGAATGAATGCAGAAAACAAATCAACAGAGAGAACTGGAAAAACACAAAACACGGTATAGCAAGAGAAGAACTGTACAAGAAAGCAGAAATGAGTATATAGGAAGTCGAAAGCAGAGTTGACAATGAAGAAAACATAATAGAAAGATAGAGAAAAGAAGTTGAAAAAGAAGACAAAATTATTAGACATATGGCTTTAAAAAAATCTGAAAAAATTCACGACCATTTTAAATACTAAGCGGAAAATTTTCCTAGATTTCTCAGACAATTAAATAAAATGAATCTTTAAAAAGGTTTTTCATACAACTAATTTTCCTCACTTTAAATAGTGGCTTGCGCATGAGGTTTTCATGAACCTTTTTTAAGCTTTCAGAAAATATACCTTAGAATATGTAAAATATAAACTGTTGACTACATTTAATTTTTTTTCTTCTTATCTCATTTTATCCATCAGTCAGTATCAAAAAAAGTGATTTTTTAGGCATTTTCACAAATGAAATAAAAACTAAATTGTTTTGAAAAAGCAGGAGATGATTTTTTAATTTCGGTGAACTGTTTATTTTGCTGATCAGTCAAGGAAGTGACTCAATTTTTTTCAGATCAAAATGCTATGCGCGAGTTTCACTTTAAGAACTGGTCATTTTCTTTCAAAGAAATCGTATTTTATCAATAACTTTACAAATGATTGATATCTTGAGTTAAAAAATGATATAGAACCTATTAATATCATCCTACATAAGCCTTCAAAATGTTAGTTCGTACGACTGAACAATAAAAAAGTTTGTCTTTTCATCACAGTCCTTAATAGATTCAACAGATTTATCAGATATTTTAACGATAAATCCTTAGATCTACAAGCTTTAGAAACGTACCACAAAAATAATTATCTTTTTACAACACTTAATATTAAAAAATAGATTTATGATTAAAAAAACATAACTCTTTTTTTTTAAACAAATAAGTATTTTTTTAATAAGTAATATTTTTATAAAATTATTCACATTAAGGATACTATACGCATAACAGAGAAATGAATGTCAGTAGTCACAAATTCTTTTGAGGAAGAAAATCCCTTTTTGATAGCAGAAATTTCAAAGACAAAAATAGGAATTGCTGGTAAGTTGGCGTAATCACATACGGGGTCATTCATAAATTACGTCGCGCTCGGAGGGGAGAGGGGGAGGAGTCTTTATTAGCGTGACACTGTGTACGAAAGACATAGGGAAAGCAGTGAAAATGCGTTACGTGGGTGAGGAGAGGGGCGGAGGGTCAATGATTCTCGAAAACAGTATGACGAAATTGGGAATGGCCCCTAATAAAATAAACGTTACACACACATTAAATAACCTTCCTACAGACGGCACCCATAAATTCCTTAAGCTGTATGCGGGCAAAACGATTAACAATATGACCGAAAAAGAACATAAATATCTCTATGGATTCTATGGATTAGATTGAGGTGGAAGCTGAGGGAGAGATAGAGAGGGAGCTGAGGGGGAGCTAGGGAGGAGCAGAGGGGGAGGAAGGGGTAGCGTGAGAGAGTAAGAGACATCGGGGGGAGGGGCACAGAGTAAAATAATGGTTTCAGAAAAACGTATTTACAGAAAAGATTTTACGTTATTTTGTGAGAGAGCTGAGGAGGGGCAAGAAGGAACGAGGGGGAGCGAGGGGAGTTGAATACTAACAAATTGCTAAAAAAAATAATATATATATACTTTCTAAACTTTTTGGAGTTGATTTTCACTCGTTTGGAGTGAATTCTCACTCCAAGCGATCATGAAAACACAGTCACTTATTTTGGAGTGAATTTTCACTTTTAGAAATAGTGAATAATAAACTCTTTTGTAAAAGTGACGTTTTCACTATATTTAGAGTGATAGAATACGCGTAAAGAAAAAATAATTATTCACTTATAATAATTACTCACTTTGTTGTTTTACGTTTTAGAAATGTTTTGATGAATGGGTACAGTTTACTGGAAAGGATGCAATAGAGAAATAAGTTAAAAAACTTCAGTAAAATTGTTGGCTGGATTTGAACCCGGATCCTTTAAGTTCTGGGGCTGCCACTCTAGCGCTAGACCACCGTTGCGTCTGTCTTCGTGTGCCACGGCGCGCTCCGATCAAGTTTAAATAAAAAGATCTTGCACCTCGCGAGTTTTTTTATAACTCATTCCTGGGATATCTTCCGATGATTTTAAGCCTAAAATGAAAATAATCCCTAGAGGGATTTTCAAATAAACTCGATATTTGATCATTTTCGTAGGTTATCGTGACTATTTTCTATATTGCATCTTGTATTTAGATTTCTTAGGTTTTAAAAATATATTTCAACATCAGAAATAAGTTTATAAATGCTCAATAGGTATTAAAAATTTTAAATTCATAAAAATTTTCAAAACCGTATTCGAATTTTCAAACTTTGCGATCATTTTATTACATTAAAAAAATATCTTTATTATGTACAATAATTAAAATGAATGTAAACTATTATATTCACATAAAGCACGTTGCAACCTCTCTGCATATTCTGGATGGTTCTTAAAAACTTTATATTTCTCCCACACAGATTTGAAATCAGCATGGACAGATTCCATAGCCTGTTCACTATAAAATCCAAGTCCCGTCTGAACTTCTTCGCAAAAGTCAGGCACATGAAAAAATACTGCATGAATTTTGGGCGTTATTGGTACATTTAAATGTAAATAACTTTGCTTGAAGGCATTAATCTTATCTTTGAAAGATGGGTCAAGATTTTTTCCAAAGCAGGCATGTACAACATTTTTGAAGTGCTCAAAAGCATTTACATATTTCAAATATCCCAAATTGTGATTTTGTGAACGCAGGAAATCAAGTTTGTCTAATAATATCTTGCACGAATTGCCATTAAAACTTGTATTACCCTGACGTATATCACGAGTGACATGGCATGATTGTGCCCATAGAAGAGCGTCTTTCTCGAATTCAGCCAATAAGTGTCTATACAATGTATTTACTACACCTAGCATCAAATGAAGTTCAGGTGGAGGTATTATCTGAAGAAATGTTTTGTCTACATCAGTTGATAAAAGAGGCGGATGAATACAATTTTTATGATTCTTCGCATCTTTTTTGACAGATCCGGCTCGATGCCAGTTTATATAATTTTGAAACGTATTATTTATTGTCCTCGGTATTCCGCAGCTACTTAAATCATTTTTCGATGCGAAACACCAAGTGCAGGGGTAAAAGCTGCTATGCGACATGATGCCAACCATAATATTAGCAAGTTTTAAATCTGTCGCAATAGTTCCCTGAAAGTTGTTTATTTTTATTGCAGACCACAGCTGCGATACATTTTCATAATTTTCTTGAGAACTGTTTGCTAATGCTAGTATCAATAATTTGTTAACACCTGAATCTTTAAAGTCTGGATTTTTAAAAAATCGTCTGCAGAAAAAAGCTCAGGTTTGCTTAAAGCTTTGTTATTTTGTGAACCAATAGCAACTTTAAGAGGCTTACCGCGTGTTTGAGAAAGTGATAGAGTTGTAGTATTTTGTGTATTTTCTGTAATCATTTTGCGTTTAAGCAAAGACGAAATTACTTGATCTGTAGCTCTTGGGCTTGTTTGCATAATGTTTTCAGTCAAATTCTCCAAGCGTACGGTAAAGTTACATTTATGAGATTTTTCTTTTCCCAACAAAGAAAAGCAGTAACTACACCGGCTTTCAACGGAAGGTGATTTTCTTTCATCTAGATTAAAATTGTATTATTATATTGTAGTTATTATAACTAGAAAAAGATATGTTTTAATAGCTTACTTGGAACTTTTATATTTGTCACATCAACAAGTATTCCATGTCGCTGAGGCATAACATTATTCTTTGCAAAGTTTGAAAATTTTCCAGGAGGGGGTTTTCTCGCAAGCTCACAAATATGACAAGCACATAAAACATCGTCGCTTGATCTAGTAGATTTCTTCAAAGGTTGAAGATCAGAAAATTTTGGTAGATTCACACTTATATCTTCATCGTTTCTAATTCTGTATAAATCTCTTTTGCAACTACTGCATAGAACGAGAGGTAATCGGTCATCACTAGTATCGTACTCAAACTGTTTTTCAACAAGCACTTTTAATTCTCCCTTTACAGGAATCATTACTTTAGTTTTTCCAAAGCAAAGTAAACAAATTTGATGACGATTTTCATCGTGTGTTCTTGCCTTCGACATTTTTACTAACCGTAAAATCAGCATAAGTTTATGTATCGCAGCCATGGCAACGGAATACCAAATTTATCCTCGATGAAAGAAAAAAAAAAAAGAAACTTCGAGCGCACAGAAAAATATTTGAAATAAGAAGTTAAAAAATTTAATTTTTGAGCAGTATTTAAAAAAATTTATATGAATTTTAAAAGTTTAATGAGTATTAAGAATTTATAAACTTATTTCTAATATTAAAATATATTTTTAAAGCCTAAGAAATCTAAATACAAGATGCAATATAGAAAATAGTCACGATAACCTACGAAAATGATCAAATATCGAGTTTATTTGAAAATCCCTCTAGGGATTATTTTCATTTTAGGCTTAAAATCATCGGAAGATATCCCAGGAATGATGTATAAAAAAACTCGCGAGGTGCAAGATCTTTTTATTTAAACTTGATCGGAGCGCGCCGTGTGCACTGATTGCGCCTATGTATTCGAATTCGTAGATGAACTTCTATTTAATACTAAAATAAGTTTAAGACATAATAACTTAGTTGTAATAAATAGTTATTGTTAATAAAATGATACATAAATTATATTTTATATGAATTTCAGTATCATTATGGTAACTTGAATATTTAGCCTAAGAGTCTATTTTTTTACTACATTTTCTCAATTTATGCATTTTTAAGAAAAGTGTAAGATGTTTTAAATACTAAAATTTTAAAAATTAATTCAACCTTTGCAATTTAAGGGGAACTAAAATACGGACCGATTTCTACCATACCGGCTTATAATTAATATTTTTTTCTCTTTAAAATAAATATTTATAAAAAACGACATTATAATCGAGAACAAAAATTTTTTTTTTTCATCGGTAAAAATGTTTTTTTTTTATGTAGAATCAATGTGAATTATATATATATATATATATATATATATATATATATATATATATATATATATATATATATATATATATATATATATATATATATATATATATATATATATAGACATGTCCTGACTGACTGCCCAGCCAAAACCAATTAACCTAGTGACTTAAAATTTGGTTGGTATATCGTTTTTATGTTGTACGCAACGAATAAGAAGAGACTTTACGAAATTCAAACCCTAAGGTAATAAATTTTACAAATTTGAAGTATTTTAGGAGGTTAAAATCTGTAAAATGTCTTTCCACGGAATGATTCCAAATCTCCAAGGCCCTATGAAGTATAGGCTTGTTTATCATTTTAAAGCTTTCTTAATACTGATTCAAAGAAAGTAATTTCTGAGGTTTTACCTTATCGACCATTTAGTGGATGAATTTTTAAAATTCAAATCCTAAATTGGTCAAAAATGGCAAAATGGGATTTTACGGATTCATTCTAAATCTTCAAGGTCCAATGAGATATCAACTTAGTTATCGTTTAGAAGGCTTACTAATGCTAACTTCTAAAAAGTAATTTCACAGTTTTTCCTTAATTAACACCTAAGTACGTTAATTGTCCAAAGTTCAATCCCTATGTATATATACAGAAAACATGTTCGGACTGACTGACTGCCTAACTGCCTGACCGACTCATCAACGCGACGGGGGATGCTAGCGACTTGAAATTTGGATGGTATATATGCGAAAGTTAAGTCTTGATGTGTTACTTTGTACAAATCGTAGGCAACGCCGCGACGGGAGATGTTTATATATATTAATCAGCTTGTTAGGATTCAACTCCCCCTCGCTCCTCCTCGTTCATTTTTGCCCCTCCTCTGCTCCTACTCAGCTCTCTCACAAAATAACGTAAAATCTCTTCTGTAAATACGTTTTTCTGAAACCATTATTTACTCTGTGCCCCCCACTCCCTCTTACTCTCCTTCGCTACCCTTTCCTCCCTCTCTGCTCCTCTTTAGCTCTCCCTCAGCTCCCGCTCTATCTCCCCCTCAGCTTCCCCCTCAATCTAATCCATAGAATCCATAGCGACATTTATATTCTTTTTCGGTCAGATTGTTAACTGTTTTGTCCGCATACAGCTTAAGCAATTTATGGGTGACGTCTGTAGGGAGACTATTCAATGTGTGTGTAACGCTTATTTTATTAGGGGCAATTCACTAATTTCGTGACACTGTTTTCGAGAATCATTGACCCCCGCCCCCCTCCTCACCCACGTAACGCATTTTCACTGTTTATCCTATGTCGTTCGTACACAGTGTCACGCTAATAAAGACCCCACCCCCCTCCGAGCGTGATGAAATTTATGAATGACCCCTTATGTGTAGATTACACAAACTTATCAGCAATTCCTATTATTGTCTTTGAAATTTCTGCTATCAAAAAGGGATTTTTCTTCCTCAAAAGAATTTGTGACTACTGACATTCATTTCTCTGTTATGCGTATAGTATACTTAACGTGAATAATTTTATAAAAATATTACTTATTAAAAAAATACTTGTTTGTCTAAAATTTTCATTTTTTGGTATTTTGGTAAAAAAACAACAGTCAAACAACCTTAAGGTGATGCTAAAGCTACCTGTCATCGACTAATACGAGGAACCACTTTTTTCATTTAATTTTCAATTTTTAGCAAATATCTTTATGTAACGTTATTGTCCTAATCAAAAACAATAACTTTCCAGAGAGATTTTTTCTCAAAATTGAAAATTTAATGAAATAAGTGGTTCCTCGTATTTGAGGGTTTAGCAACACCTTAAAATGAATAAGAGGGTCTCGCATTCTCTCTCACTCTTATAGCTAGGTTTAATTGGAGTTGCACTCCCCTGATGTACTCACATATATCGGAATGGTAACTGAATGGAACATATTTTGATACTATATATGGGACAAAAAAGTTCTTAGGAGATATTAAATATTGATGTATCATAATACTTTTAGAATATCTGAATAAGATTCCCGAAATATTATACATAGGTATGAATCAAAAGTAACCTTATTTCACATGGCTTTTGAAAGCTTTGTGAAATTTGTATCTATATAGATGAGAAATCTAATGCAGTGGATAGCTTTGGATATAGTATATTAAAAATATCAATAGTACTAGTTCTACTACTATTCTAAAATCACTAATACATTGGTTTCAGCACAGACATGATTATACTGACGATTTTGAAAAACTGAAGTTGTTTATGGTGGTTACTATGCACCGTAATTCGATAAGATATAGATAACAATAAAGCCTTTGAAGCAGTTAAATAATGTATATTCTATCATTCGTAGAATATTGTTAAGAGAAAAAAACAATATTATCAGGTCATCTATTAAGAAATATTTATAGATAGTATACCCTTCATGTATAAAAGTTACAAACACATTAAGGGATTTTATTTAAAATTAAAAAATTCTTACAGCTTTAGATTACTTGTGCGGTATATAAAGTATTCTATCTGCTAAAAATATCTAAACTGCTCTTTGATGGATCATTTTTCGATTCATTTCTTTTCTGCTTAAAATGAGGTATACACATAGCATAATTATGAATCTTATTGAAACTGGGCTCACAGGTCTTCTTTTAGCATAATAAATATAAGTCGGATTTTATTTAAACGAAATTTCATTATTAAAACATTAATTTTATTGTTAACATAAAAAGTCAACGAAATTAAAACAGTTCCAATTCCTTGAATATTTTGTCATTAATGACAACTGAAAGCCGACATTAATGATCGGCTAACAAGGCTCTGCCAAGTCTCGTTTGCCAATGATCGGGGAAACAGCGGCCGAACATACGATTGAGGCCTACAGCAAGCCTGGAATAAGATGTTATTTTCTTTTTATTGATTTCAATTAATAATCTATGTATTAATCTCTTTGAATATTCACACTATTTTCCCGATTATCTCTCTCTCTCTCTCTCTCTCTCTCTTTCTCTCTCTCTCTCTCTCTCTCTCTCTCTCTCTCTCTCTCTCTCTCTCTCTCTCTCTCTGGAGATACCATACAAAGTCCATCAGAGCCTTCCAATTATAATTCTGTAGAGTACGGGGCCATCTTCCACTTACTTAAGGATAAAATAAAAATAATTTTCCATAGGAATTTGTTGAGGCCTGAGCAGAAGAACCTCCTATCTCGGATTTCGCTTGAAGAACTTATATTTAATATTTTATTAAAAATAACTACAAAATAGATTTTTATTTACAAATATATTGCAAAGTATCCTCATGTATCATCTGTTTAATATTGTTATAATATAATTATATAATAATATTATACGGATAATATATGAGGAGCTTCTTTGTACGGGCCGGGAAAGAATTTTCTTCGCCGCTGCGAGTTAGGAGCTTCTTCGCGCGAGCCGGGATAGGATGTTCTTCGCCACGGCGAGTTAAGTAGTTCTTCGCCCGAGCTGATATAGGAGCTTCTTCACGCGCAGTCCGAGATAGGAAGTTATTCCGCTCATGCGTCGATATAATAGTCTTTATGCATTTTTTGTGTATCGTTAAAATTGTTACAAAAATAGATATTATACGATTACGATAATATATACGAGTATTTACTGCAATTATCAGTCATAATGATTTACTAACATTATTAATTATTTTAATATAAGTAAATCTACATAACCCTTAAAACCAAGTGCTCTAAGGACCGTGCTATTTTATTAAAAATAAATGTTTAAATAATAAAATCATAAATCGTAAGCCTTAAATCCAGCTATCTCTGGGGCAGAAATTTCAGATTAAAAATATATATTAGCATTTTATTGATGTTCATAGATATAAATACAAGTTCAAACCATTATACTTTAAATTTTATTAATTATTACCGATAGGTTTTTTTTATACAATGACCTCGTACAGGTGGGATCAATCCAATAGGATAAAGAAAAACGTTAAATAAAATTAAATTTTCTCAAATCTATATTTCTTATGCTAGTAAGAATAAATATTAATATATATAAGAAGAGAGGTTAGAATTTGTACATGAGTTAATCTAAATTTATTAGAAGCAATGTTTCTAAATTATTGTTGCATAAAATAGTTTCTATTAATGAAAGTATTTATATGTAGTTATAATCTATTATTATCCAGCTAATTCTATTTAAAATTTTTATATAATGCTATGTTTGATTTGTATCCTAAAAAAAAGTTTTGTAATGCAACTGATGCACGCACAACAGTATACTATTTTCTTAAGCAGCGGCTAACATATTCCTTTTTGATTTTAGAAGTAATTTAATATTTTCTTATCATTTTGACGCTCAAAATTTTTCTGAGCTTATTTAATCGCATAATAAAGCGACATAAAATGCTAATATATGCAAAAATATCGGTTTTCATGCAAAAAACAAGTGCTCAGTCTCTAGTACACAGAAAAACTAGAGTATCTAGTACCTGGACACAATATTATAAATATATTTTGATACAAAATACATTATTCTCTGCATAATTAACTTCTCCAAAGTGATAATCATTAGTTCTACTATTTACTTTGTCAATATTTTGATGCAATTTTTAACGATATTAATGTTTATATTTTGTGTTTAGAACTGACATTTTCAAGTTATGGCGTGCATATCAGCCGACGCATCATAGGTTAGGGAACTATAATATTTTTCAAATTATAATCTGTCTTAAATTTTTCAACTGAGTACTTATACATTCCAAAATATAACAATACTGTTATTGTTCAATTAATCGTGATTTTATCAAGAAATATATGTTATTTTATTAGAAATAAACAAAAACAAACGATGTCCAGTTATTAGGCTAAACTATCTTTGCTTGTCCAGCTACTAGTGCACTAGTCTACGATACATTTGTATTAATTTTTCGTGTAATAAGCTGTAAATTAGAAGTTTATAAGGTTAATTTGATAGACAATAATATGTCTTTCAGTAAAATACAAAATCTTCTACATAGTAAGGTTTCTGTTCTTTTAATAATTACTTATTCATTTTGAAAATTAATAATGTAAAACTATAAACATTAATTTGTAAACTGTTGTAATTCATTTATAAAAGATCAAATTGTTTTAAATTTGTTAGTTTTTTGACGAACTGTTTAAATGCATTAGTCTAATAACATGACAAGAAATGTATTATATAAAATTTATTATTTAAAAGATGATAACAGGTATGTTTATCTTTCAGGAATTTATAAAGTGAAGTATTTTATTGACTAAAAATCTAAAGTCGTTACCATGGCTTTTGCAGGACTGAAAAAGCAAATAAACAAGGCAAATCAGGTAAGTTAGATAACATATATATAGACGATTGAAAGAATTTATTTATTTGATTTTGACCATGAGGCCACAAAAAGGAACATTAAATAATGTATATTAGGAAATAACCGGATATTGACGGCCACCTAAAGAAAAACACTTATGTTTCAATTTATAACAGTTTTTAAACACGACCGTTCCAAGGGAGAGCCTTATATTTTCGTCATCGCGAAAAGTGTAATAGCTATAAAACTAACAAATTATTGCATTAAAACATCTTTTAACACTATATGAAATATATGAATCAATGTATGTATATAGCTGTAATCGAGTTTATCGATTAACTCAGCAAAACTATGGTCAAACCAGCTGAAACATAAAGAGTCTATTTGTCTCTTCATAGTAAGTTAACGTATCTATTTTCTGCCGCATTCGATTAGTACATTTCCATGTAGTATAATTCTTATAAATAGATTCAAAATTCAAATTTTAGATGTATCTTAAATTAATTTCATGTTTTTATGAAAATATTACCGTAAACTTGAAGATCTAGAAAAAAATGAAACTTTATTGTATTTAACATTTGTTACAAAAAAAGTCATTTAAACTAAATTTGTCGAAAGAAACGAAAAATATAGCATAAAGTAGGTATTAAAAATCGATTTTTAGGCCACAATTGGATTTTAACACGTACTACGTAATTATTTTCTACAGTAAAGTTGTAGATCTCGAAAAAATATAACTATTTTGTATTCAACATTTTAAACAAAGTTGTAACAGATTTATTATTTAATGCGTGGGCGAATATTGTTAACTATTATTCGCCCGAGTATACCGCACCTTCGCACTATTCAGTCATCCGTGCCTTCACTGCCAACGGTCAGCGCGAGCGCCTCAGAGGTGTTTATCCTGCGCTTGAGGCCAAGGCTCGTTCCACCTGTTCTAAGCAGGTGCTTACCTGCTTCAGTCAGCGCGAGATTCTTGTGCTGGCTGTGTAAGGGGTAAAAGGGACGAAGGGAACGTGAGGTTAAGCAGCATGCAATAAATCAACACACGTATATAAACGAAACACGTATATTAATTTAGACAGTCAAAATGAGTACAAGAGGACGTACGACCTATGAAATCGCGGCTGAAAGAACTTGACGATCTCCCGTGCCTCATCGACTAGCTAATACATGTTTGACCCGAGTTTGGCTGCTATCTTGTATAGACCGATAAATTTTGGTGTATACGTAGCAGTGCGACTTTCTATCGTCGACGACTGAGCGTGCTTTTCTCTCCAAATCACATCGCCGATCGCAAAGCATGGGTCTCGATGTTTCGCATCGTAGTATTACGCTTGTCTGCCCTGCACGTCTCTCGAGCGCTCACTCGCCCGCGGTCTTAACTTTGTTAAGTCGCGCATGCGGTTAGCCCATGCATTGAGCGCTTCACCCTGTAGCCTATCAACAGTATCAAATTCTTGCGCTCTGTTTTGAGCTGGTTTGCGGACGTAGTTTAACATCGCAGAACTGATACTGGTCACACTATGCTGAGCAGTGTTATATACAAGCACGAGCTTGTTTAGGTGTGTTATCCCAAGTGGGATGATTTTCATCAATATATGACGAAATCATCGTATTCACCGACCGTTTCAGGCGATCAACCAGATTGACTTGTGGGTGATAGTGCGGAGCGGTCTCATGTTGGGCACCGTACTTCTGAAGGAAATCGTCTATCGTACGATTCTTGAATTCCGTGCCGGTATCCGAGAGAAATACCCCTTGAGTACTGTGTCGTAGGAACACTTCTCGATAGAAGACACTCTTCTCCCGATTAATTGTTAGGCCCGCTGCTTTGAGCCGCTCTAGTACGAGCTTCAAGATCTCGAGATGTTGCTTAAACGTCTTAGTGACGATAATGATGTCGTCATGGTAATAGTAGACGTACGGTTGAAGATCACCGCTAATGATTTCGTCAATCTTTCGCTGTATCGTTATTGCTGAAGCGTAAACTAGCGTTATTGCTAAACCGTACGGCATGCACTTGAACATAAATAATCCCAGCCCAGGGACTGTAAAGGGTATCTGGTGATAAGCGTTGCTGAGGTCTAGCGTCGTGATATACCGCGCTTTCTGCAATTTGTGCTGTATATTGTCTATATTCGGTAACGGATAGGCATCAGACTCAGTTACAGCATTGACCTTTCGATAACCTACGCAAAATCGGTAGCTGCCGTTGGACTTGCGCACATTTACCGCTGGGCTAGACCATCCACTGGTGAGCGCGGATTCAATTATTTGGACAACGAGCGCACTCACTTACACCCATTTTTCCTCGCTTATATGCGCGAGGTATATAGCGGAGATCGCTATCGCGCCACTTACATCCAGCCCTGCCACCTCCAGTGGCACAATCGCTTTCGTCGCTTTGATGAAAATCGTATCATCTTGAGCATCGTGTACTGCGATGAACAGCTGAATAAAATTGCTGCTTAGTAGCAGTCGCAGTCCAAATTAGGTAGGATTGCTACTCGCACATTTTTCTTTACACCGCCCAGTGTAAATGTCAAGCAGATGTAGCCCGCGATAGGCGTATAATGTCCATCTGCTAGTCGAGTGCCTTGCAAATAATTCAGTTGAATTTGTAAACAGAGTGTGCTGGCGATCTGCAATCCGATCGTGTCTACGAACGTGCGCGCCACACATGCGTCATACAGCTGCTGCGTTTGATTAGCCTCTAATGTTTCGTCAACTATTCGGCCAACGACATCAAAGGGTTCGGCGGCCTCAGGTGCTATGTCCACAGCCGATATCGTCGTCCTTGTTCTCCGCGTCGCTTGTGAAGCATGATACGCCAGCTCGGGCAACAGAGTAGTTTCTGGAGGGGGTGGTGGCCGCCATGATTTCCTCCAGTGTTGCTCCGATTCCACGTCTATAGCCAACTCTAGCAATTCTTGATTAGAGTTTATATCGGCTTGAAGTACCGCGACTTTTAGTACCGGGAAAATCTTATGGTGAATTAGATCCAACTGCCCATTTACACTGGGGATTGTGTCTTGTTTGCGCATAATACCCACGAGCTTCGTGATAATATCTCGTACATGCTCGAATTCTCCTTGCGAGCGCGTATACGCCTTATCAATCAACTTTTGCTGATGGCCTCTGCCTCTGCCATACCAGAAGCGCGTGTCCTCGCAGAATTGTGGCCAATTGACTCACTGCTCTTCGTTGTTGCGGTACTAAGTCGCAGCTACTCCTTTTAGCTGCTTAGGCAAAGCTGAGAGTAACTCGGCATCCGAGCGCACTGCATTCTTCAACTCTTGTGATGAAGTTATCTATGCTCTGTGTGCGCTCGCCGCTGTATTATACGCTCCACTTTCGTACAATATTACTCACATAGCGCTTATGATTACTTGCCGGCGTTCTGCCTGCACTTCCAATCGAGTCAACATATACACTGTTGCTCTGGAGCCGTGGAGGATCTCTCTGCCCCCCCCCCCCCTCCTCAAGCGCTGATAGGCGGCGGCACATGCTGCTTGTGCGCATGCAGTGTGCTGCTCGTCGAAGGATCAGCTGGGACAATGTCGAAAGTGTCTTGGAAAGTGACGCGCAAGTTACGTCCTAAATCCGCTGGTCTCTGCGTATTTCCAGAAGCGCGATTTTATGTGCTGTCTATATGCGTACTAGGCGCGATTGCAGCCTCTGCGTGGCCTGGTAGGATTGACTGCCTAACTAAGCGCGACAACTCGGCAATTTTTTCTTCGAGCACATCAATCCGCTTCCTTGACTTGTTGAATGCGGTCATGAAGACCAGTGATACTTGAAAAGTCAGCCCCGCTGAAGAGGTTAGAGTAAAACTCTCATTGCGACCCCTGAATTCGTCGATTTCGCCTGCGCCGCGCTCCAGAGCTTGCGCGCTTGTTCGCTCCCGCGACTCTCCCGCTACGTGAGCGCGCCCTGCCGAGCTCTCGAGCTAGCGGCGTCGGTCGCGAATGGCCGACACGGACGCACTGCCGTGCAGTGCCGGCTGCTGCAGCTGCAGCAGTTACTGCTCAAACTGCTGCTGAAGAAATTGCTGCTGTTGGTGCTGCGCTTGTAGCTGTTGCCAATGCTGATCTTACAACTGTTGTTGCTGCTGCTGTTTTAGTTGCTTTAGCGGCTACTGTTGCAATTGTTGTTTCTGCAATTTCTGCTGCTGTAATTGCTGTTGTTGCAATTTCGACTGTTGCAATTGCTGCTGCTCGGCTGCATCGTCGGGTAACGTCGGCGGCGGGCTTCCACCCGTTTGTCCGTCGATCGACTCTAATGCAGGTTCTCGATGGTCTGCAGCCATCTTGAGGTTCCTTACTCGGACCTGTGCGTCTGCTCGCAGCAAATATATAGGTGCAGGGCCTTTGCATTAACATTTTCGTCGAAAACTGTCGATCCCGTAATAATCTTATTGTGTACCTTGTCTATGTATGTCTGGCGCAGTTCCTCGCGCCTAGCTTGAGCTGTCACAGTGTCCGGTTCTAGGCTGTGTTGGAAGTCCTCTTCTGAGTATTCCCCCCAGGAGCCAATTCCACAGCCGACTCATTTGTTGGAAACGGAAGCCTCCGCGCTTCAGTTGCAACTCAACTATCTCGTCAAGCTCCGGTAGCTCTAGTGAGAAGCAGCAATCGTCTAGTGCTTCAATTGTTAGGCCTGACATATTTCTTAATTATTGCGAATGCTCACTGTATAGCCATTCACAGCTTATACGTGCTCGCTATAATTGTCACTCACCCATACACTGAAAAGAAATTCAACGTAAATCCCAATAGCGCGCTGTGAATCATAAAGAAAATTATTCGCCGAAGGATTAACGCAGATTCGGAGTTAATTGCAAATTGCAGAGGATAGAGAAAAAGAAAAATATTTATTATTGCCTACACAAACAAAAAAATAAAAAAACTAAACTTTATATCAAAGAAAAATTTTATTATTTAAAAAAGATGTATTCGTTATAATTTTTTTTTATATATTCATGCGAGAGTAAAGAATAATTTTATTCACCGGGGTCTGCGACGGCTCAGTCGGTAGAGTGTCGGATTCCCACGCCGGTGACCCGGGTTCGAATCCTAGTCTCTGCCGATTGATACAAGCAACTCTGTAAAAATTACATGTGCTTTGTTTACAAACACACCGCAGACCCCCGTCGTCGATTAGCACCACATGGAAGCACAAACATGGCGACGTTAATTAAAAAAAAAAAAACATTTATTTACCACAAGAAAAGAAAAATTATTATTCGTTCACGAAAAGGTAAATTAAATTTGTTTGATCACACAAAAGAAAATTTTGTATTCATTCGTGATAAAGCAAAAGAGATAAGAAATTAAAGTAGAAGTAAGAAATAATTTTATTTACCATAAAATTTTTTATTTATTCATAAAAGAGATAAAAAGGAGTTTTTATTCACCACAATTTTTTTTATATAGTTTTGAAAAGAGAATATTCACAAAAAATTTAATTACCATAAAATGAATGCTTTCCTCAATTTGCCAATCAATATGCGCGATTTTTATGCAGTCTTGTACGATTTGTGCTGTACATACACACTTGCACTGTTCGTGATACACTCCACTTACGCTGTACACACACTGCCGAAAGCATACATAAAAAAAAAAAAATCGTAAAGGGGCGTTCGCACACGCATGTATTCACTAACTCAAGCGCGCGCTATAGTTGCGAGCGGTTGTTCAATTTTTAATTGCCATTTGTGAGACTCAATGCACGCGCGTAATGCTACCTATATATCGCGGGCGCAATGTACTGTGTACTGCTCCGTACGGGGGAAAGATTTTCCCCTCTGCGATTCGAATTTTCTACTGCCCTTAATGGGCTTAGCACGCACCGCTTCGATTCACACTTTTGTGCGTTATATATTGTCGGCAGCTGCAAAAATTATTTTGAGGTCTTGAAACAATTTTCGAGCACGACAATTTTGCTGACAATATCGAACTTCTTGCTCTGCTTTAGTCCCCGTGCTGTTAAAAGCCGAGCTTCTCTGCTCTGGCTCAACGTAAACAGAAGTGACCTTCTCTGTTCACGGCATCGCACGCTCGCTCTCTTGCGTTTCTATGCTCGAAATATTCACGTCGAATATTTCGAGCTCGGCTACGACGCGAGATTTTATTGCTCGTGCGATTTCATCCTTTGCAAATATTCGATTGCCTGCTATGCTGCTCGCGATTCTTCCCTAAGATACACGAAAAAGAATGCCATGTAACAGAATTATTATTTAATGCGAGAGCGAATCCCTATAGTAAAATAATGATTGTAACCACTGAAACCGGAAATAGGCGTAATGCTAAATGAAACATGTTATAACTATGAAATAGTGCTAGAAGGGTCAATTTTGAGATCATGGAAGGCTACTTTATCATAATGGGACAAAATGAGGATAGGTAGGAAAAGTGGGGACGGGTGTGGTAATCGTGGAGGGGGTATTTTTCTTAACAAAATAAGGAAAATAATGATATGGGTATCGTAACGGTAGCATAATGGGACAAAATTAGGATAGGTAGTAAAAGTGGGGGGAGAGGACGTATGGGGAACGTGGAGGGGGATTTTTTCTTAATATAATAATGAAAATAATGATATAGGCCCCACAATATTAAATTAAACGTGTTATTATTTTAACATAGTGCTAGGAGGCTTAGTGTGGAGATAATGGATGGGTGGGGTAGCATTAGGGGACAAAATTAGGATAGGTACGAAAAGTGGATGGTAGATGGATGATATGGAGTGAGTATTTTCTCTTAGTATAAGAATGGTTGTAATTGCTAAAAGTGAGATGCAGAATTAACTCTTCATTTTCTATGAAGTAGTGCATCGACGAATAAAGTCAAGTGGTCAGAAAGAACCGGTAGTGTGAACGAAAGAAGAAAATATAACTGGGTGGAGTGTGGTAAAAGGGGAAGAAAGAGACAGCGTACGGAATGGCATACATTTAGGTATTTATAGTTATTCAGAAGGATTGCATAAGGTGGATTTGAGGAGAGGCGGAGGAGTGCGGTTGTGCCCATTTGCACATATGCATGCGCAGTTGTTCTCATGTGCACTTAAGCATGCTCAGTAACTGTGGGCATACAGGCCTGTGCAGAAGTTATTGCGTATATAGAAGTATGCACAGTAGTGATTTCGTGCATGTAGGTATTTGCAGTAGTAATTGCGTGCACGCAGGCATGCGCAGAAGTGACTTCATGCACGCAGGTATGCGCAATAGTCATTTCATACATACACGCATGCGCAGTAATGACTTCATGTGCATAAAAAAGTTCATTTTGGTTCAAAAATCATCTGACGTTTTTCATTAGGGATTCTTTATTCTTTTCTTTCCATATTTTGTCATGACATCATCATCTTATTTGTATGTAAACATACATGTTTGATACATAAGTTAAAGCTATGTAATAACATTAACAATCATATTCTTTATATTATAAATAATACGCATACATGATTTTATATACAAAATGGATATTAATATATATTTTCTGTAATTCTTATTAATATTTGTCTGTGATTCCTAGTATAGTTAAATAATATTCGACCTAGTATAGCGCACCTTTTCACTATTCACTCAGCCGTAGCATCACTGCCAACGGTCAGCACGAGCGCCACAGAGGCGTTTATCCTGCGATTGAGGCCAAGGCTCGATCCACCTCTTATAAGCAGGTGCTTACCTGCTATAACCAGCGCGAGACTCCTGCGCTAGCTGCGCGTGCCGTGCTATTTCTTTTTTTTTTCTATTTCGTGCCGGGCTCAGCCTCCCAGGTCCCTACGAAACTAGGGGATAAGAGGGAAGAAGGAAACGTGAGGTTAAGCAGCATGCCATAAATTAACACACGTATATAAACGAAACGCGTATATTAATTCAGACAATCAATTGAGTACAAGAGGACGTACGGCCTATGAAATCGGGGCTGCACGTGCTGCAAATTGAACTTTTTTGTATCGAACATTTTTTACGAACACGTCATTTAAACTAAATTCAAAGCAAACATTTTCTAAGGTAAAGTTTTTGATCTCGAAAAAATTTGACTTTCATGTATTTAACATTCTTCATGTAACCGTCATTTAACAAAGTTTGTCGAGAAAACGAAAAATAAAGCTCAAAAACGGTATCAAAAATCGACTTTAAGCCACCATTGGATTATCATATATTGTAAACAAAAATATTCTGCTGTAAAGTTGTAGATATCAAAAAAATATAACTTTTTTGTATATAACATTTTTTACAAAAACTTCATTTAAACAAAGTTTGGCCGGAAAGATGAAAAATAAAACGCAATAAAGTAAAGTATTTGATATAGAAATAAATTTAACTATTTTGCATTTAACATTTTTCACGAAACCGTGATTTAAACAAAATTTGACAGGAAAGACAAAAATAAACGCAAAGAAGGTATCAAAAATCGATTTGTAAGTTACACATTATAGCCAAAAAATTACTACAGTTAAGTTGTAGATCTCGAAAGAAATATAACTTTTTTGTATATAACATAATTTACGAAAACTTCATTTAAACAAAGTTTGGCCGGAAAATGAAAAATAAAGCTCAATAATGGCTTTAAAAACGATTTTTATGTCTTTATTGGATTATCACACATTTAAAACAAACATTTTCTAAAGTAAAGTGTTTCATATAGAAAAAAAACATAACTTTTTTGTATATAACATTTTTTACGAAAACTTCATTTAATCAAAGTTTGGCCGGAAAGACAAAAAATAAAACGCATAAATGGCTTTAAAAGCGACTTTTAGACTATTGTATTATCAAACATTCGAAGCGAAAATTTTCGAGGAAGATTTTCAAAATCAGATTCGAGGAGACGAACTAAGGCACTCGCAGAGCAAGGAACCGCATTGGCAGCAGTCATGACACAAGTATTGCAGCCAAGTGCTAACCACCGAGGCATCGCATCAAGCACGCGCTTGGAAGCAACTCACAATCGAATGCCTGGAAGTACACAGATGCCGCGCGTACACTGCCAGGACACTTTCGACATTCTGCGAGCTGCTCCTCCGACAAGCAGCCCACTGTACGTTCAGCAGCCGAGTCAGCAGTAGTACCTATCGCCGTCTACCGGCGCTTGCTTAGGAGGGAGATCCTTTAGGTCACCCGATCAACAATTTATATGTTGACTCGCTTGACAGCATCCGTAGAACACCGGTAAGTAACCACAAGCGCGATATGGGAAATAATCGTGCGTAAATGGAGCATGCAGTACGCAGGGGAGTGCATGCAAAGCATCGATAACTTCCTCATGAGAGTCGAAGAATGACGTGAGCTCGGTGATCTAACCGACGCCGAACTAGTCCCGCGTTCCCCGAGTTGCTAAAAGAGTAGCTGTCACATGGTACAGGCACAACAAAGAACACTGGGTCACCTGGCCACAATTTTGTGAGGATGCGCGCTTCTGGTATGGCAAAGGCAGTGGGCACCAGCAACGGTTAATTACCGAGGCCTGCGCGCGCTCTCCGCTGTCCGAGATTTCATCACGAAGCTCATGGGGATCATGCGTAAGCAGGACCCGATTTCTAGTACCAGTGCGCAATTGGATCTACTCCATCACAGGATGCTGCCGAGGCTGAGAGTTGCAGTTCGCCGGTCTGACGTTACTACAGTCTAAGAGTTACTTGAATTGGCTACAGAGGTAGAGTCAGAGCAATATTGGAGGAAGTCACGGAGACCCCCACCCCCTCCAGAAACCACCCTGTTACCCGAGCTGGCATACCATGCACCGCAGGTAGCTCGGGGGTCGAGGACAACAATATCGGCCGCAGATACGCAAGCTGAGCCCGTTGATCCTTTAGATATTTACGCTATCGTTGGTCGGGTGATCGTCGATAAATTAACGGCTTTTCAAGCTCTGTGCAAATAGCCGCGAACCTGATAGTTGCAATGTCCTCCGAGGGAGCGAAACTTCCGAAAAAGAAGATATCCCCGTGAAACAAAGGCGCAGAAAAGCCTCAACAGCAGCCACAAACTACGAACTTTAGGTGAGAGGTGGGCTGCTTTGTGTGTGGGAATGCCACATACCAGGCCTGGCAGTGCCAGAACCGCGCGGAAAACGCGGACGGCAGACAATAGCCGAGTCCTCTGTTTCCCCTGTTCCCCCAGTATTGGTCTCTAAAAACACGTACGCTAGGAAAGAGAGTCCCGCGGCGCCCCAGTTGACGATGCAGACTCACTGGGACGAAAGCGTTACTACGTGCGCTGTCGTCACTTCATCGCCACGCACGACCAAGCCGCGGACGGCAAGACTGGTGGGCATACCCTCGGCAACCCCCTGCGTGGCAGGATGCGAGCAGCTAATAATTAGCGGCGAGAGAGTAGCCACCAACATCGCACCAGAACCGCCGGTCGATCCACCAGTTTCGGCTATGACCGACGTGACAGTGCGTCCACCAGAGACGGAACCGGCTGGGATGAGCTTACTGCCGCCAACAAAATCAAGCGCGGCAACCGTGCAGAACGAGACAGTTGAAGGAGTTCTTGCAGCCAGCGCTACGCCACCAGCAGAGACAACGAACGTCACGAGCGATATCGCCTCACTGCCAGAGGAGTCACACGTTGTAGTCACGAACACGCAGATCAACCCCAACGACGATGAGTGCCGTTGGTGGCTGCAAGTAAACATCGGTTGTTATAGAATGCGCGCTTTGTATGACTCGGGCTCGGCACGCACGGTCGTAGGTGCCATTGGGCTACAAATTTAACTACGTGCCCGATGCATTCTCGCGTATTTTCGAAGACGACGATGCGACCATAATCTTGGCCATTGGATGGGCCGACCTAACCAAAGATCGCTAGTATCTGGGTTGTATAGAGTAGGTGCTTCTCAGGTCCAGCGACAATCTGCTCTATAATCTGGTGGTGGGTTAGCTATACGACTATCGCCCCGGCCCCATGCTCCCGACGTTACTCCAAGAAGACGACGCTTGGAAGCTGGCTGTACCTCTTGAGGAACGTATCAACATTCTGTGGGAATGCCGTGTTGAGCCAAAGCCTGGACACCTGAGGCGCGAGAAAACCCTGCAGTGATGCCCACACCGGCAGTTACAGCAGAGGCTTCGAGACCGGAGGTCTCGCCCGCGTCCGATCCACCAGCGCCAACGTTGGCGTCACAACCATCGTCCTTAGAGGACGACTGAGCAGCGCTCCGTCCACTGCTGGAGAAGGTTGAAGATGCTTCCAGGCCTATGTCTATGAGCGCTCGCGCGTGTATGTGTCGCGAATATATATATATATATATATATACTCCGCAACAAAATTAACGCAACACCTAATTTCGACTAAAAAAGGGCGCAAATTCGAAGATCGATATCTCAGGTAAAAAATGTCGTAAGGAGGTCAATTTTTTTTTAAATTAAAGGTTCAAGTCTCTACTTTAAGATGGTGGACCTCAATTTTCGATTTAACGGAACCCCTACTTATGTGACCTTGAAATTCAAGGTCATTTTTTAAAGCTCAAAAATCGTAAACTTTTGCAGTGCGTCGGCGCGTGGGTGATTTTTTTTCGATAATTCTGATTCATTGCATCTTAAAGTACAACTCTTTCCCTTTAATTTAAAAAAAAATTGACCCGCTACAATTTTTTTTACGATTTTACAGCGTTTTAAAAATTGTATTAAAAGAACGAGTTTTTTCGTTAAAATTTGTGAACGTTATTATTTTATAACTTTTATCTTACATCGAATATCTCTTAAAAAATAGGAAGTGTACAAATTTATCAAATTTGTCATCCGTAGCATATTGTTTCCTAAAATCAGTAATGTAAAAAAAAAATTTTAAGTCCATCGCTGACCGTGTCCTAATTTCATTCAACGGAGGCATTTTTATTTTGCCAAGAAATCGATTTGAACAGTTTTAAAATACTGCAGTAAGAATCAAAACACGTAGCCATTAACTGAAAAAAATTTACAATTTTGCTAAACGGTATTTTTTAAAGAATGGTAGATTTCTAAAAAAACCATATTCGTTAAAATTTGGACACGGTCAGAGATGGACTTGAAATTTTTTTTTTTACATTACTGATTTTAGGAAACAATATGCTACGGATGACAAATTTGATAAATTTGTACACTTCCTATTTTTTAAGAGATATTCGATGTAAGATAAAAGTTATAAAATAATAACGTTCACAAATTTTAACGAAAAAACTCGTTCTTTTAATACAATTTTTAAAACGCTGTAAAATCGTAAAAAAAATTGTAGCGGGTCAATTTTTTTTAAATTAAAGGGAAAGAGTTGTACTTTAAGATGCAATGAATCAGAATTATCGAAAAAAAATCACCCACGCGCCGACGCACTGCAAAAGTTTACGATTTTTGAGCTTTAAAAAATGACCTTGAATTTCAAGGTCACATAAGTAGGGGTTCCGTTAAATCGAAAATTGAGGTCCACCATCTTAAAGTAGAGACTTGAACCTTTGATTTAAAAAAAATTGACCTCCTTACGACATTTTTTACCTGAGATATCGATCTTCGAATTTGCGCCCTTTTTTAGTCGAAATTAGGTGTTGCGTTAATTTTGTTGCGGAGTATATATATATATATATATTCGCGACACATACACGCGCGAGCGCTCATAGACATCTCATGCCGGGGACAGCAAGCGATCGAGGCTCGCTTTCAACAGCTGCGGCAAGAGTGCGAGAGCGAGAGAGAGAGAGAGAAATAGCTAGATAGATAGATATACTTTTTATTTTGATAACAATCAAAAATATGGTACAGAATATATGTACATATAGTTTCATTTCTTATGATTAAATTAAATTTACGTATTTGTCACAGTATAGTTTTTTTTTTTTTAAATCACATATAGTCATGTTATCACATTTCGTCACATTACGAGCAGGTACAGTTAGTATAAAGTTTTGGTAATAGCATACTCACAATTTACAATAAATATCTATCGCGTCAATTTTATAAAAAAATAAAATATTCACACACGTTACAGCTACATTCATGCACCCATTCATGCCTATAAATACATTCGAATTGGTTGCTAAAATTTTATTCTGTATGTAAAACCTGATAAATATAAATAAAATAAAAATAAAAATAAATAGTTGAAAATAAATAAATAAATAAGAAAGTTACACAATAAATATAATAAAATAAAAAATAAATATATAAATAAATAAATAAATAAATAAATAAGAAAATTACACAATAAATACATAATAAATAAATAAATAAAAATAAATAAAAATAAATAAATGAATAAAGCAACACATACATTCAAAACTTAATTTTAATTCTGATGGTCACCGTTCTGCTGTCTGAGATATCTCATCAGCGCTGTTTTGTACTTACATAGGGACGGAAGATATCTCACATCGCAGGGGAGATTGTTCCAGAATCGCGAACCCTGAGCTGTAAACGAGTATAGGCCAGTGTTAGTGTGCGATCCCGGAACCGAGAGCTCTTTTACTCCATTCCTACTGGAAGTCCTGGCCGTGTTTTTTAAAAAGAGAGCCGCAAGGTACGAAGGTTGTCTCATGTTTATTGCTTTATACAATAACAACCCCACAAAATACGCTCGTCTTTCCTTTATAGTAAACCAGCCAAGATATTTCCTGTGAGGACTGATGCGCTCATCCTGCCTAACACCACATATGTATCTCACACATGAATTTTGTAACCTTTGTAACTTTGTCTCGAGCTCCTCTGACACATCAAGATATGCCACGGAACAGTAATCTAAATGCGGGACTACCAGCGCACAAGCAAGCTGCTTTCTCAGAGCTCGGTGGTGCATTGACAGAAAAATCTTAAGCTATAGAGGGCACGCTTAACTTTCTTTCCTATTGCTTCTATCTGCATTTTCCAAGTAAGTTTGGAGTCCATGACAACACCGAGGTTTGTGACAGTGTCTGAAAAGGGAACACGCACGCCATCCTGAAACTCAATGCCGGGCAAATCAAGATCATGCAGCTGATTTATATTGTACTCAGAACCAAAAACTATCGCTTTAGTTTTGCCCACATTCAGTCTCAGTCCGGACACACTGGCCCACCCTGACACTGCCCGCGCCACATCCGACATGCGGCTGATACCCCGATGCAGATCCTGCCAGGCAACTTGAGTGTAGATTTGCAAGTCGTCTGCGTATAGCAAGTGTTCAACATCGCCACCAGTCAGTACGTCTTGTAGGTCATTAATGTATAAGCTGAAAAGCAGAGGCCCCAAGACTGAGCCCTGTGGCACGCCCAGATTAGTGGTCAGCCAATCTGAATCCCCATTGCTATTTATGACCTTTTGTTTACGACCAATAATATAAGATTTAATCCACAGAAGCACACCCCTAGAGAACCCCATGCTAATCAGCTTACGGAGAAGTTTAGATGGTGATATAGTGTCGAACGCCTTGCTAAAGTCAAATAGTAACAGAATCGTTAGTAGTTTTCTCTTATCGTTAATACCCGTTCGAATGTCCTCTGTTAGCTTTATTAATGCAGTTTCTGTACTGTGATACTGTCGGAAACCTGTCTGTAGTGGGTCAAGGATCTTCTTTCTATAAATGAACTCTTTGATCTGGTCATGGGCTCTCTTCTCCAGCACCTTGGAGAGGAAGCTCAACAATGCTATTGGACGGAAGTCGGAGGCCGATGACGGCACAGAGATCTTCTTAAGCGGCACTAGATGAGCCCCCCTCCAAGCTGATGGGAAAACCCCCGTAGACAAGGAGGAGTTAAAAATGCGTAATATGTGATTGCCAATGAAAGGTAGAGCCTTGACTATCACACTTTGGGGAATACCGTCCTCACCTCTTGCTTGTGACGTGAAATGGGCAATTGCCAGGACTATATCTGACATTGTCACAGGTTCAAATTTAAAGCCGTCATCACTGGCTGAGTCCAAGATGTCGCCCAAATTTACGCCACTCTCAGTTTTGGGAGATCGATACACCCGCAAAGTGCGTATTTAGCTCGTCCGGCGTGAAACCATGAAGCTCGTCTTGCGTTTTTGTCAGGAGTCCCAGGCCCTTCAGTTCTTTCTATATATCCCTTTCGTTATCAAGGGCGTCAGATATTCTATTTTGTATGTAAGCTTCTCGCTGAGACTTGAAACACTGTTCCACCCTTGTGGCAAGGGCGTGGTACTCCTGTCTAAAGGTTTCGTCCTTGGTCCGTACGTAACGTCTCCGTACAGCGTCTCGTTTCTTGAACAAGAGGGCTAGCTCAGCATCAACCCATGGAGGATTTGCGTGTCAATAGCCTCCAACACGTTGATGCTGACGCACTCCAGCAGTCCGTCAACGTCTTTATCGTCAGTGCAATCAAACGGCGACCAATCACAATTTGCTAGGTAAGACAGTAGGTCATCCAGTTTTATAGCTTTGAAGTCCCTATACTTAAAAATTCCCGGTTTCGGTACTAAGTTAGCACCATATACAATTTCAACGTCAATTAAATTGTGATTACTCGTGAATGGTGCCGCTTGATTGCTTGAGTTAAGTACTGTCATTGTCATCTGTCATCATTACGTCAATCCACGTGTGAGAATTTTCGAGGTGATGAGTCGCACCAGGGTCTATTATTTTTAAATTGAGGTCAGCTGCTAGTCGCCTAACATATTTAGCATCTTCTGATGTTTTAAGGAGATTCGCGTTCAGATCACCCATTATAATTTTATGATTAAAATCCTGTGTATGTAGAGCTAGCTTATCTATGAGATCGGAGTTTTGTAGAAAAGGAATGTGCGGCGGCCTATATATAAGTGCTACAAAAAGTGGGGGATGGTCACGTGATTGAATACTACACATAATGTATTCAGGAATGCCTGGACAGCCTGATTGTGTTCTTTTGGATTTGCATAATGTACTGGCTTTAAACGTGTTTTGCACATATAGTATTAGCCCACCCCCAAATTCATTCCTATCTAATCTAATTATTGAGTAGCCTTCGATCTAAACGCGATCGTCCCCGACCTCAGGTGGGAGGTGCGTCTCAGCCACCCCAAAGAGGTGGTAGGAGGAACCAGTCAAAAGGTGTTGACGGATTATATCAATGTGACCTCTAAGTGAGGTAACATTGATAAATCCTACTCTCAGTCCCCCACGATGACCCCCTCTCTCGCCGTGTTTACCAAGTCATGCCCTGTCAGTATTAGAATTGTTTTGTCGATTTTCCGATGTTGATATTGATGGAGAGATATTCTTCTACAACATGGTTTTATTACAATCACGTTGCTTATCCGGTAGTTCTGGTTTGTTGGAATATAATAAGCAAATTGCTTGAAGTTCAGCAGCATTTGTGAAATCATGAGAGATACCACCGTCCCGCATCTTGACAAGGAAACGACCCCCCCCCCCCTCCCTGTGCCAGACATACTTACAACCAAGAGTTTTGGCTTGCATTCTTAGAGTTCTCTAGGTTAAAAAGGTGGTACTGTCTAACATCTCATTTATAAATATTTTACCTGTTAAAAGTTGGTCTTTAGTCTCCTGGTCGAGATGCGTGACGTCAATATCCCTCATGTGAAAGCTAGTAATGGTACGATTAGCACGCATGATTTTATCCACTAAGTCGGCTCGAGAGAGGGTAACAACCCACGGTGACCTTCGTCGCTCACTTTTGTCTGCCGGCGGTGCAACAGACCGCAAGTTGTCCGATCGGAGCAGGCGGGTGCCTAAGATATCCTCTATTTTTAAGGTTGGGAGTACCTTTGCTAAAATAGCATACGCAATTTCTTTATGTTTACTCGCATCTCCCTCAAAAATACTCGATATTATTAATTTATCATTTTTACTTGTAGTCTTGGGACTGAGACGCGTTCACTGCCCGCATGCTGGTGGTAGACGTATCGCTCCTGGTATTCTGCACAGCATCCCGCTGAGTAGATGGGGACTCCTCCCCACTTATTGTTGCCTTGCCGTCATTGCCGATATTAGAGCTCACCGTGATGCTTGTGCTGCCGGTGAAACGGTGCCCCTGCTCGACAGCAACCCGCCATGCACCTGTGCGGGACGGGGTAGAGGCCATCAATGGCACACGCGTGCTGCTGCTGTTCTTCGTATCGATCATATTGTCCCCCTTCCCCTCCTGCTGGCTGACTGGAAAAGCGCTGAGCCTCTCCTCCGTGCTGGTATTAGTGCTGGAGAGAGACTGAGGTAGGGGAGCGGGGGCCGCAGCTGAGGCGAAAAATTATTCGCAGCGTACGGCTGTTTCGGCGGCTTCGCCGGTACGCGTGCCTGCAACTGCTCGGTAGACTTGACGACGGGCTTGTTGTTGTCGCCCGTCTTGCTTATATTCTTCTTTCTCTCGTCTATGCTAGTGTGTGTTTTTGTCGGCTGCTTGATGCTGGTATTGGCTCTGTTGCTGATGTTTATACAATAGGTACACTTGAGAGCAGTGCTACTACGCGTTTTCTGCACTGACTTCATGCATGCAGAGTGGCATTTGCGTGTGCACGTAGAGCACTTAATTAGCGCGTTGGTATTGCGCACAGCCTTTTGACAGCTCACGCAGCTCAATGTGTCCATTGTAAACAGGCCTAGCAGCCGACAGTGAAAATAGTTTACAGATCACACACGTACCTCCTGCTCGCGACTAAATCCAGTAGCTTAATAGCTGGTTTCCATGTGCCTCGTGGACAAATATTTCGATCAATCGATCAAGCGTCTGCCGTGACGGTGAATACGGCACTTGATGAGAGTCTAACCTCAATGAGACGATGATATGACGGCCAGAAAACACTCCACAGTTTAATAAGAGCACCAAAGAAAACCAAATTTAATGTCTGCAACCGTACTTAAACTCGAGGCACACACGTTAAAACACCGCCAAGGACTTTCACCAGTCACAGCGCCCGCCAGCCAGCCGCGAAGCAGGAGCGAGGATCTGCAAGTATCGCGCGCGCGAGAGAGAGAGAGAGAGAGCAACGCGAGGCCGCTGATCGACCGTTTGTCGTCCGAGAGCTACGACAGGTTCAGCTCCGTAGCCGAAGGAAGTGCGCCTACTAATTGCCAGTATAGCGATGCTGGTATTCTGTTAGCTTGCGGTCGGGTGAAGCGGCACCCTGATGTGTATCGTCGTCCTCTTGTGCGCGATCTCTGAGGCCGCGTCCTCACGTTGTCGTATCATAGCTCTGTACATTTAAAGCCGACAAATATACGTGATTTGTCTCTTATCCTCGTGTTAATTATTCTACGAACTGCTTATCCCAGTGAGTCCTATCTTCTCTCATACCCCCCCCCCCTCCAGCTGCGATGGGATTTCTTCGCCGCCGGGCAACTGAACACGCCGACGTAGCCGAGGAAAAGTTCTGGCGGAAAAAGTGAGCGGCGACGCTCGCAATTAACGGTAGGTGTCGTGTGAGAGACCACTTCCGACATGCTGTAGAGACGCACGCCGATGATTAATAAATAAGTTTGTTTATTAAATAAATACTCCGTTATAAAATCCTTTTTTGAACCGTAATGCTTAACAGGCGTGCTCGATAAATTTTTTCTTAAAATTGCCGTTTCTTGACCACCTTAGAAAATTTAGTAAATTGTAACAGGAGCCACGAGCAACTCAAGAGTTAAAAGAGGTGAAAAAGAGCTTTTTTGCCATGTATATTCATATGAAAAATTTGCAACCATTTTCGTGAACCCACCTACGCAGCGTTTTTTAAAAGTTGGCTGGAATTACCCTAATATAAAATACATATTAATTATTAAAATAATTATATGGCATGCTAAAAGTATAAAATGATTATTGTTATATTTTCGAATAAAATGTTTTAAAACAATGATGTTATCCCTTACCAGTAGCTTTATAGAACACGGATGACATCCCCCTGTCTTATTGAAACATAATGAACTAACATTATTTAATCCTTCAATTAGTGGAGAACAACAAGGTTTAATAATAATTACGATTGGGGTCTTGCATGAAATGTTTTTATTCAACCATTTCATACATTATATACTCTTTTCCTTGTATCCAAATCGTGGATACTACTGCAAAATAAATGTCATGCTAGGACTTAATTTACAAATAAAGAGACCATCTTTCATAGCGGGAAAGAGTGAAAATAGACGATCATTAAAAATGAGTACAATTAATAACATTAAACCTTAAACAAAGTTGGAAAGCGCAGTGTAGAAATAATAATTAACATATTAGATTATGAATTAAAGACAGTTTGAAAAATCAAATTCTAAAAATAATTGAAACCTAATTACTTAAATTTTCAACAGGCAGGTGATAACCAGTATTTTCAAAGACATAAGGTAGTTCTTGCACGAAAGTGAAATCCAAGCGAGTGGCCTGAAATTGGAATATATTGTTATTAAATGTTGAGATCCCATTACTCGCTTAATTTATATAACCAGAGATAGTTTGCCACTGGTTAGCGTATTAAAAGGTCGACGATTTTCCATTATCTCCCAGTCTTTTGCTCACCCGAGGTAAGGAGTTAACACTAATGTAGCCAATAAGAAATTGCCGAGTTTACTTAAAACGCTTCTTGATTTTGTTGATATCTTTACTCCCTTGCGATGTAAGTAACGATCAATTTCTCTATATGCCTCGAAATAGGAATTAATTATGCGTTCAAAATGTTGGCTACAAAGACAATTTACTCGCAGTGATCATTTTCTATTTTCAACATTTCATCTTAGTTGAAATGTATTGTTTACAACGCCAATAATCATGTGTATTAAAAATGTGAGATTTGCTCATTCTTCTAATAACTATGATAATTAACTTCAAGACCATATTTTAAACAAACGTTAATGTAGGATCTTATAGTAACTCGCTACATTCTGTTCAAAATAATAAAACGAAAAAGTAGGTGTACGTTTCGAAATTCATAAGAAATTTGATTTTACTTGGATAATTGTCGACTTCTTATGATTTTGTTAATAATTTTAAAAGTCATAATATGACGCAAAACGTGAATAAAAAACAAGTTTAACAAAGAAAAAAGTTTCTAAAATTTTCATTAATCTTACTCTGAAGCTATAATTTACTTAAAAGTTTACATATACAAATGTTAGTTATGTACTTATTGGCATTAAAATAGAAATGTACATAAAATATTATAGGGACCATTTAAGCACTCTTGCTGATACGGGTCTGTGTATTAGATCTACCTCGAAGCGAAATATCTTCTTCTATTATATTAAGTAGTTTTCATCTTTTTGTTACTTTCGATAAAAACACTATCTTTTCTCAATATATTAACTACGATAAGTGCATATATATATGCATCTATAAGTATGCATATTGTTTTGTACTTCCGACTGCGTGTTTATATTTGTATGATTTTTTAAGCATTTTTTAGTCGTCTTGTTGTTATTGTCTTAGTCGTAGTACTCATCGTTCATGACTTCATTCGTGTCGTCGTTCGTGTTAGTGTGTTATATATTTTATAGCCTTAAAATTTTTTAATCATTATATTTTGGCCGTATTATATATATTTAGGCATATTTTCTGACATAATTAATGGGCATTATGATTTCTGAGCTTTATGATCTTTGGGCCTTAAGAATTTTTGTCTTTATCATTGTTTGGGTCTTATAACTTTTGTGCCTTACAATTTTTTTTTAATATTTTTAGCCTTATAATTTTGTGGGCCTTACATTTTTCTATCTTTAGTCTTCTTGGGCCTTATAATTTTTTGATCGTTTCTCTTGGCATTATTATTTTAAGGCCATATAATTTTGCGGGCAGAATAATTTTTGGGCATTATAATTTTTAGCTTTGATTTTTTACGAATATTTTTGAGCCTTAAAATTTGTTGTGTTTTCTTAGTTTTCGATATTTTTGTGCATTATAGTTTTTGGTCTGGGAATTTTGGGACTTATATTTTTTGGACATATATTTTTTGGACCTTATTATGTTTTCGAATTAACAATAATTGGCTACTGCTAAATCTCAAATTATGTTTTACTAGCATAATATGTTTATGAGTTATTCAGTATAAAGAGTTCGTAATTAGATTCTTTCTCTCGTTAGTTAATAATTGACCTCTCAGCGTTTTATAGAATAAAATGTTACCCGACTCGCCCGGCGTAAACGCGTATCTTGAGAATGATGGCACGGTCATTTTTACTGAACAGGGTTCATTTTTTTCGTTTTTGAATGAAGATTGGAAATTAAAAAGAAATTCAAAGATTCTTCTACACGTTCTTTTTTATAACAATTTTTCGATTTTTGAACTTTTAGTTTTTAGATTTTCAAAGTTTTCGGTAAATTAGACACATTATGATCAATTTAGTGTAAATGCATTAAAAAGAGCATCAAATTACCTATCTTTTACAATCGTAGACTTTGGATAGGCTCTTTCCCTTCTTTTGTTATACACGAAAAAAGTCATATTTAGTTTGAACGGTTATATCTCGGAAATCTATTACGGGAAATCGTTCGTACTAACATCTGATTACATTTAATTTAAATATTTAAATATTTTTAATAAATTACGTACATAGAAGAAATTGGTGTAATAAAGATTATTACCTATCGTTTTTTATTAGTATTACGAAGCTTTCTCTAGATGAATTCTCTAGGGGTAAATTTTACAAAATTTCAATTTGTATAGGGTTAAAAGCTGTAAAATGTGTTTTCACGGAATCATTTCAAACCTCCGAGGCCTGATGAGATATCTGCTTGTTTATCGTTAAAAGTGGGTTTTAGTACGACTTGAATGCCGGCTGAAATCCTTCATCTATGATCGGCTAGCAGGTCGGTTGAGGCTCGGCCAAGCCTCGTCTGCCGATGATCGGGGAAACAGCGATACAACCTCCGATGTAGGACTAAACCAAGCCTGGAATAAGACGTTTTAATGCCAGATCAATGTGCATGACAGGCTAGGCTTACGCCCTAGGCGCTTATTTTGCCGGTATATATCTTATTATGAATCGTCGTTTAAACGTCGGCTAAGACATGAGCCAGGTTTACTTTGACGTTGGCAAATAAATTTTGAATTAAAAAAAAAATCTTTAAAAATATCGGCATTAACTTCCGCCGATACTTGAGCTAGGCCTATTCCAAGACTGCTTTTATAACAATTTTTTATAATTTGTAATATTTGCATCACATCATTGCTCCAGTGGTCGTCTGAACACCGGGACAGCCTTGAGATAAGCTGGTCAGATTTTCTTATATCTCGGCAATGTGACTTTTAACTGATCGGCATAAACTCCTGCCATTACTCGCGCCAAGCCTGCCCCAAGACTCATTAAAAATAATTTTTATATCTTCTTCAATTAGCAAAGGAGCGAAAAACGCCCCGGAAAATGTCGGCATGCTAACTCACTTTTTACGTTAATATATATTTTAAATAATCAGCATCAACTCCTGCCATTACTCGCGTCAAGCCTGCTCCAAGACTCTTTTTATAATAATTTTTATTACTTCTTAAATTAGCAAAAGAGCAAAAAATGCTCGATAAATGGCCCACCTGATGCTCGATACAGCACTGAGCCAGCCCCGGAAAATAATCGCTACGCTAACTCTCTTTTCGCATTAATATATCTTTTAAATAGTAGGCATCAACTATTATTTAAAAATAATGGCGTTACTCGCTCAAAGCGTGTTCCAAGACTCATTTTATAATAATTTTTATACCTTTTTCAATTAGCAAAAGAGCGAAAAATCCTCAATAAACGGCCCGTCTGTATCTCGGCTCAGCACTGCACCAGCCCCGGAAAAAATAACATAGTATATATAATTGTATATAATAATTCATGTATATAATAATTGTACACATTATTATTATGCACAGAAATTTATGTCCTATATTTTGTTTGCACAGCATTTTTAGTTTTGCACAGTGTTTAAAATTAAAATGAAAAATTCGATTTTAATTGACTCCATTGACAGGTACATATTTTGGTACGGAGTCATTTTTGAATCGCGTGACGGGCATGCTACGTCTAGAGGTCCGTGTTTGAGTCTCTCTTATGGTATACTCGCTTGGAATCATGCGGTTCGCGGAGTTCAAATTTGAGCGACTTGATACCACAGACTTATCTAAATCTCTCAGAGAGACAAAAACCTGTGACTCGTCTATAGTACAATTTTCATTAACGTTTTCGTCGTTTTTTGGGGGATTTATGCCATTGTCTGTGCTCCCAATTTTGTTCATTATCTTCGCCATTTGTTTTTTTAGAATTTGGTTTTCCTGCAATAGCAGTAAACGATCATTGTGCAGGTCCTCCAGCTGGGATGACTGCACATATATTTTTTTCTTAAGTGATGAAACCTCATCTATCAGTTTGTTGGACAACCCCTATATTGCTGGTACAGAGGTTGTACAGTCACTGACAGCATTAAGTTTCCCAACCATGAGAGCCTTTAACTCATCTATTGCTATTGTAAGAAGTTCAAATTGTTTATCAAATAACTCGAGCATAATCGATGGCATTGTACAATAATTCACAGAGCCTAAGGTGGCTGAGGTAATATCGTGGATTTGCTTTCCTGATTTAGCAGGTGTGATGGTGGGAGTGGACATGGTAAGTGGCTCTCTTTCGGTATCATTGTTGAAGGTTTTATTGTTTAATTTGTTATCTATTGTTTGGTTTTCAGTGTTATTTTTAGGAGATACAATACTTTTTTCAGTGTTACTACTTCTACTATTCGTTTTGCTTTTATTCGCTTGACTGATTTTACAATCTAGACAGGTAAACTTAGCGCCCTCTAGTTATGTCATTTTATGACATACATCATGATAAGATTTGAGACAAAATTTGCATTGACAAATGATGGCATTTCTGCGAATTACTTTTTTACACTTGGCACAAGATGAGGGAGCCATATTGCGTGAGAAATGTACTAGAATTCGTTTATAGTCAGATAATGCTTTAAAATCAGTAAAATAAGTATACGACGTGTCAGATAATTACTGAAAAAGTAAACGTGCTGTCAGAATGTCTAAATATTTGCAAAACTAAAAGGTGCAGATCTATTCTATAAATACGTTGTGTATGGATAGGTTTTCGCACACATGTGTAATGCAAAAAAGTTTAGAGAAATGTTTTACTGATTTAAATAAACAATAACATATAAGAAATGAGTGTGATTTTCTATAAAAGAAACAAACACAATTAAAATGCTGGAGACTGCTGATATCTGTCGAGAGGTATAGCAATTAGCAGTCAGTGCTGCCAACTGTTCAGTGATTATGATGCTGCGCTATCTGGTTGTCAGAACAGGACGCTTTGCACAGCGGCATCAGCACATTTTCGCGGACAAAAAGATATATATATATATATATATATATATATATATATATATATATATATATATATACTCCAACCTCAAATGAAATGTTCCGCTCTATTACTCCCGTCCCTCCTCCGGTAAGTCCTTATGGGTGACTAGAATGCTGTTTCTCCCTGGAAAATGACCGCAGAGAGATGACAGGAGAGATGTCTTTGACGCCAAATGATGCTCTCCAACTCCTAATGTGATGGTAGTATTTGAGATTATGTCATTTACTGCTTGACGCGGAATTCCCCTCCAGGCTCATAAAAAACACAAGGAAGTGTGTTTTTTTAGCGTGAGCGTAAGAGCCGTTTGGAGGGTCCTTTCCGCTACAAAAGATCACTCCTCTGAATAAAAACCAGTCAGAAAGATATGCTTATATATGAGAGGCATCGTCGTATCCAACTTACCGATTAGAAGGTGAGACAGAAAGAGTGAAAGTGAGAGAGAGAGAGAGAGAGAGAGAGAGAGAGAGAGAGAGAGAGAGAGAGAAAGTGACACGAATATGAGAACATAATAATGAGTATATAATATGCATCGCTCAGTAGAGGCAGCATAGGCAGGGAAGTTGCATGTGGTGACAATTATACTATCGACATAGGAAATGGGAATAACACAGAAATCTAAGAAAGCCTTTGTTACATTTATAAAGGTGCTGTGTCGTAATACGATGTCTATCTCGATTACTGTGCAATAATTGAACGGTAAAAATTATAGTGAACGGTTTTTCACAATTGCACTGATTCTTCCAGTAATTTTTATCAGAAAATTCTGTCTGCGTAACTGATATACCCTCGCCACTAGAAAGATGTGAGCGGGTGAGAGAGAGAGAGAGAGAGAGAGAGAGAGAGTTGCCTGGGGGTTATTGTCAAAGTAATAAACCATATATCACCAGAGTTGCCCAAAAATATTTACAGATAAAAAACGTATTTAATTATTTTTTGGACAAATCTTCTAATGTACGGTTTATCACTTTGAGAATAACCCCAACCCCCTGGCAATCGAACGAAAGAATCCCGCTATAGCCAATCCGGGGGGGGGGGATATCTCGAGGAGTTCGCAGGTCATAGATTTAGCCCATTTAAATGCACGATATAAGATATATTGAATAAAAGCGTTTAATAATTGAATGTACAATATTAATAATATTTTTTATTTATATTATTATATTATTATTATATTACTAATATATAATTATATTATAATACTGAATATTAATATTTATTTTTAATGTATGATATTAAAAATAGATATTTTTTCTTTTTAAATTAGTTTCCCTGTTAAACTGTTCATGTATTCTTATTAGTAAGCAAATATGCAAAAATATTGTATACTTAAAAAAAAAAAAATTATTATAACATTGCTGTAAAACATAAAAAATGAAATTGTGTATAGATTAAAATAAACTTTTATATTTTCATAATAATATCACTCTTTTTGAAATTCAAACTCGCCGCCATGCGCTAGGCAGCATACGGCCCTATTCATTTCCATTTGCATCCCCTAGATGACTACCTATAAGAAAAGTAAGAAATGTAAATGCGCAAGCGCATGGAATGGTACTTGCTTAATTTATAAGGAAGGTTCGAAACGGTTGACATGTAGCGTCCGAGCGTATTCGGTCGAAAGCATGCGATCACAAGCGTAATATGGAGTACAGTCATCATGGATGAACTTGAACCCAAAATTGCATTCCGTCTGGGATCTTTGCGAGTATTATTTCTATGAACTATTACAAGTATTTTGCGACCGAAATGAAAATCATTGCGTGGAGGAATTCAGAATAAACTCGATTTTTCAATATTTTAATAAATCTTTAAACTATGAATTTTTCAGCTGAAGTTCTATTTTTCAGTAATAAAAACTATTCTGAATAGTTTTTGTATCTTGTATATTTATATAATTCATACTAATTTATTCATGAATATAAAATAATCGATTCCGTCAGTTTTTTCTCTGTATTTTCCAGTCAGAATTTCCACTAAGTAGAATATTCACATTTTTATTTTTATTTTCTTTAATTTTCAAAATATATATATAGTAAATTTTATTGAATATCTATAAATAATCGAAAAACAGCTTAAATGCTCTTATTTCGCATATTTTTAACGATTACACAGGATCACAATATGAAATTGGGGCGAAGCATTTCTGAACTCAATTGATCTTTATGTTTTTGGGGTCGCTGACCACGATGCCGGTGTCCATATGACCCCAGCACGTCTGGTTCAAGGTCAAATGAAGGTCAAACCCCTTAAATCGATCGATATGATTTTTTTGACTCCGGATTCTGAAAGAAAAGAGAATTCTACGTCCAGATTCGCTTTGACCTTTTCATCAAAGTGACCCTTAGAGGTCGTTTGAAGGACATTTGGAGGTCGAATACTTCTTTTGATCTCTAGCCTGATATTAACCTATAAACTTAAAACCCCTAAACACCAAACGTACAAATCTCAAACTCTTAAACCGGAAAGCCATAAAACCAATACACATAAACCTGGATCTCCTGAAGCCACAAATCTCGAAGCCACAGACACCATGCTATAAACCCACAAAGTTCCAAAATCATATAACGTTAGAACCATAAACCCCAAACCGGGTTTGTGAATTTGCAAGTTTGGGGTTAGGGAGTTTGGAGTTGATTGGTATAGGTTTATGGATTTGGGGTTTGGGGTTTGGGGTTTGTAGGTTAAAGTTTGGAAGTTTGTGGGTTGGGTTTATGGATTCTTGTTTTGCTGAGAAAGTTTTTAGGGGTTGAATATTTGTAGTTAAAAATGTTAATTTTACATTTTTATATTTTTTGTATGCTATTATAATATTTTTTGTTGAAAGACAATTAGATGTGCGGACTTTGGTATAAGTTTCATGCGTGCCCTGAAAGGAGCCGATTTCTTGTATTTATCGGCATCCTCCATGCATATTATAAACCTATCATTTTAGGAAATCACATTTAACTAATGATCATTTTTACTGAAGAGTTGTCTTTGGATTACATCGACAGTCTTTTTCCAGGTCAATCAGAGGTTAAGATTCATAACTTATATAATATGTTATAATACGGGACGTCGAAAACCGCCATTTTCTTATGCCTGTCCCCAGGGATCCTCCGCGTGGTGACGGCGGGCAACGGGCACGGGCAAAGTCCCTGGGTGGAGGCGTTCAAGCCGTCATGGTAGGCACAAAGAAATATCTTACAATGCAGGAAGTAGGAACCCCAGTATCGGCGATTGGTCAGGGTGAACAAGCGGACCCGCAATCGTCGTTATCATGCGACCGCAGCTCTAAATCAGTGGGAGACTTGGCTTTTTCAGAGTTTAATGCTACAAGTTCAACAATAACCCCACGTTATCAGCGATTAGATAACTTTTGCATCGTTTGTGCGAAATATGTTATCAAGGATCAGGGGAGGAACTTGAATAAAGTATTCATGGTACGTTACGAAAAATGTTTCAATATAGATACAAGTGGGATGAACAATTCTTGGACTCCAACGAAAGTATGCGTTACTTGCTCAGTGCGAATCGCAGGAAAGAAAAAGCAAATATATGCATCGCCTACGATCTGGCGAAAACCAGACGATCATGACACCGATTGTTATTTCTGCTTGACCAATATATCTGGGTACAATAAAAAGAATAATTTTGGAATATCCTATGCATCTGTTCAATTTATGAATCATGCTGTTTTAGTTAGTATTGGACAGGATGAAAGTCAACATCCGATGTCTATAGACGAAGTTTCTGAAATTGAAAATTATGATACAGATACAAAAATGTCATTTGAAGAATTTGAAGATCAGCAATACGTCGAATTGAATGAATCGCAAGAATTTGAAGGTAGTCAACGCGAGAATGCACGCGGTTTTAATCAAGTTGAGCTAAGTGACTTGGTTCGGGGCACAGATCTTTCGAAAGAGATTTCCGAACTCTTAGCTTCAAGATTAAAAGAAAATAATTGTTTAGTTCCAGGTACTAAAGTGAGTTTTTATCGTGATCGAGATCGTACATTTCGGAAATTTTTCTCAAAAGCAAAGGGTTTGGTTTATTGTAATGATATCGCAGGTCTGATAAATGAATATGGATGTATTGAATATACGAGGTCTGTTCCACAAGTATCCGACCTACGTTCATATCTTCGCGCGGAGAGACTCAGGCGACCTCTGGAGGGTACGAACGTCACCAGCAACTCCTAACCTTCTCGTCAGTAGCCTGAGATACCGATGAAACGCCTTAGTTCCCACGCAGCGTGTATTTGTTTACAATGACTTTTTTGCGTTCGTCGCAATTTGCTTTAATCTCGGTAAAAGTTGTGCGGAAACTATTGAAATGTTGCAAAAGGCCTCTAAAGATGAGTGTATGGGCAAAACACAAATAAAAGAGTGGTATAGGCGGTTCAAAAGTGGCCGCACATCTGTTGACAGTGATCCTCGTTCTGGTCGACCTTCGACGGGAACATCGTCGGATAATGTCGAGCGTGTGCGTGTCGCAGTTGAACAAGATCGTCGTTTGACTGTGAGAGAACTGGAAGATGAACTTGGAATACAAAAAGTACTGTTTGGCGAATTTTAACCGAGAATTTGGGAAACCGGTGGCTGTCTTCTTCATCACGACAATGCTCCAGCGCACGCATCAAACCTTGTGCAGCAGTATTTATTGAAACACAGTGTTGCGCAGCTTCGCCATCCTCCATACAGTCCTGATATAGCTCGCTGCGACTTTTGGCTGTTTCCTCGATTGAAAATGCCGCTTAAAGGACATCGATTCGACAATAAACAGACTGTTGAAACTAATGCGACGAATGCACTAAAGGCGATTCCGAAGTCTGACTTTCAAGAGTGCTTTAATAAGTGGAAACATCGATATGAGCGTCTTGTTCAATCAAATGGGGATTACTTTGAAGGATGCCACCCTCCGGATGACGAAGAATAAATCAAGCGCCGAGAAATTGAGGTAGGTCGGATACTTTTGGGACAGACCTCGTACAGCTAGTGACTGGCGACTATTTATCGATTCATCGGTGAGGAGTTTGAAAGCTGTCTTACTTCACAATGGGAACAAATATGCTCCTATACCTGTTGGCCACTCAGTAATCTTAAAAGAGGAATACCATAATAAGTGACAAGTAGTTGATGATTTTAAAATAACCTAACTAAGTATCCATGTTTTTTTTGTGAGTGGGACAGTCGTGCCCGAGATCAACATTATATAAAAAAGGATTGGCCACGCAGGCAGGAATTAATTCTAGGATCTAAGAACATTGTTGAAGAAAGTATCATTCCTAGTCATAAAGTCATCCTTCCTCCTTTACATATCAAACTTGGCTTAGTTGAACAGCTTATCAAAGCAATGAAAGTATTAGAAAGTGGTACTTTTATCTATCTATTCGACAAATTTTCCAATATTTCTGAAGCGAAAATCAATGAAGGTGTTTTTGATGGTCCTCAAATAAGGGAACTGATGAAAGATGACGAATTTGAAATGAGAATGACAACTAATGGGAGAGCAGCTTAGAATAGTTTCAAAGAAATACAAAAAAAATTTTTGGGAAATAACAAAAATCCTGATTATAAGAATATTGTTGACAATCTATTGAAAGACTACCGAAAGATGGGATGTTTAATGAATTTAAAGATCCATTTTTTGCATTCACACGTTGATTACTTCCCAGAAAATCTGGGGGACTTTAGTGAGGAGCAGGGTGAGAGATTTCACCAAGATTTGAAAGAGTTTGAGAAAAGATATCAAGGTGTTTGGGATGTGAACATGATGTCAGACTATTGCTGGTCCTTAAAAAGACATACATCAAATGTGAATAAAAGAAAATCTCTTAGTAGATCTTTTGCGAACAAAATAACACGTTATTCATGAATAAAATCAGCTGGACATATAACAACAGCGTAAGGGTTAAGTTACGTGAATTCAAAATTCATATAAACCCTGTTCATTTATTCACAAAAGATCGTACGAAGACATGATTTTATATACATTCGATGTGTCTATTTTCAAAGACCATCAATAGTCTGATGTGTTCACATACCACACAACTCTATGTCTTTTTTACATTCAATGGAAAAACAGCTACGTACTTCTTTAGAGAATCTATTTATGAAGCTACAGTAAAAATTTCAATCGAATCCATGCAATAGTTTACGAGTAATCTGTTTTCCCAGTTTGAAAAAACCGGTTTCGAGAAAAACGCGTTTAAAGTTTTACATGCACTTAAATCATCGATATTTTTTCTTTACCTCTAATCTGCGCTACCTGCACCATACATTTGGCCATCCAAATTAATATTTGCCTCCTCCTCTTCCTTTTTCATCGATTTTGAATCTAATCGGGCCTTCTTGGCTGCATCTGTGATCGCCCGGTCGGAAAACTTGATCCGCCGCTCATCAGTTTCAATGCGGAAATTGAAACAATTTGGTCCTATTTTAAGGCCTAATTTCTGCATAAGCTTCATGATGCTTGACAGGCCATCGTTGTAAATGCCTGCGGCAATATATACTGCAGTGTCAAAAACGGATTTCGGATCCATACACCACACGATTGAGTTGAAACTTTCGTTGCTGTTTTGCGTATATCCGCCGAGGCAACGAGTCAGCAGATCGTCGCTGCTCAATTCAGCATAAATAGGAGAAATTGCTTCAAATACCTCTTGCGACATTGCTGGCTTGTGTTTATAATTCAAATCTCCAGTGGCCTGGGCCCTCTGCCACGAGCACCAAGAATCTTCGCCGCGCGGGCATGTCTCGTGCTTCGATTTGTCGTCCGTCGATAATTTATGGTCTAGCGTTGCGTAGATTTCATTGCGCATATTTTTTATAGAATCATAATTTCTACGTATTGCTAGACCATAATAAATTGACAATTCGTCGATTAATTTACCAGTGAGGTTGCCCTTTCCTCCGAGACCTTTAGTTTTCTTTTTTAAATTTCGAAGGCGAGTACCCATCCGTTTCTGCACGTGGTCGATGCACTCTTTCTTCGTTACTGACAAATTTTCATAAGGATGCGAGTCTATGATACCTTTAAAAGTTTTTTAATCACCGTTCCCGACGTAATTGGCATATTTAAGTTGGTGTAAAGATTCTGAGCGCTGGAACATCTCAATAACGGCATCCACTTCCATTTTTCCCGCTGAACCGTCATGGCTCGATTGGCATTCATTTTCATGGGTTTCGAGCCATTCCTGGTACTCATCCATGTTACTTTTACTACTCATATTGTTTATAATTTTCACACTGTTCACTTAAAATCAACGAAATTTGTAATATATAAATATATAAAAACGAAAAATCAGCAGAAATACAAATCGAAGCGTGTGCACGGCGTCGCTTTGCAGCTGTACTAACCAACACATATACACACCGATACAAGCTAATTTCAGTATTAGCGCACCCTGCAGGATGCCTGAGGAACCTCAAGGACCTCTGGCTCTGTAAGTAACAAGGTCTCCTATTATTACGATAGATGAAATCAATACAAAAGCGATGAATCAGAACGCGCCGCGCGCTCTCATTGAGCGCGCTCAGCGAGCGGTCCGAGGCGCTGCCGCAAAATTCTATATTTGAACCTTTTAAAAATTATTTGAGACTATAGGACCAATTGCATATTATTTTTATGACCCTAAAGTATTGTTTAAGCCGAAAAAAAAATCGATTTTTTGAAAATCCTGGAGTGGTCTCACCCCTTAATATTTATAATGACTCGATACTTTTGTACTGTATCTGCCGATCATTTAATATAAAAAGAACTAACAGACAAGCATAGAAACACGAATAAAATTGAATAAGGCTTGTAATATTTTAGTGACATTAGAAACGTAGTTTTTTTAACGAAATTAAATTTTAATAATTTATTATTAATGTTTAAATAATTTAATTGAAATGTGTTTTTACTAAATTCAGAGAGTTGTTCTAAATATTTTTTAGGAATTGTGTGTCTTCAATTTTATTCAGTGTATTATTATAAAAATATATATTAGCTGTTTAAAAAAAATACAGTTAATTAAAATTGTTTTGACGTCCAGGATTTTTATATCTGTAAAATGTATGCTATGGTTAGTGCATTTTGCATGATTCGCAATGCCTAAGTATCTTTCTTATTTTTTACATTATTTTGGTGTTCATCTTTTCGATTTTTTAAACGTCTTATAGTTTTTCCTATAAAACTCGCCGGACTATCTTTCCAATCAATTTTATATATAACTCTACTGTTGTCCAGCGTATCCATTTTGTCCTTGCCTAGTTCAATTATATTGTTAGATTTATGAATCGTCTTATTGATAGGAATGATGTTATATTTTCCTAGTTTTTTATTAATCATAAAAGTAATATTTTTTACAAACGGGAGAACCATGTTTAAACTAAAATTTTGTATGTGATTTAATCTATTTTTTATGTGTTTGTCGATGAATTTTTCAGGCTAGTTATTACTTAACAGATATGTTTTGGCTATGCGTAAATTTTCATCATGAAATATAGTATCAGAAAGGTTTATACATATGTTGACTAGATTATAAATAATTGCAACTTTCTGTGATATCGCGCGGTGAGATAGAAAATTGATATAGCAACCCGAAGCTGTTGGATTCCTATAGCAATTCGTTGTCGTATGATCGTTATCCCTTCTAATGATTTCCATCTTGAGATATCTTACTTTCTTATCCTTTTCTACCTCTACCGTAAATTGCAATTCGTTATTGTAACTATTTAATGTTTTTAAAATTTTATCAGTCTTCCTTTTTATTCATTACGAAGCAATCGTCAACATATCTCTTAAATAATAAAATACTATTTTTCAATTTATTTAAACAACTGTTTTCCAAAACTTCGAGTGTAATGTCTGCAAACATGGACTCGTACAAAAACCCATTGGGGCACCAACCACTTGTTTATAATATTTATTATTAAACTGCAAGTAAGTTGAGTCTTCCTGTTTTGATAGAAGTATGATGTTTTTAACATTTTTCCACTTCTTTTCTAAAGCTTGTAGTATTAGTTCGTGCGGCAAGTTAGAGAAAAGTGACACAACATCTAATTAGGTTAGTTGATAATTTTCAGGAATGCAAATTTCTCAAATGTCTTTTATATTTCACAGCTATTTTCTAAATTTGACTTAGGTTTTGAAATGTATTTATTTAGAAAAAATGAAACACCTGTATCAAAAGTATAGAAGGGCTTAGCTATAGCAGAAACAACGACCCTATCGGGATTACCCGGCTTATGAATCTTAATTAATATATGCGCTCAGGCACGTGTACAATTGTTTAAATCATCTTTTATGCCACCAAATGATTCATCATAATTAAACACTCCTGATTCTCTCCATTTGCTAATCAACGTCGAAAAACCATTCTTCATTTTCGGAAGAGGTTTTATAGTAATTTATAATATTCAGGGTCACTAATGGCTACTTTTGTTCTATTTATGTAGCAATCTTTCTCTATGACGGCAGTGACATTTTCCTTGTCAGCCTTTGTGAACATCAATCCTTTATTATTCTAGTATAGTAAATAAAAGGTTATAGTTCCACGAGAACAATCGAGTCTTTACTATTAAAAAAAAAAAAATTTGTTCTTGATTTCCCGGTGAAGCATCTATTTTATCTATTAGTACATATTTCTTTTTGGTAAATTTGAATATTTTATCAAAATATAGCATAATAAATTTTAAAAAATTTCTCTTATGGATGTTAGGTCTTTTTGTTCGAGCACAATTAAACAAAAAATTTCGTTATATTATGATAAAATATTCAAATTTACTGAAAAAGTAGGTAATATTAATGATGAATAATTTCTCCTCACCTAATTCATAATTGATACTATTAGATATACAGAAAATATAATTATTTGTTTTAACCCGTTTCGTCCGGTAATGCCCTAAATTTTAGTTTGTTTTCATCGTGTTGAAAAACAAGTAAACGTCGATGAAAATATTTGAAAATTTGTATTCCTATGTAAAATTTCCGACTCTTTGCAAATCCGTCGTTCGTTTTTTAAATTTTTACGTATTTTTCCAATATAGCTTTTCAGTTAAAGTATTCAATTTATTGACTGATTCTCTTAAAACTTAGGATCGGGTGGCACACAGATCTCTACTTTAAAGTCCAATTGATTTTAGTATGCAATTCAATATGGCGGACTTAATTCAAAAATTTAACAATTTTCTCGATTTTGCTGAATTATTGATGTATGTATTAAATTTTGACAGTTACTTATTACCTTTTTTCATAAATTACAATTAAAAATAAAGTGATTAACAATAACATTGCATAAAATGCATTCCTAACCTAAAAAAATTCAAGATATTCGTACATTTTAGCTGTTCCTTATGATAAAATCGTTTCAAAACTATTTCTTCTTACATTTTTTCATGTCCTGATGATTTTTGTAACTTTTTTGTTGGTCAATAAGTTGTTATTGCTAATAAATTGTTTAACAAATTATTGCAACATTTCTATTATAAACAATATCAAAATTCATAATTTTAACTAATACAATTACAAATAACATTGAAAGACTCACTATGCTTATTTTCTTTACTTTTCGTAGGTTAAGTTTTGAAATTCTATATCGCTGGTTCAAAATAGTGGATATTGTTTTAAAATTTAAAATTTTCTTTCTATTTTAGAATTATTATTGTATGTAATTGGATTTCACAGTTGTTTTTTTTTCTTATAAAATACAATAAAAATACATTATAGAGTGATAGGGCATGAATTAAAACATCGAGTAATAATAGTTTTGCATCTGATTTTTAATTTTGTTTTCAAAAGTCATAAGAAATGAGCTCATACACATATGCACACTTCATATAACTCGCGCCGCTTACTGTAAACACAACTTAGCTTCTTGCCGTTACGCGAGACACGGCGCACTTCCCTGTAACAGAACAGCGAGGCCTGGGTCATATAAGAAGTACCACTCTTTCGCAACACTCGACAGTCTAAATTTAGTGTGAACCGTCTTCACGATATTTTCCGTATTAGAGATAACGTTTGAGTGACAGGCTAATGGGTAAAGGATATACTTTCTCATACCTAACCTAAAAAATGTGACGACGAATTCTTTTTCTAACCGATGCGAAAACTTGCGAACAACAAAGCTAAAAAGTACTTGTCATGTTTATTAGAAAATTTTAACGGTATAAATTGGTTATAAAATTAAAAAAACCCGTTAATTATCCGATATACTCTCTAAAATATTTTTTACTTATTTCAATCAAAATATTTTGAAAATAAAAAACAAATTTAAAAATCCATATCAACTTATGCTTTCTTTTAAACTTGTCTTTAATTATTTTGCACAGAAACATAACTATGCTAGATACTTATTTTTGACTAAAAATTTTCAAATCTAACTAATATAAAAGTATTATGTCATACAAAACTTTTAATTTGAAACAAATATGTCGAAACGCTAGTTTATTGATACTGATTATTCTCACAGTAAACGATCTAAAAATGTTGAGTATGAATATGATGAAACTAGTTTCGACGATTACGATGAAGTTGTTGTTTTACATAATGCTGATGATTCGGGAGGTTCGAATGAAGAAGATAATGATACTGAGAAAACTTTTAACCAGAGTGAGGAAGATATTCGTAATTATTCTTATATGAAGGTTATACAAAATTATATTCCTACACAAAAAAAGTTAGAACCTGATCATAAATACAAATGGGAGAAAGATGAAAACATTTGTACTTGCGATGTAAATAAATTATCTGAGAAAGTAAAAAAAGAATTACAAAATAAAACTCTTGTTGAGTTATTTGAACATTTTTTAGTAAAGAATTAAAACAAAATATTGTCAATTTGTTCACGTAGGTTACACGACGCGGCATTATGTAGGCACATATTTATATTAAAATCCCTTGTAATAACGACATTAATATAATGCGGTGGGGCCTGCGGCGGCTCAGTCGGTAGAGTGTCGGATTCACACGCAGGTGACCCGGGTTCGTATCCTAGTCTCTGCCGATTGATACAAGCACCTCTGTAAAAATTACATGTGCTTTGTTTACAAACACACCGCAGACCCCCGTCGTCGATTAGCACCACATGGGAGCACAAACATGGCGACGTTAAATAAAAAAAAAAAAAAAAAAATTGTCGATGCAACGTGTGAAAAAGGTTACAATTTAACTATTAATGATTTAGAGATTTTTATTAGAATTTTGATGCTAACTTCTTTTAACATTAGAACTGAACAAATGGATTATTGGTCTAAAGATTAAGATTTAAGATGTAAAGGTGTTGTATAAGCTATGTTTCATGATAAATTTCTTAAAATAAAATCGAAGATTAAATACGCAAAACCTTCTGACAAAAATGATTCTGACAGGGCTTGGAGACTACTACAAATGATAAATATCATGAGAAAATATTGTCAACTGTTCCAATTTTTTTCGACAGCATTATCGATTGATAATCTAGATTTTGGAAGAACTGTTTTGAAACATTTCATGCGCCCAAAACCGATAAGATTTGGAATAAAGTTTTGGGCAATTTGTAGAGTGTTTGGGTTTTTACTCGACTTTGATAATTATTGTGGCGAAAGCACTAATACAGTCAATCAAAACTTACAAAATATACCGCTAGGTTCAAGAGTTCTTTGGAAATCGTTAATTCTCTTTTATTAAAAACTCCTCCAACAAAACTACCTTTATATCATCTTTACTTTGACAACTACTTTACAAGTCCCGATTTAGTTGATCATTTGCAAAAACTGGACTACGCTCGACAGGAGTTGTTCGTAAAGATAGAATAAAAGAAAGTCACAATCTACTAGAGGAGTTTGAAGCTACTCATGCAGTAAATAGTGGAATGAATTTTGTATTGAATGTTACAAGTACTGCTGTGTGAATTGCTTTTCAAGAGTACATACAAAATTTAAAAACTTGAAAAAAGTTTGAAAATTAAAAGCAAATTAAAAAAAAAAGATAAAATAACTCTCTAAATATTGTCGACCTCCTCGTTGTTGAGAATTGGAAACGCATATAATTTGTGCGGCTAACAGACAGTAAAAAATCATATGTAATTAAAAAAGTTTATATTTAAAATTAGTAACATGTTAACATAGTTAAAATTAAAATTTTTTCTGTTGGCGATAATAAAAGTTTTGCAATAATTTGTTTAAAAAAAAAATTTGTTAGCAATAATAACTTATTGAGGAACAACAATGTCATAAACATCATCAGGTCATGAAAAAATGCAAAAGGAAAATAGCTTTGGAACGTTATTATCATAAAAAACAGCGAAAATATACGAATACCTTGAATTTTTTTGAGGTTAGAAATGCGTTTCATGCAATGTTATTGTTAATTACTATATTTTTAATGGTGATTTATGAATAATGATAATAAGCAACTGTCAAAACTTAAAATACTTAGAAAACTCATTTAGAAAAATCAAGAAAATTGAAAAATTCTTTAAGTAAAGCCGCCATTTTAATTCAACTATACTGAATTTCATAATAAAACCAATTGAACTTTAAAGTAGAGGCCTGTATGCCACCCGATTCCAAGTTTCAAGAGATTCGGTCAATAAATTCAATACTTTAACTAAGATTTACGAAAATAAATATTTTAAAATTTGCAATTCTTTGTTAATTAATCCGCCATATTGGAAAAATATGTAAGAATTTTAAAAGAGCAAGCGATTTTACATAGGATTACAAATTTTCAAATGTTTCTATTGACGTTTTACTTATTTCTCAACACGATGAAAACAAAAAGAAATTTATGGCATTCTCGGACAAAACGAGTTAAGTTCAAAATAACGATGGCGTGTAATAATCCGCATGAAGAAAAGCAATGCGTATGTCGATATTGATTTTTCTTTAATAACATAAAATTAAATTTTTTTATAATTCTATCGATTGGTAGTGATTTAAAATCACATAAAGCCACAAATTATCATGTTATCTGGGAAAAATTGCTCCATTGTTAGATAATATTTGACTAATGATTGAATCAATCAAATATTATTTGTATATTATTAATATCCGGACATTCAATACGCGACCCCGTCCTTTACAGGCCCGGTTTCCATATTTACCTTACACTTTATGGGTGGCGAACTGTTACCAACGGCTATTGGGTATCATCTTATTATGTTTAAAAAAAAATAGAAAAATTTGTCTCACCTAATTTATATCCTTGACCATAATTTATTAAATTATCTTTGATAACAATTTATTAAATAATCCTTGACAATAATTTGTTACACAATCTTTGACAACAATTTAAATAATAATAATCCTTGACGTATCTTTGGCACATTTAGAGGAATCTGTCGAAGTTTCGGCACATTTAGAGAAATCTGTTGAACCATCGGCATATTTACAGGAATCTGTCGAACCTTCGGCACATTTAGAGGAATCTGTCGAACCTTTTTGTATTATGGAATACACAACCGCGCACAACTGCAAGACAGAAATGAGGGCGAATGCAGTCGTGGCAATAGTTTTAAAGAAGTGGAGATACTCTCCTCCTCCACTCTCGCTGGACGCGCACGGCGGAGCGGAAAGGAAGAGAGTTCGGGGCAGACTGGTGCATCTATGATGCAGCGTCGCATGTAGTTCCCCCACTCTCACTCTCTTACTGCGCTTGCCTCGTACCCTCCTACTTCGCTCACTCGTCGAGAACTACGCAGCGAAGGCGACAACACTGTAACTCCATATTAATTGCGCAGATCTCTATCTCTTACTCATTTTCTCTTTTCTCTCCACCTGATTTGAACCGAAAAACAAAACTTATTTGAGTCCATACAAATTCTTCCTTTCAAAAGAAATCAATTTAACATTTTTTTACTATAAATACTTGGTAGTACCTCTAATTTCACCGCAAAAAGACCCAAAATCTTAATCCAGCACGTCATATAAAATCACCATAGTTATTAAGCTCCTAATCCACTACCCACGGGATTCTAAGTGATCCATCGACCAATTTTGTTCGGGTTATGGGATACTACTTTTCAATACATTAGCTATGGTATGAATACAGGAAATTAATTTTCACTACGTAAAAATTTTTTTTACATACACATATATGGTGAAAATAATTAATAATATTAAATAATTAATTAAAAAGTTCATAACCTGTATGAAGAAAATTTTCTACGAAGTAAAAATTAAATTCCTGTATTCATACCATAACTAATATATTGAAAAAATATATCCCCAAACCTGGAGAAATTTGGTCAACAGAATCACTTGTAATCCCGTGGGCAGTGAATTAGGAGCTTAATATGTCAATGTCTGTGCGATCCTTGGTAAGAGTAGATTTTAAATCTAAAGAAAGTATTGTAAAGTTATAATGAACTTGGGTTAAAATCGTGTTATGATTTACTAGGAGTTTGCGGATTTCATGTGATTCTGGTAGTCTGATTCTTTATGTTAATGATATTCTTCTACGCAAGATGTAATTCTTAATGCTTGTAGTACTATCTTCGCGAGTGTCTAGGGATTTTTCTTGACCCAGGGACAGCAACACGTAATGATGGTTATTATTACCGCTTGCAGAAATGTTATAGCTGTTGAGTTGTTTCTTCTTGAATAACGAACCAAAGCGTTATCGACTGCTGCTATAGAGCTCGTTAGAGGCTGTATATTAATAGATTCATTAATTTCCACAGTTCTCATTCGCCAGATTTGAGTAGCATGATAGGCTTTTGATGATCACAGTGAGCTGTTCTTCAAAACAGTAGTAGATAATCTGTGATGGCTGTGAGAATAGTTCTAAAATCGTTTTTCTTTATGATGGTGTAATTGATTATTGAATGAAGACTTTACCAATGAATAGGAAATATTAATAATACTAAAATAGCATCAAACGACGGTATCATAATCCGTGAATAGGAAAGGAATATTGTCGGAATTTCAAACGATAAGGTGAAGAATTGTGATTCGATGAACAGATGATGATCAATATCTCGAGCAATAGGAGGAGCTAAGTATAATATAAGATTGATATTAATAATTTACCTCTACCCTTACTTAGTCCCCTCCGCGGTTGCCTGGGTTGACGCGTGGCCGAGGTATAGACTTCCTGGTACGAGAAAGCGCAGCGATCCTCCCGGTAGGGCTTGTACCCAGATGACTTGCCAGATCGCCTGGAAGTCAGAAGGTCACTAAATGGTAACCAAACACACTCTACACACATTTACTCTTACAATCATTTCACTACACTTACCACACGCACTACGCTCAATAAAATACTCAAACACCTTCTCTCAGGTGGTACGCTAGTCGTGAGGCAGATGCACAGAAAACCGCCCGACCCAATTATTCTCGTGCCGGGACACGCCCAGAGGGTCCGGACCCCTGTCGGTTGTTCCCATCGGCATGGGCGAAGTGCTGATGTGAGCCTAGCTCTGCCGAGGCGGTTAGTTCTGGCGCGGAATCAGAAGCTGGCCCCCGTCGGACCAGAGGTTGGGCAGGGGAATCGGAACTCCTGTTGCTCCGGGCGAGTCCTGGTCCGTCCGTGTTTTCCGGGACCGGGAAAATGAAGTCTGAGCCTCAGGGATCTGGAGTAGGATCAAAATATCCGGGTGTGCACTCGTTCCCAGCTATTTCGGTCCGCCCGCCTACGCACGATGTGCCGGTTAACAATCAAGAAAGGAAATGTCCCTACAAAACCAAGTGATGAGACAGAAGGCAGGTCAACACCAAACCTGCCTAGAAGCGATGGTGGTAGTGGAGCAGCTTGCTCCAAAATCGCTATCGAGTGGCACACAACAGCTCAGCCGCCCGGTGGTAAGTAGCATTGATGAGTTTATAAAGGTGATAGATGAAATCCTCAAAAATATGGGAAAAGCGTTGTAGAAGCAGCCCAGAGTTAATAACACTATCAAGCACTCCATGCCCTATTTCGTCGAATTTTTCGACTCTTGGAAGGACCGTCTGCTTACCAACATCGAAGAGTGCAGCCCAATAGACACTCTGGGAGCCGCGGCTACCTCAAGCCATCGGCCTCAAAATAAGAGGGGACAACCGCTAGACACGGACTCCGACAACGCCGAGTCTGTAGTCTCTAACAAGAAGGCTACGGCCAATGGGTCGTCGGAGACCGGCGATTTTGTAACGGTCCAGTCCAGAAAGGAGAAAGCTGCTAATAAGAAATCACAGCAACATCAACAGAAGGAGCTACAGCTACAGCGTAAACAGGAGTAGCAAGAGCGGGAGAAACTGCGACAACAGCTGTATCACCACCCGCAACAACAAAAGCCACCGACAGCCAAAACACCGGCGAACAAGAAGACTGAGCCTTCTGAGAAGTCTCCCAAGAAGAAGAGGAGGAGGAGGACGCCTAGGATGCGACCCAAGGCTGTCTTTATACGTGTAATGATGAGTCCCTTACGCGGACTTTCTTTCGAATGTTTGCGAGAAGATTCCATCAGAGTGCCCAAACACTGATGAACAACAAGGGCTGGTGATGTCCTGGTAGAGTTGGGCTCGAAAACCAATGACCAGGAGTTGGAAAGCCTAGGAGACTCCCTCAGGAAGTCAGCAGGTGACACAGGGATTGTGAACAACCTGTTACCGAAGACGAACATCGAAGTCAGAGACCTCGATAGCATCACCACCAATGAAGAGGTGGAAGCGGCGGTCAAGAGACTCTTCGACGAAGCAGGAAACTAAGTGAGTGTGATCAGCGTATCGCTGACCAAACCCAATAACAGGGAACAGCGAAACGGCTGAGTTCCTGCTCGAGAAGAGCCGTTTGAGATTCGACTACATGAACTGTTGACTGCGAAGGTGGCAGCGGCTGCAGCGGTGCTTTAGATGTCTTGGTTACGGACATAAGGCACGCGACTGCAGAGGCCCAGATAGAAGGAAGGCCACAAAGGAGCAGCCTGCAGAGCTGTCAGAGGCAAAGTGCGTCTTGTGCATGGCACTTGGAGTAGATCAGGCTCATCTGGGCCACACCCCAGGATCAGGATAGTGTAGAGCGTTCCGCGATACGCTTAAGCAGACCAAAGCGAAGCGTTAATGATGGGCCGCATAATGGTCCTTCAAACAAACCTACACAGAAGCGACTTAGCCAACAGCCTTCTGACCCCATAGAAATGGATGTGATTTGAGATGATGGGACGTCGCGTTAACCGGGGACGCACCATTTTCTCTCGCTGTATACATGTCACGTGGAGGGATAAGGAAACTTCTCCTTCCTTACGGAGACCGAATAGGCTGGTTCGAACAAGGCATATGAATGTTACGGATTAAATCTAAGCGCCTTTAACGATAACTGTTTTGCTTTGTTTCAGATCTAGGCAGAAGCGATCGTCCAGATGACGCAAGAATGACACCACCCTGAGGTAATGTGATGAACGGTACCAGGGTGGGTTCCGCCAGAAGAGGAAAGGGTATTAGGTTTTAGAGGGTCGATTTGCGAAGCAACGGCTGTGTATTTTTTACGCGTTTTTGTTTATTTTATTTTTCGTCCTATATTATACACACGGCGGACGCATCCCCAACCAGCGCCACACCATCCGGCTGTGCAGACCCAGTCGGGTGTGCCTTTGTTGGCATTTCCTACATACCATTGGAAAAAAAAAGAAAAAAAAACCATACCTAGTCACGCAGTCGCTCAAAAACAAATTGCTCGCTGTGACCTTGTATCAACTAAGGTAGTTTGCTACTGTACGTTTATATGAACCATTACAATGTAAAATTCTTATTATAATATGATTCTAATTTTCCTATTATCCCTATAATAATTAATCGGAACATAAAAGAAAAAGTGAAAATTAAATGCTAATTTATCGCTAAAAATCGTATCTTGAGTCTGTGGTCAATCTTCTTTAACTTCAGGATTCTCGATGGTAATTTGTTCTGCTTGAAGTTGGCTGGCGTTGAGATGTCGTCTTAATTGTTTGGTCAAGATTTGGTGCTGTTGATGACGGTTGATGGTTGCTTATTTTTCCAGTTGGCAGTGTCTTGGTGGTCATTTGGTATGGTCTTTATTTTATCTTCTTCTGGAAGTCTGGATGTTAATTTATACTGCTAGGCGGTTGACCGGTGTTAAGACGATAGTTCCTGTTGTTGTACCATTGTGTCCTATGTAGGTTTGGTCGTTTATTTGAATCTTGACTTCGGATGGTCTTATACTCCAATCTTCAGTTTTAGATTGCTTCGGTTGAGATGGTCGGCTGCAAATTTTTGTATGGTCGTCATAATTTTTTTACCGTTGATCAACTTGTTACAATCTTTGTAGAATCCCCTCAGTGGTCCAGTATATCTATTTAATTGCTGAGGTTCTATTTCATTTACTCTGTACTCTTTTGGTCCTTTGGTCAATGCCAATTTGGATGCTTCCTATTAATGCCAATTTGGATGCTTCCTATTCAAAGTAACATAGAAATGCGACTATTCGTCCTTTGCTGTCATTAGCGATATACAGATATTCTATTTCGCCATATTGATTAAAATCCAGGTATATATTTTCCTCAGATTTGATTCGAGGCGGATAATGTGGATTCGGCGTCCATATTCGCTCTCTACTTGTTTCGGTCAATGATGAATCCTGTGGTCAATGCGTTTGGTATCCAATTGATGTTGTTCATTAGCGACTTGTTTGTTTATTGACTGGTCATTATCCGGAGTACATGGTCTTATTGCTCGTACAGTCTCATCTAGAGTATTTAGGGCTGTAGTGATGTCTTGGTTGGATGAGAAACTTGTATCATTTTTGGTGTCGGCTACATGATGTATCTCCATAATTTGATCTAAAGTCTGGTCAAGTTTTCTATAAATGGAAAATAACTATAAGTTTATTGTAGTGACATTAATACTTTTTGGTCAGAATGTGTTTGTTACTATATGGTTACTATTAGGTCGTTTAGTGGTCCTTCAGCCACTGTTCTCGTACATAATTTATAAAATTTCTTTATTAGTTTTACTTGGGGTTTGAATGGTTATTAGAAGGTTGCTGTTTACAAAGCTGGTAGATTTAATCTGTTTCTGCCATCTGGGTTGGTAATTTGGAATGTTCTTGGTGTGGATTGAGCAAACCCAGTGATGTTGAGTTTGTTTTTCTGGCTAAGGGATACTTCCTGGGATGATAGAGTTGTTTGAACAGCTGATTCTGAGGTTGTTTTGGTTAATTTTGCAACTGAGTTTAACCATGATAATGCATATTTTGATCGTTTTTTGTTACGTCGTTGCATGCATCTCCACTATATGTAGTTTTAGTGCTATTATCGTAATGAAATATGTGGCAATAGTACTGTATGCTAGATGGTTTAAAAATAGAATTTTCCTGTCATGATGTCCAATCTGATGAAATCTCCGTATGATTTATTGTAACGATGTATCTTGTTATTTCCAGAGTATCTGGTCTTCGTGTGGATGTTGTATCGTGGTCTCCAAGTATTTTTGATATTTATAATCTGGAAATAGGCTCGTTAGTTATAAGTTGACTTCAGGCTTATACACGTATCTCTGAGTGCTTCTGCGGTGTTCTAATATGATAAGTGTGGCTTCATCTATTTTACCTATACATCCTAAAGCCAATCTTAGGATTCTCATTCCTTGAATTCTGAAAACTTCATTAGGCCTTTGTGGACAGATAACTCTGAGTGTTTCGGCTATATTTGCTGCAAATAACCATGACCCTTCGGAGGTCAGATAGTTCCACTGAGTACCGTTCCGATACTTGAGCATGATATTGCATAGTTTTAAGCTATTAATATTCGGCCTGATTAGCATAGAGAGTTCATAATCAGTTTTGATAGATGTTTCCTTTAATGGAGCTTCCGGTGCACAAATGAATCCATAGTGCTTTTCTTGGGATTCTACCACTTGCTGATGATCCATACTTAAATAGTATTCGTGATCGTCACTTAGGGTAGAGTGTGATCCAGAAGTTTTCACATGAGCTGCTCCTATGTTCTTATCGTTAAGAAGTTGTAGAGTAGCCAGTGCATGTAACTTATATAGATGATAACTAGTGTGGTCTACTGGCGGTAGTCTAATAAACGGAGACCATGAAATTCGGGTCTTGGATTTTTATGAAACTTTGGGGATCGACTGTTGAAACCTTAAAATGGAGTCTAGTATCCTTAGTTTTATTCCATGAGATTTTAAATCTGAGATAGTGCCAAAAAACATTAGCATTGCTCATATAGGCAATGCTTAAAAACAAATATATATATAGATATACTATCAATGTTAATGAAATACGCCGTATCGACCGTACAAAGGCTCATGGGATAAAACCACGAGGATTGTGCTTTGTTTTTAGGTGCCAGAAAACAATCCCTAAAGTTTCATCAAAATCGGTGACCCGGACTCTCCCTTGTAAGTATAATTATGATCTTTTCTTGATGACGTATTGCATCGACGGTGGATATTCTTGCGTTCTCTTCTGAACGCAGATATTCAAACGGGACCAGGATTTGATAAGTACCCATAGAGCGATGAATGTCAATCACTATTTCCTCTATCATTTTTGTTTTTTAAAGGTTAGGATGTAGCCGTCCTTCGGCATCACTAAATGGGTAACACCACTGAAAAAAATTAAAAAAAATCGATTTTTTTATTGGTTTAAAACATGCTTTGAATCTTGTAGAATACGGTACAAAAGGTCCCATCCCAAAAAAAATTTTTATTTGAATTTTTGGGACATATATCGACCGTCTTCGGACGCTCTGAAACGGGATTTTGAAACTTTTAGTTGATTTTTCTCGACACGAGTTTTTCTCAACGAGCCCGCAGCATAACTTGAACAGTTTTTATCCGATCCATTTGAAATTTTAACCATATCTTAATTATTATATTTCGAAGTGAATCACGTAGGGGATTTTTAATAAAATGATTGGCAATTCCAGGATGACATTCTTGCGTCCTAAAACACTAACTAATTTTAGAGATTTATTATAATATCTAGAAATTTTTGAAAGTCGGCGTTCTACACTTATGTAAACGTAATAACGGATTATGGGTTGAGCTCGTTGACCCTTGCATCGTACCATTGTTTGGATTTGTGCTTGGCTTTTATCTGATTCTGGCCCGCTAAGACTCGCATTTAGTTTAATCTCCGGAGAAGGTCTCGTAAAAATAGGTTGTATGTCCTTAATTTGTCTTCGTTATGGAGTTTAAGGGGGAATCTGGTGGTATTTCCGAATACTAACTCGAAGGGAGTATATTTGGTGGAAAAATGGACACTGGTATTGTAAGTGAAGGTGGCGAAGGGAATCAATTTTTCTCAATCATCGTATTTTTCTAAATATACCTTGATAAATTCCATTAGGGGAGCCTGACTGCACGCTAAAGATCCATTGGTTTAGTTTCGATAACCGGAAGTGCTTAAATGAATCTTGAAAATCCTAAGTAGTTTTTTAAAGATTTCAGACAGGAAACTGGTTCTTCTATTTGATAAAATTGCCTTTGATGCTCTATACCGACATATTAAGTGTCAAGCCAGAACGTGTGCAGTAGTCGTCGCTCTTAAGTCTTTAATCAGGACAGCGATTAGGTATTTGGTTAGATTACACTGCATGGTCAACAGATGACTATTCCCACTGGGAGTTAGAGTGTCGGTAATCAAGATAGGCTCTCGGGTTCTTACCCTGTCAAGCTTTTTTCCTTAACATTCAGAACAAGTTCGGATATAGTCGGGAACATTATTTCGCATTCCCGGCCAGACATATCTCTCTGATTTTTTGGTAAGTTGGATTTACTCCTTTGTGTCCTCCTATCTGACTGTCATGTAGAGCAGATATTGTTTTTTACCTTTTCTTCTTACTAGGCAATTCGATATTGGCATAACATATTGTGACCTTAACTGAGGAATTATTGAAAACTTTAAGTAATAATTTGATGAGAAGTCCTGGTTCTAAAGAATACGAGAATTCTCCTTTCCGCAACATTGGCGACGGGTTACGCTGCGCCTGCCTGTCAGTTGAGATCTCACTTTATTCTCATTACCTGTTCTTGCAAAATCACGCAAACAAGAAAGAATTTTCTTTCACAAGGGCAAAAATTAATTGCAAACTAAAAAAATTTTGCTGGATCCCAAAAAAACTTTTACGAGACTTTCTAGGTCCGAGGTTAATTTTCAACCTAAAAAAATCTCTTCAAGGAAAATTCGATAATCTTCTAAGTCCCTAAGAAAAGTTCTTTTAAGATTCCAAAGTTCTTTTAAGTCCAAAAGAAATTATTTGGAATTAAAAAAAAAATTTTTTTTAAATTTTCAAAAATTAAAAGATAATTATAAAATCTAAAAAAAATTTTTTTCGATATTTAAAACAGAATTTAGAAATTTAAGAAAAATTTTTCTTGCAAAGCTACTTGCGCGCACGTACAGCCATCTATGTATCGAAGCCATGGTGCGCAGGCACCTGATTGTCTATCGGAGCCGCGATGCTCACGTGACCGATTATTTATCGGAGCCGCGGTGAACACGTGACCGATTATTGGTCGGATCCGCGGTGAGACGCGTGGGATATTTCCCTCTGCGGATTGAAGTGTTTCACTATTAACCTTTTCTAGGCTTTACACACGCCGCTTCAATTCGCACACTTGCGCCTTTTGTATCGCCGACAGCTACGAAAATTTGCAATAGGATGTTGATACTCGTTGTAGTATATATTTGTAAAAATTGACTCAACAATTCGCTGCGAGTTAACCAAATTATTTATTTTGCCTACGTTTCGAATCCCTTTTATGGATTCCTTCTCAAGGCTATAAAAAATATAAAATTTACAAAAGTCAAAAATTATGAAAATTACAAAAACATTTATAAAAATGATGAGCAAAATTTAACCTACCATGTCTAAAGAACGGCTAGTTACTGAGTGGCATATTGTTAATACTACTCTAGCAATATAGTTGCTATGAGTCAGTAACAGTTACAAATTGGCAACTAAAAAGGGAAAAAAATATTTTATTTTTAAATATAAATTTTTCAAGAAAAGTCCACAATTATTAATAACAACAATATTTTATTTAACTTATTATTAAAACTTACGTGTGTCTAACCAATAATGTAACAAACACCCACGAGTGGCATTGGATCGGCAGGCGATGGAAAGCCCGATCTTGGTGTTTCACCACTCGAGGGTGAACCGACAGTGAAGTGGTGAGTTCGCGGAAAGCAAGGCAATACGTTAAAATTAGAAAAATCGCGGAGAAGGGGAAACAATCGAAAAGGAGAGGGAATCCACTGTAAGCGCTCGTGTTTATGCGACGCGCACACACATGATGGAAGAGGCAGCACGCACGAGTATATTGGTGATCTCGTGCACCAACACATACATATGTACATACCTGTAGGCGCACACACACAACCAATGCATCGTGTCGCGGGGGTTCCTCTTAGGAAGAGCAGCTGAGCGCGAGTTCATCGCTCGCAGCAGTGCGGTAGTTTCTCCGTGTAAAACAGTAATAGTATAACATCAAGTGTCACAAACAGAGGTTAATAAACAAAATCGGAGTTAACTTTTAAAATTCAATAAAATCACATTTTATGTTTTTTTAATAAATTAATGGAGTATTTATATAAATTAATTAAATTTCTAGTGTCTTCTATCCTATTCATCGTGTTATCATGATAAAAAATATTGAGGACTTCTGAGAATTGTCTTTTTCTGCTATTGTTTTCTATATCTATAATTTTAAATGAATCAAAATTGATTGAATGTTTTGTTTTGTCAACGTGGACCGCTAGAGCTGAAGTTGCAATTCTGTTATTTAATACATCTCTTTTATGTTCACCTCTTCTAATTCCACATTTACGTTCTGTAAGTCCTATATATGTAGCTGGGCAATCCTTACAATCTACTTTATATACAACGTTACAAATCTCTAATTTGTTTAGTCTGTCTTTACCTAATTTTATCATGTCGTTGAAACGATTAATGGTGCAAGTAATGGGGATGATGTTATGTGTATGTAAAACCTGGTTAATATTATTAGTTAAATTTTTAATGAAAGGAAAAACTATTATTGGTTTTCTGAGATCTATGTTTTCACTAAAGTTGTTATTATTGTTATTGGTGTTATTAATTTTGTTATTGATGTATCTTGTTCTTTTATCTATGTATTTATTAATAAAATTAATAGGATAATTATTAGCTAATAGGAGTTTAGTGATTAAATGTATGTTGTCTTTATGAAATGAGGAATGTGATAGTAAGATACTTTTATCGGTTAAATTGTAGATGATGGCTATTTTTTGTGAGAGAGGGTGATGAGATGCAAAATTAATATACCGGCCGGGTGCTGTATTTTTTCTATACCAGTTTGTTATTGAAGTATTATCTGGGACTCTCGACTATTCGAAATCTCATGTATGAAAATCTGAAAAATTTTCACAGTCTTCAATACGTACACAATATATTTTATAAGTTGCTAGTATTTATTATTTAGTGTTTCCTAATGATATTAACATAATTCCAAAACCTGTATTAATCAAAGGTTAATTTTCTTTAACTTCCACTTTGGAAACTGAAAATAAGTACTTTCAATCGTAAAATGAATATTATACGCTCTTAGTTATTAGTTAATTTTAACTATGATAATGTAGAATCATTTATTGATTTATAAATTGATTTTGTTTATGTTTCCATTTGACTGCTTCCTCCAAGCATCAGTTTACTCTAGTCTTAGTTAAAGTTGTTTATTATTCAGTTTAGTCAGAATTATTGCCGGAATATTAATCTACACAAGAGCCTTAAGTTGAGTTAGTTAAATGTAATGTTCACAACAAAGAAAAGAAAAATTTATTATGGCTCCGACAGACCTTTAAAATTATAAACATATGCCTAAGTCGCAATTTATTTAGTATTAAAATTATTATAATGCAACCTGTCTTTATCAACTGTAACATATGTATTATGATATACCCTCTCAGTCGTTATTTTCAATTACCGTTATAGTCATATATATTTTAACCCCTTTTTATTAAATCTAATTAACATTTAATTTTGCATTACCATATACTAGCGTTGGCTAATTTTAAGATCAACTATAAATTATATTAGTTGTTTGACTAAATTATAATAAAATTATGCTTATGCTTGGAATAAAAATTGCTGAATAGCTTAAGAGGGCAAGCCTGGGTTAAACACAAAAAAAGAATTTTTTTTACGAGTCCAGGAAACTTTTTTAACGAGTACAGGAAAAATTTATTTTATTTTTTTAATCGGTTTGGTCTCCGAAAAAAAATAATAAAAAATATTTTATGTCCATCTCAACGAAAATGGCCACTTCTTTCCCTGAAAAGCGAGACCAAAGTAACACTTTTTCTCGCAAATCACTTTTTTCTGCCAATGCGGGAAAAAAGTGACTTCACTAGAAATTAGTCTAAATTCCTTTATGTCATCAAGTTCTACCAATAACCCTGATATTCGATTGTCTTTTAACCATATAAGTTATGTTTTACCCAATAAAATTAAAACATAGACATTTTATACAAAATTTATTAGAATATTCAATATTTAATAGGAAAAACTATTATTTAGAGAGTAGAGCAGCGCCGTCTATACCGCGCACCGACCACGTTTTCAAACATTCTACGTCAGTCCATTAGTTTCGCTTTCCAAGTCAAAAAGTGGCCACAGTTGAGATGGGCATAAAGTACTATATGTAACTCGAGAAAAAAGTCATTTTTTTCCTCGGATGATACTACCCTCGGGAAAAATATTCGACTTTTTGCCCTTCTTACATATTGTACTATTAACGAAAGAGTGCTTCGCTCATTTTGTAATAGATGTCAAAAGGAGTCGAATAACCGTCGAAAAAAATATTTTCGTTCATCATGTCACCTGCAATCGTGTGAGGAACACAGCAACTTTAATAAATATGGTATTGAAAATAGTGATTTATTGTGACGTGTAAGATCAAGATTTTGAAGTTTTACAACAGTAAAATTTAAGATATCACTCAGTATTTATAGCATAAAAATTTTCAAAATAATTGCTTTTAAACATAAAAATTTCCCTGGACTATTTAAAAATATTCTTTATCTTGGTTTAACCCAGACCTGTCCCCTTAATCCGATAGCCAGGTATTAAGTATCATTCTTTTTCCGTTCAATTCAAAGTATCTAATTTTTGTAACTGTTGTTACTTTATTGTTAGTCCCTAGTTTTTTATTACGGTTTAGTACTCGTATTTAGTTACAATTTTTCTGCTGACACGATACCCAATCCGATTGCTGACTGGTTTCCGCCAATCAAATTTGAAAATACGATCTGATGTTTACTCAGCTCGAATCAAACGGAAAGGCGTCTCTTATTCTGAGGATATTTTGTTTCATGCGCGGGACTACTGATAACACGTATCAGTTTTCTTAATTTAACATTTTGTCGAACGTTCCCTTCACGCAATTATAGTAATGCTCTCTTTATTTTTAATCCAACATTAAACTTATTAGTGATCTTCAATTGATTTCAGAAGTATTAATCCAAACTTATTTAATATCAACCCCTTTCTATATTTTATTTGTTTAAATGATTAGCCTACTCAATTTATTATAAATTTATTATTATCAGCTGTATTAGTTATGGTATAATATTACCTTAAGCTATTATCATTTTCCCTTTGAAGTGCAATTTTTTATAAAACCTTTATATATTACTTTTCCTATAAATAGGTAATCTCTCTTAATTACGTCTACCGAGAATTCCCTTAATCCCTTTTATTTTTGCAGGTGTGCTATTATTATAATTCTAATGAATTTCAGTTGTCCTAATGCAGAGAAATTTTAAAGGACCTTTTATTTTAACGTTAGACAAAATTTATTCTTAATATTGTCCTATTTTTTAAATTATTTTAAATCTTGAATTTAGAGTAAATATAAAGTTACAAACTGTTATTTATATAATTTTACTGAAAGGTTATTAGTTATTAAACTGGCTTTTAAAATATGAATTTTTATATTCATTTTATATTCTAAACATTCTCTATATAATAGTTAATTAAGTAAAATTTCTAAAAATAATGTTTAAATTATTCACAAAACGTAGAGTTTATTAGAAAATAGCTAATAAAGAGGGACCATGGAGTCCGGGTCACCGATTTTGATGAAATTTTAGGGATCGTTTTCTGATACTTAAAAATGAAGCCCAATACTCGTGGTTTTATCCAACGAGCCTTTGTATGGTACGAGGGTAGTTCAATAAGTCTTTAGAATAAAGTATAAAAACAATTTTTTTTGGGTAAATTTTTTTTTATTTTTCCACATAATCTCCTTGGAGCTCTATACACTTGGTCAATCGCTTTTTAAGTTTTTTTAATCCTTCAGAAAAGTGCGTTTTCGGAAGTTCCTCAAAATAAGCACTTACAGAGGCAATGACGTCTTCGTTGTCCGTAAATCTCTGTCCACCGAGCCATTTTTTCAAGTTTGGAAATAAGAAAAAGTCACTGGGGGCTAAATCTGGTGAATACGGTGGGTGTTCGACCAATTCGAATTTTAGTTCTTCAATTTTAGCCATTGAAACGAAGCATGTGTGAACTCGGGCGTTGTCGTGATGAAAGAGAATTTTTTTTCTCGCCAAATGTGGTCGTTTTTTTTAAATTTCTTCTTTCAGCTGCTCTAATAATGATGCATAATACTCACCAGTAATTGTTTTACCCTTTTCCAAGTAGTCAATAAGTATAATTCCACGTGCACCCCAAAAAACTGTAGCCATAACCTTACCAGCTGACTTTACGGTCTTTGCCTTCTTTGGAGCTGGTTCGCCTGTGGAAATCCACTGTTTGGATTGTTCCTTTGTCTCAGGAGTGTAGTGGTGTATCCATGTTTCATCCACAGTCACAAATCGACGAAAAAATTCCTCAGGATTCCGACTTATGCGCGCCAAAAGAGCCTCAGAGGCGACCACTCTATTGCGTTTATTCTCAGCTGAGAGCAAACGCGGCACCCATCTTGCCGATAGCTTTTTCATGCCTAATTTTTCATGTAGAATTGAAACAACTGCACCTATAGATCCTTGTGGCCTCAGCTAACTCACGCACTTTTAATCTTCTATCCTTCAACACCATATCGTGGATTTTATTGATGATTTCGGGAGTAGTTGCTTCTACGGGCCTTCCTGAACGTGATTCGTCACTTATTGATGTACGACCACGCTTAAATTCATTTACCCAGTTATAAACCGTTGCTAAGGCAGGGGCAGATGTGCCATGAACTGAGTCCAATTCATTTTTTATCTCATATGGAGTTAAACCCTTTAAATGAAAATGTTTAATTACCGCTCTGAACTCGTTTTTTCCGTTTTTCTTAACAAGCAATTTTTTTTTCAATTGGTTATAAAAACACGTAAACTCAGAAGATGTGGACTGTGACTGCACCATATATCTAGTCGGGAGTGGTGCTGACTGAAAGCAGATGATTTGGAGCGATTCGCGCGCCATCTATTGGTCATTCTAAAGACTTATTGAACTACCCTCGTAGATATGGCGTATTTAATGAACGTTGATAGTATATCTATATATATTTCATTTTTAGCATTGTCCATATGAGCAATGCTAATGTCCTTTGGCACTATCTCAGATTTAAAGACCTATTGGGTAAAACTACGGGTACTGTGCTTCATTTTTAGGTTCTAAAAGTCGATCTCCAAAGTTTCATCAAAATCCAAGACCCGGACTCCATAGTCTCCCCTTATATGTTTCCTATTTACAGAAAATTATTTTAAAATACACGGTCGCTTGCTTAAAAGTTTTTCTGTAAACTGTGCAATTGTATAGCAACTATTGTAATAATAATATTTGTATTTAAGTGAGTTTAAAGCAAACTTTCAAAGTTCATTAGAATAATCGCATAACTAGTGCGCAAAAATATTTACGCCATCGGCTAGTGATTTTAGAGAGAAACCCCAATTTTGCGTTTAAAATCACAGAAAACGATTCACTTGAGGTTTCTAATTATTTTAGTATTATTATAGAGCAGAATTTTTATTTAATTTGATGTTATGTTTTTATTAACTTTGTTACAAATGTCCCCAATTCTGATTAAAATAAAAACTAAGCCTGTTTTTTCTTAAGTAAAGATTTTAGTTCCATTTATTTTGTTGTGTTTTAATTTAAATATCTTTTAAAACCCTTCTTCTGCGGAAAATCATCTAAATGTTATATTTTTGATCTTCGGTTATTCTCCTAATAAATTTTCCCTTTTTCCTTCAAAGTTTTTCCAGGCCCTATGCTAATTATTATACTGGAGCTTGTACTCCCAATTCGCTGGACTTGGCAATTAGGGCCTACTCTAATGATCCAGCCAAGTTACAGCAGAGAGTACTGCTCAAGGCTGAAATGGAAAATTAGTACCAAAAATACATTTATATAATTATAAATAATAATATTGGTATCATAATATGAGGGAGAAAAGTTAGAGAGAAATTACTAGGGATCTAATCTACGTACTATTTTTATTATATACTATATGTATTATTTATAAATATAATATATAATTGTATTTTTGTACAACAATATATTATAATCCACAATATAAATATACAAGTATATAATTGTAGTATATAGTTTTTTTCTATTATGCAACGGGAGTTTTCAGTTTGTAGCTAGAAAAATTTTCTTTTTCATGATTGCAGAAAATTTAAAAATTATCAAATTTAAAATTAAAATTATAAAAATTTAAAAATATATGTAATTATTATGGAGTATTTATATAATAGGAAAAATAGTAAATTGTTATTTGAATATCAAAAGACAACTAGATAACGTGTAAGGTTTAACTAGCTACTCGTCGGCTGGATGCATACTGCTCTCTAGCGATGGCCTGCGATAATTTTTTGTGCGCATTGCCGTCAACACCAAAAGAAACGATGGCAATGCGCTTATTTTAATGTTACACTTTTACATTCACGACTATATTTATGTAAATTTTTTTTTAAATAAATATTACTGATAAAGAAGTTGTTACATTCATCGATATTTGACCATATATGTGCATATATGGGCATTAGGGTAGTCAAAAATTTCACAAATATCAAATTTTCTTCTTGTAACGCTTCAAAATGTTGTAATTGGCTTAATAATAAGATACTTGTCCGCCAGTCGCCTCAAGTTAACATTAAGAGGTCTCTGCCACTGCAAACAGCTTCCTGCAGGAAAATTCTCCTGTGCTCAGTATTGACCAATGAAAGGTTAGTTTGGCGGTTGCTATGCAGTGCGGCGTCGTGCGCGCGCGAACAAACAAAAGTTTCACAAACCTTAGAACTAACCCTCTCGTTGGTTAATACTATGAGCGCACGAGAATTTTCCCGCAGGAAACAGCACGCGGAAAAAACTTGTGCCATGGCTTTAAGTGAAGGGAACTACTTTTCCGACGAATATATTATAAGTAATAATAGTCAATGAAAATCCAATTCACGATCAAATCTTGTTTTTCAAATTAGTACGCCGAGCAAGACGGTAAATTATTAATTTAAAATCAGCAAAAGCTTAAGTATTGATAAAGCAGATTAGAGTTCGTATTCATTTATTATTATATAGTAAATTATAATTAGCATATCATTATAAAAGATTCCTAAGTAAGAAAGTTCAAATAAATAAAGTTATTATTTGGTTAAATATTTTAAATTCAAGTTGGCCCCAGAAATATGAGCGTTTAAATAGAATTGAAGGGCCAACTGATTGAAAAATAATGAATATATAAACGGTTGACAGAAAAAGCCCAAGATATCCTATTGTTCCTTAATTTTTCAATATACAGTACTCAATTAACTCTTCAAAATGCGATGTCGAACGTATCAATTTGTTAAAATATACTGCCATGAAAATTCGTGGAAAATAGCAGGTTTTTTAGTGAAAAATAAGCAAACTACGATTTTATTTATATAGCAAATAAAATAGCAAATAGTAGCAAATATATCAATATTAAAAAAAATCATACGAAGCATCCAGAACATCTGGACCATACCCGAGATGTTCATCTCGCACACGTGCACGTGCACCCATTGTAGAATTATCGATTATAGCAAAAAATATCAATATTAAATAAAAATCATACGCAGACTCCTGGATATCTGGACCACACCCGAGATGATTATCTCGCACACGCATACGTACACCCACTATAAGAAATTATCGAAAGTAGTAAAAAATGTCGATAATAGTAATTAATCATACACAGTATCCGGGACATCTATAGCACATCCTAGATGGTCATCTCGCACACTTGCACGTACAGCCACTGTAAAATTATTGATAGTAGTAAAAAATATTGATAATAGAGAAAAATCATACGCGGCATCCGGGACATCTGGACTGTGGTATCCGAAGCTAGTTACGAGTGTGAGCCTGCATGGCGCGGCGTCCGAGTGTGTGTGTGTGTGTGCATGTCTATATACGGACTCGGCGATCACGTGATCAGGCGATTGCGCCCGAACTGGGCCGAATGTAATGTCTGTTCTCTTACGTCGGTACGCACGAGTTACGTTCTGGGTGGCTCGCCTTGCGGTACATCTCTACACGCACTTCATATATTTACATATTCTTGCTAATTAATAAATATATCACCCTGGTAATTTACCAGTATTTAACTGTGCGTTATTTCGCCACCTTTTATAACACTACAGTTTATGCCGACGAGGTATATAATATTGCGGAATTAAAAAACTCGCTCCGCGATCAACTCGTATGCGAGCAACTGAATCGCGAAACTAGAATAAACTTATTCAAAAGAGAATCGCTGACTTATGAAACAGCATTAAAAGAAGCCATTACAAGATAAACAGCGTTAAAAAATGCATCCAACGCAAACACGACCGACAGAAAAATTTCACAGATAGAAGTTTTTGCAGAAGATCAAGCATGTGGAATTTAGATAGTAGACAATATTCACGAGGAAAACCGCTTCAGCAGCAGAGCCGCGAGCGTCAAGTCAGTGATAGAGTGTGTTGAAATTACGGCGGACGTGGATACACGCGTGATCAGGGCTCACGCCCGATACAACGTAAACAACGAGACGAATGTGCCAGCTGTGGGAAACCTGGGCACCCACGGGATATTTGCAAATTTCGAAACGCTATGTGCAATAATGACACAAGACAGGACACATTCAGACAACTTGCTATGCTAAGCGAACTCAAGAAAAAAAGCAGGTAAAAATGTTGGCGAACAGGCGATGAAGTTACCGGTCCCGCAAATAGAGTTAATCGAGTGCAAAATAACAAATGCTAAGGGCACATTTCTCGTCGGTGAGGACGATAAGGAAGAATTAAAAGAGCATGTGAACATAATGCATTTAATAGGAAAATATATAAATAATGAGCCCATAGATGTCGCGCAGAAAAACAAACTACTGGAAGAAAACCCAGATTTACTTCAGGAAAGGATCAATAAAATTATGAGTATGATAGACACCAAAGGCTGCAATGGTGAGGAACTACAGCATATTAGGGAATTAGTTACACAATTTTCGGGCGCCTTTGGGCTTGACGGAGAGCCACTGCCGGCAACTACTCTGCTCTCATGCGAGATCAAGCTGAATACTGATAAGCCTCTGCGTGCGAAGCGTTTCAAGTATCCGCCGTCTCTCGAAGAGCAAATCGCAATCGAAATTGAAAACCTCGTAAAGTAGGATATTATTAGACCTTCAAAATCACCGTATTGCAGTAACCTTTGGATTGTTCCAAGAAGCCAGATGCTCACGGTACTCGTACTAAGAGATGGCGATTGGTCACTGATTTCAGAGCCTTAAATGAAATCACGGTTGGCAGCTACTGGCCACTTCCATTCACGAGTAACATAATCGACCAGCTGGTGCTTGCCATTATCATTACAGTAATTGATTTAAGGGGGTAGGCCTGGGTTAAAATCTAAAAAAAAATTGCATTTTATTTATACAGAACTTTTTGGATGTGATTTAGAATATGGGAAGTTTTTTTACCAAAAGTAGGTAAAAAGACAAAGATTTTTACCGCTTAAAAACTTAAATATCTAGAATCTGTGGCTTGTACCAAGTGACTCCTTTCGATACTCACAAGGAAACAACCCGAGATGTCCGTCTCCCATTTTCCTGAATTTTTTATATGTTGTAGAAGATTTACAAATAAGAGACACGTATTTTTTATCGGATCAATCCAATATTAAATGGGTGAAAACCACACCTAAAGTTTACCCCTGAAAACGTTTTTTTTTAAATACCTTAAGTTCTAATTAATGTTTTGAAATGAAACAAAATGGAAAATACTACTCTTTGAATGACGAAACTATACGTGCTAGTTTCATCATTCAAAGAGAAGTATTCTCCATTTTGTTTCATTTCACAACATTAATTATAACTTAAGGTATTTAAAAAAAACGTTTTCGGGGGTAAACTTAAGGGGCGGTTTTCACCCCTTTAGTATCGGATTGGGCCGATAAAAAAATACGTTTCTCTTATTTTTCGATCCTCTACAACATATTGTATCACCACATTTTGTGTGCGTTACACAACTTCCAGTCTGTCGCACAAACTGCTCAGTGCAAATCCGATGCTCGACAGAACTGGCCTATATCACCGATAGCACACTACTCACCTATTTCACTCACTATACACATACACACACACACTATTTCCTGGGACGACACAGAGCAAGCGAGCTCTCCAATGCCCTGAAACAGCTGAAGAGGATGCACAGCTGCCATCCCATAGAGCCTCGCATAGGTGGGAGCTGGCTGGTCCCGGCTGGGGTGTGGTGGTCCTGGTGTCTCCTTTCCTTACTCCCGTCCTTTCGAACCAACCTAAGGAAACATGCATAGAGATTAGAAAGCAAGAATATAAGCAAAGTGGTATTAGAATGATACCTCCCTGATTTTATGCTTTAACAGGCATGAATAGATCCACCTTGGGCGGAGCGGCTGCTTCTCTAGTTATGAAGGAAGCCTGCATCATACACCCTAGAAAACATAAAGATGAGTTAGTCTACAGCAGACATGCACATCAGACTGGAACTCTCTTACCTGGTTTGGAGGGTTTGCAGAGGCAGTGTAGTCTCTCAGGTGCAGCAACGTAGCTCAACTCATAGCCCGCTCCTCCATAACAGCACCAGCAGCAGCCTTCAAGCACTCGCCAGACACCTAGAAACAACATAGCATTAGCAAGGAGAGATTACAGTGATAAAACACTAATCTCACCAGATAATAGTGGCAGTTGAGGAATGCAGTAGGAAGCTACATGTAAATATAACCTCTTCGAGGTTAATCGTGCCCACTGCTCCTGCTGCAAGTATGCAGTCCTGGGTCTTACAGCTCTCGTCTTCGTGTCCTTTCGTCGGCACCATTGCCCAAATACCCCTCCTGTTGCATCCCTCGTCGCACTTCCTCGCCCTGGCCACTCGTCCTTCCTCGTCCTCTCCAACACCGTCTGCAAGCCGTCGACTGCGTGTCACATAGCGTGACGTCACCGCGAGCAGACGCTCCTCTTTCCTCCTTCTCACTTCTCTTTCTTCCTCACCAAAGCATGCGCTGCGCCCTCAACCGGGCTCGGTCCGCACTACCGAAATCCGAGTGTAGTGCCGCGGGAACGAAGCGACAACTCGCTCACTTCGTACTGAGCCACGTTCACAGACGCTTCGGTTTTTTGTATCAGCTCCGAACGAATATAAAACCTGCTTGTTCCGCTCGCGAATATATATAAATATATATATATATATATATATATATATATATATATATATATATATATATATATATATATATATATATAGGTATTTTTTCGTAAAGCTTGCGCCGCGTGCGTGTCGAGCATCGCGTCGCGCCGCTTTTCCACGTGTATTCCGCCGCCGTATATTAGTTGAATTCGCGTCCCTGAGAATTAGCTTCTTCCCCTCCCGATCATTTACCGTTTCCCACCGTACCACCGTGCTCACCATAGTTAGTTAACTGCATAAGTAATTCTATGTGTCGTTAGAACACTTCTAAAATCGTGCTGTGAATTCGCGCAGCTGAAGCTCATTAACTTGTATATAAATTGAATAAACCACAAGTGTTCATAAGTTTACCCTAAATTCCTGTGTACGATTTATTTAAAATCTCGAATAAAAGTAATGATAAAGCCTGCATGTGCGGCGCAATAATCTTGGCTAGTATAGCTAAAATTATTGTCATAATATAAAAAATTCAGGAAAATTGGAGTTGGACATCTCGGGCGGCTTCCTTGTCAGTTTTTTTTTCCAATCACTCCTCGTAGACTTTCTCAGCATCCAGTCATCGATATAATCTGAAAATTTTAGAGAATGTTTCTGATATGTTTCCTCACAATATGAGCGCAACAGGTTATTAAAAAAGTGTATGTAGTAATAATTAAAAACATTAACCCTTAAATAATTAAATATTTTAATTAATTTTGAGGTTATATGTTTTTAATACTTGCTGTATAGACTTTTTTATAACCTGCTGCGCTCATATTGTGAGGAAACATATCAGAAACATCCTCTTAAAAAGGCTTGTAGTTTTACATGAAAACTGATATACACGACTTCTTGGGGTCGCTAATCATGAATCTGTTGCCCAAATTTCGAAATTCAAGATGGCGGATCTCTTATGGCCGACTATGAAATATAATATAATATAGTCAGCTAAATGGGGTCCGCTATCTTGAATTTCGTAATTTCGAAACCAGATTCGCGATCAGCAAACCAAAATATCCCTGTATATCAATATTCATGTTAAACTTTAAATAATTATTTAATATTTAAAGAAGATTTGTGCTGGGGTCCTCTCACCGACCTCGCTTGGTGATCTACGTAACACAAATAATCTTCCTCACGTAAAGGTTAAATTAGAATGATTAAAATTCAGATCTCTAGTCGGTTCAAATATCGATGGCTGGATGTTGAGAAAGTCTATGAGGCAGACCTAAAAATAATAAAAACATTATTTTGAGATAATTGCATTTAAAGTTTGAAAACACAATAAACACATATAAACAATACTCACCTAAAGAAAAAAATAGGAATACTTTGTATTCTCGTTATGTATTTCATTAATATATTTCACACAATTGGTTAGACAAACATGTGTGATACGTCTTAGGATATGATGTTATGATTTCATGATAGCTCTGAAACAAAAAAATTTGTTAATAACAGTGTCTCATTCTTATCAGTAGGAATAATTAATACAATATTTATCTTTTTTCGGCATAAAACGTAAGCATATTTTGAATTCTTATAGACGTAGCTGGTAGTTATTTTCCAGCTGAGAAGTTGGTTTCCTTGGTTAGTTAAAAATTAAATGAATAAAAATAATTTGTAAAGCATACACAATATATACTTAACATGATAAAAGTTTCAAAAGTTATTTTAGATCAACTCTTTTAAGTTTGAAGTATTTCACCATCACCAATATACTGCGAGTACATAACACCGTGTCTTTTAAGAGAACGCTGTAAAATTTCTACACTACCGTCTGCCCCCATTTTTTCAGCGTTGCCTTGATGATTTGATGTACACTGACTTTGATGCGTTTCAATCCATTCTTCATAAACTGGTGTGGCTTCATTTCCTTCCCATAAAGAGCAACTCTTACAAAAACTGTTTTTTATAAAAACATCAAGCACTTTTCCTGTAGAATTGCCTATTACACTAGAAACACCTTGGAGTGAGGAAAAACCTCTTTTTCTCCTAGAACCATCTCCGGATACAGGAAGTCCAGCACTATCTGAAGACAAGATACTCATTTCTCCTATCGCATCATTACTCACGGAGCCTTCATCACTCACTTTACAAACTTCACTGAATTGATTGTTGATATCGTCAAAATTGCTGTGCGACATTGTCTGTGGCAAATCCATAATTCCACAAAATTTTGAAAGTCCAACATGTCCATGACCTAGATCACGCATAACCGAAACAGATCTTCTATTAACTTCATATGCATTACTTTTTTTGTCAATGAATCTACTTGAATTAATTGATGCAATTCTTGGATTTATACAATTTGAACAAGAAACGTCAATTTTAAATCCAAGTCCTTGTACATCAGATTCAGAGAAATTCAGTTTTCCATAACATATCTTAAAACATGTAATTTTTTGCAGTTCAGGAAATAGGATGACTTTTCTACTGGAAGTTGAATTTCTTGACTTCTTTGGAGGAGGACCATCTCCTTTTCTTTCATAAAAAATCTTCTTTCTTTTTGTTTGTATTCCCCAAGTAAGTTTACCAGGGCCACCCGACACTCTACCTTGAACATCCCTTGGTCTGGCACTCGAAGACATTACACTTACACTGTATACTGATTTGACACAAAATATATATAAATATTTATACACAACCCACCACAAAATATATATAAATATTTATACACAACCCACCACAAACAACTTTTCTTACACTTTAAAAAAAAACACTTATGCACTTTAACACTTATACATACTTATAAAATTATTCACTTACATACTTATACATTTATACAGTATTACACAATAATTATAAAGCCTTGAAAAAGACTGGTGAATATATGTTTTAATTTAAAAATAATGTACAATATTTTTACACAAAAATAGCACAGATATTTTGAGAGATTAATCTCAAAGTATTCAACATTAAAGAGCGTTCACAACGTTCATACATAAGTTGCGGATAGAGCATATCGGCGTTTTGGTCAGTGATTGATCGAAAGACAGTTCCAGAGAAACATTGCGTAGTGCATTGGCATCGAAACGATATCGAAGCGCCAAAAATCCTATGTAAATTTCATCTGGTGGCGAAATTTCAAAACAGCGAGAGAGTATAGTTTTTTAGTCAATTTGACTATATATAGGCATACTGTACGTGAGACTTTCTGACAGCTTCGAGTTTTATCGAATATATATATAGCTGTCAGAAAGTAACACGTACAGTATGCCTATATCCAATATATATATATATATATATATATATATATATATATATATATATATATATATATATATATATATATATATATATATATATATATATATATATATATATATATATATATATATATATAGACTGTTTGAATTATTTAAACTTATTTATATATATATATATATATATATATATATATAGACTGTTTGAATTATTTAAACTTATTTAAATAGCATTTTTTACATAAAATTCACTAAATTGAAATAAGCTACTTTGAAATTTTAGCTATAATTCTGTAATGAAACTTAATATCGTAAAACGTGTTGCAGGAGCTTATTGTACAAGAAATAAATGTTTTTTTTAACTTTTTACCTAGGCCTGCCCCCTTAAAGCTGGATTTCCATCGAATACTCATGCACCCTAACTCAGCGCGTTTTACTGCGTTTTCTTGTCCAGTAAGGAAAAGCTCAGTCCAGAATTGAGAGTTTTCTCGCATGAGCATGGGCTTAAAGGAGGCGACGAACACGTTCGCATAGTGTATGTCGATGGCCATGGCTGGTCTGCAGGGTGAAGAAGTCGCCATATACTTAGACGATTTCATAATTTTTGCGAAAAGTCTTGAAGAGTACGGTGTGCAATTCAGATGAGTAGCAAAAAGACTGATAAAGGCAAACCTTACTATAGAGCCAAAGAAGTGTCAGTTTTTGAAACGCGAGGCACCTCTTCTCGGACACATAGTGGGGGTTGCAAATTCGCACGGATCCCAATAAATTTGAGGCTGTGGAAAAGTACGAAGAGCCAACGAACACCAAGAAAGTCAAGCAAGGGCTCGGATTCGTTAGGTACTATAGAAAATTCTTACCTAAGGTTGCAGACATTGTATTGCCACTATCTAAGTTGCTGCGCAAGGGAGTCAAATTCGAATGGGGTGATGAGCAGCGGTTGGCATTCAAGAATCTGAAACGCATACTTTGCAGGGAACGGGTTTTAACTGCACCTAATCTATCTGAGCCGTTTATTCTCACGACCGACTCAGATTTTGCCTTGAGAGCGGTATTAGCACAGGGGACCATTGGATCAGATGCTGCAGTCGCCAGTGCATCCAGGCCGCTCAAGGGCAGCGAGCTCCGGTACATAAACTATGATAAGCAGCTGCTCACAGTCATGTTTGTAAAAGAGCATTTCAGACACTATTTGTACGATAGAAAGTTTAGGGTAGTAATGGACCATCTTGCCTTGAAACATTTCCACACATCCAAAAAAACCAGTCTCTAAATTTAATAGGCTGGCAGCACTGCGTGGCTATCAATTTGACACAGTCTACAGGAAACGTACTAAAAATGTAACCGCCGATGCGCTTTTAAGCAATCCAGTCATACCAGAGAGCGAAGAAAACCCAGAACGCCCCAGAACAGAGCTTTACGAGCTCGCAACAAGGGAAAAGGGCATCGATTGAGGTAAGAAAAGATGTGAAGCTCGCATGCAGTCGATGCTCCGACGCTGGCTCACCTGATGGGAAGCATAACGGCACCCGAGCCGGCAGATAACACGTCTCCATTCTTGCAGGCGCAGCACGACTGCACTGAGTAGCAATCTGCACCAAGATCGGTACTGCCAGACTTAGCAGCCAAGCTATGCACTCGATTAATTGTAGATATTGTCGAGCGCGAGGTATTGGGCAGAAACTCAATGCATATTAATTTATGGGAAGCGGAAGCTGAACCAGGCACTGCCCCAGACTTTAATCGCATTGTGCACAAGGACTTTGGCAGGGGCAAACCCGAGATACCGCATAGTCAGTCAGCCGTGCCTGCGCGAGTTGTAGAGAAAATCGTGGTCGAGCATGAAGTTGAAATACCCATGCTCGATTTAACAGGGGCTGATAGCCAGGATAATTATCATTTTTTCGACATCGGCCCCCACGATGAAGGAATCCGATCATTTCGAATATGTACCTCGCAATGTTGACCGTTTTGAGGCGAAAACTGAGGATTTGACGTCCTCCGTGTCGTCCTACAAAGGGGACCTTTTAGTTTACGAAGCAAGAGAGTGGTTCGCAATCCCGCACGCGGTTTACGACAGCAATATCCCCGCAGAGAGCAGCTAGGGAACTGCCTATTTTTCTCGCTTATTACATTACTGAAGCTGAAAATGAAAGCTACAGGACTGCCCAAGCGACTACGTCAGTCCCCAGCTTTTCCGACATGCGGGGACACGAAAGAAGCTAGAGAAATTTTATCTTCAAGGACAAAATATGGAAATGTAAATTGCGCATACATTTTTGCGCAAGAATTTCAACAAAATATGTGTATCCATCACCATTTGGAAACCAGAGGAGTCGATTTCTGCCACATAATTGTAAATACGACAGAAAACTATGTCTACCTACATTTAATGGGCGGCATTACACACCTTATATGTGGGGTGGGTCAATTTTCGATAAAAATAATACCCAAAATTTTGACCAGGGAAAAGACACCAACACGAGTACCGAGGAACAAGATAGCGCTAAGAAACCAAATAAAAATTCAAGCTTACCGTTAAGTAAAAATAAAAACGAATAGCCGCCGATGGAAAAAGAGTCGGGTGACAGCAGTCGCGCGACAAAGCTAGCGAATGCTGTTCAGAGGTAGCGCAAATAGAGGTGGTGATCGTGCGAGATAGACAGATAAGAGCTTGAGCGCACACCAGTGCACTCGACAAGTGCCTTGTCAGTAACGCCCGAGTTCTGCCGCCCGGGAAAAGCCGCCTTGGGCTTTCCCCGATGGACAAGTTCCGCTGCCCTTGACTCGAATTAAATCAATCAATGAAGACCCATTTCACTATAAGGAAAATATCGTATGCTTATTAATAGCAATCGAAATATTACTACAATCCGAAGCTTAACGTGTTGCAGTTTTGAGAAGGAAAGATCGTGTATAGATTAAAGGAGCCTCAAAAATGAAAATATGACAAAGATTATGAAAGCCGTTATGAGACAATCACTTTGCTCTAGAAACTCATATCAAATGTTAATTAGTTTGCATAATATTAAAAACTCAATAGTTAAGAAAATTGCTTAATGCTACATTAAATCGGCAAAACACTAACCATTTTGCCCCATAATTGACTCAAAACATTATGATCATCTATTGTTATATATAATCAAATATTAAAATCAATCAAGTTTAAGAAAACTATAAGTGAATAAACAATCACTTGGCTCAAGAAACTCATTTCAAATATTAATTAGTTTGCATAATATTAGAAAAATCAATAGTTAAGAAAACTACTTAATGCTAATTTAAATCGGCAAAAAACTAATCATTTTGCCCCATAATTGACTCAAAACATCATGATCATGAATTATTGTTGTACATAATCAAATATCTATTAAAATTGAAATTAGAGCCGCGTAACGACGGTAAAATGCTATCAAAATAAAGCTTAAGAGACGATACAATTGACATATAAGAGGGGCCTGCGGCGGCTCAGTCGGTAGAGTGTCGGATTCCAACGCCAGCGTCCCGGGTTCGAATCCTAGTGTCTGCCGATTGATACAAGCACCTCTGTAAAAATTACATGTGTTTTGTTTACAAACACACCGCAGACCCCCGTCGTCGATTAGCACCACATGAGAGCACAAACATGGCGACGTTAATTAAAAAAAAAAAAAAAAAAAAAGACGATCAATTAGTAATGTAATGAAATATACAACAAGCGAATGGCCGAACATAAGAGAACTTTCAGACGAGTTAAAACAATATCACAAAAGAGGATTTGAGTTATTGGTCGACAAAAATTGTTTATTCTGGGGTTTACGAGCCGTTATACCAAGTAACATGCGACGACTAATCTTAAAAGAATTACATGCTTCACACCTAGGAATTGTAAAAATCAGAATGTCTGCGCGCTCATACGTGTGGTAACCCAAGGTTGATGATGATATTGAATTTACTGTGAATAGCTGTAACATTTGTTTGATCCAGAAAAAAAGCCACATCAAACACCATTGACTACATGGCCGTGACGCGCATGAAGCCGTATACATTGTGATTTCTTAGGACCTCTATTTGGTAATATGTACTTGGTAATTATCGGCTCTCACTCAAAGTGGGTAAAAGTTAAAAATTGTAAGAAAAACACCAAAGCTTATAAACTGTAAGTAAGGAGTTCTTAAAATTTTTAAAAGCAAATAGTGTAATTCATAGCTTTACACCGCTGTACTACCCATCAAGTAATGGAATAACCGAGAATTTTGTAGGCACCCTTAAAGTCAAAGTACAAAACATCGTGGGGGGGGGGGGGGGGCAGACGCCGGAAGCGGCTATAAATAAATTCTTAATCGATTACCGTTGTATTCAGCACTGTACTACAGGAAAAAGCCCTTATCAAGTTATGTTCAAGGGTAACATGAGAGCGCGTTGTGATACATTAAAAATCGATATATTTTTAAAAGTGCGAAAAAGCCAACGCGGTTAGATCGTCATAAGTTGCGGAGATAGTCAAATACAATTGAGTACAGGCGACAGAGTATATATAAATGACTGTAGTGTACGCTCGGAAAAGCGATGTAAAGGCGAAATCGTTAACCAGCTCTCACCCTCGACATTTACGGTACGGGACACGAATAATGTAATACATAAACGACATGCAAATAAAATGGTAAAAAGCGCAGATTCCACTTGTATATTACGTACATCTCCAAGATTGATTAATAAATAAAAGGGGAGAAAATTATGGTATTCTGAGCTAGTTGCGAGTGTGAGCGTGCATGACGCGGCTGCCAAATGTGTGTATGCGTGTGCTTCCACACGCGCTTCGTATATGTATATATTTTTGCTAATTAATAAATATATCACCCTGGTAAATTACTAGTATTTCTAACGTAGAAGTAGAAGCACAAGGATGATAAATGCTTTTACCTACTTGTTGAAAGCACTTTTTACACATTTCAAACGAATCCCTTGATTCTTTTTTACTCGGTTCGGATTTATGAAAATGAATTTTTTTTTGCCATCGAGACCATTAGATGTATCAATTTGATTGGAAACATTGAGCACGTGCCCTCTACCTTTTATTTATTTTGATTGACCTTTAAATCGTGCTATTCTACACACGGAACAGTTACACTCGAAAGTCGTTCTAGTTTCTTTCGGTAAAATTATGTCTTCATAATTTGGCATAGTTTATAAGGTCTTAAGCAAAATTTTTTTTTTTCGATCAGCTAGTGCATGACGCCAAGAGCTACAAATACTTGATGGAAATTTCGAATCAGATGTATCGAAATTTGTATTAATGTACTTCCTGATCAGTTCTTCGTTGGACTGAGATATAAGTAAATCTTGTGACCTTTGTCATCCGAAAATTATTTTTCTACCACAAAGTGCACATACCTTCATCCTATTCTCTTCATGGTCATATTTATGATCCATATTCTTCATTAGTAGAGAAGAAGCCATATTTATCCGTTAGCCTGCCACTCAAACGTAATCTCTAACATGGAAAAAAACTACCCATCGAGAGACAGGAGTCCTCCGTCTTATATGCATGAGGGCTCGCTGTTCTCATAGAGGGAAATATGACGCCACCTAGTGGCGAAGAGTAGAGTTATAAGGTATGGATATACGCACTTATTTAATGATAGACAGATCCATAGAACCGTAATATGTTGCCTGATATATATATACGCTCGGATATATGTGTATATATATATATATATATCCTATACATACCTAGTACATAAATAATAATTATATAAGCATTTAAATGCATTCTTAAGGTGCAGCTCATTACGTTCCATTGACGAAATAGCTAAAATACGTAATTTGACGATATCTCGTAAACAAGATCAGCTAGGATTTCAATTCGACCAGATTTTTTATGTATATTCGTGCCCGAATATTATCCCGCAAACCGATTTTATTGCCATTTTTGTGATACCTACTCGTCCTTACTGACCACCGTGAGGGTACTGTTCCTGTTGTAAACAATGCAGAAGAAAATCCGAGTTCATTCACCAGGAATCGAACCCTAGACTCCTGGAACAGTGTTGTTTATATAAATATTTGTACATTTCTATGTCAGCCCGTGCACTTGGTAGACCCCTCATATGATTTCCTTTTTCTTTCGTGAGAAAAGAAAATGACAAGAAAAAGACAATTGCCCCGAACAAAAATCGAACCCGAGACCTTCGGTACGGAAGGCAGGGCTCTTGCCACTGGGGCTAATGGGGCAATTAGCCTTGCACTGTAAATATTTGCATGTACGCTATCTACTTTTTCTTTTTTGTTCCCTAGTATATCGGTTAAGCGAATTCTACAGTCTGTGAGATGTCTTCCCACTCCATGTAGATGTGGTCGAGGTAGAATTATTTTATGAGCTTGATGTTATGTGGTTTTGCATGTGAGAGTCTTAGGATAGCCATAATCGCAGATGATAGTGACATCGAATTTTAAACGTTTTATCCACTGTTTTTGCAGCTTGATATTGACTGGTCTATTTCTTTATATAGCCTGGTGATTGAGCATATTACACAAGAACTTGAAGCAGCGATGACCACAGTTGAATATATTGAAGTTTTAGAACCTCTCGTGATTGTACTTAATTTAGTCAATTCCCAGGTATAACATCAAGTCTAAGGATGGTTGAAGATCTCCAAAACTATCAAAGTAAACTACATCGTTTCCTCGTTTACGATACGCTACCCAGTGTGTCCCGGGTCCGCTTACATCATCGAGATTCACGATAGCTGATTTGCGGATACGCTGTCCACTATCTGGCATTGCGTTTCTCATAAATAACTTCTTTCAACAAAAACATACTTCAGCAGCTTGTTAAAGCACCAAGCGCTGTCAAACGCAAGTGTAACTTGTTAAAATATGGAAAGGATAATTTTGGGAGAGCGTTAAGAGAGACATTTAAGCCGATTGTTGCTCCTCTACAGAAACTTGTTACTACGTCTCTCATGATAATTTATTAACTAATAAATGTAATGAGTGTTTCGATATAACATATGATCCTAGTAACATGCTTAATAACGCATACAATTAGGTTCGATATACCGTACAAGCTATGCCTGCTGATACTATGTATGAAGCAAATGACAGCGAAGAGAAAGGGAAATATAATTTATCTAGCAATAAGCATATGCTTATCCTCAGTGGAAAGCATAATGTAGACAAAATATATGGAGTACGTAAGGAACGCGAAGGATTAATTATTGGAAACTCTCTGGTATACTTTGAAGATAATCTCGTCATTGTAAAAGATGTGAGATATCCGAAAATTAAAAGACTGATGGAGATACTATTCTCTAGATATCCCGATCAGAATTCTATCAGTTCTAATGAATTTAAAAACTGTCACAGCATTCTTGAAGGAACAAATGCTCATGAGAAGCAATTTAGACATGATAAATCTATTCATTTTCACAATAACAAGAAATTCAATACGATAATTGCCCCATTTTTCTTCTCCTGATCAACACCTAATGAGAAAAAGAAGAAGAAAAAGAAGGGTGGAGCATTGCCTCTATACAAAATTGCTAGAAGAGATACGAAGATGGATGACGTGTACTGGGATGATCACAATGAGCTCGTAGATCGTCTTCGTTTACTACTAGCTGAACAATCGGCCGGAAATCCCAGTCTCGTTAACGAGATTCACGAGAGCACAAGAGTGTTTGATTCATTATCAACATAAGCGTCGACGTATTAGGATGTAATCTGAAAAGAAGCAAGGGTAGTCGAGGCCCTCCTGGCATCGGATATAAAATCACGGCCAATGGTCAGTATGATTTGGAAAACAAGAGGTTATGTAATCTTGCAGCACCTAACGAGCTAAGCGAATCAGTGAATCTAGATACTCTGCATCGCATAGTTCGAACTGAACTTAAAAAAGTTTTTGCAATGATATCTGGATTGAGAACTGATCTGAATAATTTAGATGCAATCGTAGAAGCTCATGCAGCTGAGATCGATAAGAAATTTGAAAAACTCGATGCGGATATCCTGAGTATAAAAGAAGCGGTTTTTCAAATCTCTCAAAACATTCACTCTATAGATGTCAATGCGTTAACATCGAAATATGACAATGGAAAGTCAGAGAGTAGTAGATGAGCTTCATAAACTTGCTAGTCGAAATTACCCACGACGAAAATTTGATATGCGAGGCTTGGATGAAACTTGGCAAGCTGATCTAGTTGAAATGCAACCTTCTGCTCGAGAGAACAAAGGTTACAGATACATGCTCACCATTATAAATGTATTTTCTAAGTATGCTTGGGTCGTTCCAGTCAAGCGAAAAACTGGTGACAAAGTCACAGCAGCCATGAAGAGTGTGTTAAGTCAGGGTCGTACACCAAAGAATTTTCACACTGACAGAGGCAAAGAGTTCTACAATTCGTGCTTTTAGGGTCTTATGAATCGATACAAAATCAGTCTATACATATAATAATCTCAAAGCTTCTATATAAAGAATTCAGTCTCCGAGGTAACTATAAATGGCTCGACATCCTACACGACTTGTTAGTAGCGTACAGCAATCGTAAGCATCGGACTATCGGTCTCATACCCGAAGATGTTACTGTAGTCAACGCTGACCAAGCGATGAGAAAATTCTGCTTAAAATTTAAGTCTGCATAACCCGACGTTTATCTAATTATAAGAAAACTTGAAAAGACAAGGCAATGAGGTATTCGTCAAGTGGCTAGAGTTCGACAATTGTCACAATAGCTGGATTGGTAAATCTCAGACTTGGTGAATATTCTTTGCTAAAGAAAGCTTTAAGCTTTTTTTTTGCTTCTGTAAGCATTCATTTTTGTGAATATTTTGTTCCTTCGTTATGTTTTGCTCCCTCATATAGAAAGCTTTATGATGGTAAAAAAAAGTTTTGCTAAAATATTATAGAAACATATTTCGAGACGTTAGGAATCAAAATACACTATTTTTAGAAAATGTCTGTATGGATGTGTGCGTGTGTGTGTGTATGTATGTGTGTGTGTGTGTGTTATGTGTGCGTGTGTGTGAGTGTGCGAATGTGTGTGTGTGTGTGTGGTTGTGGATCAGCATTACTCTGAATATACGCGGTGAAAATTAATGGTACGGGTTCATTTTTTATTTTCTTTTTGAAGAAGACGACTCAAAAATTATTCTTTCTGTTTTACGATGCATTTTTGTTTTATTTAGTGGTTTTTAGACTTTTGAGTTTTATTGTTTCGGGTTTTTTGATACCTTACAAATAATATCATCGTTTTAATGTAGTTTACTAATATCAACATTTTTAATAAGATTTCCCTTGTTTCGTTATACAATCGTCATTTTTTTTCAAACAATTATATCTGTTGAATATAAGAAGGAAAATTTTGAAAAAAATTGAGATAATTAGGAATATAGAGAAGAATATTCTGTAAAATTTTTTAAGCCTCATCTTTTTCATTTGAATAGAAAAAAATCTTTTTGTAAAAACAGTCTATTTTGAGTCAACCACTTTAACTGGAGTAAATCGGCAGCATCTGATCTGAAACTTCCAAAAACAGTAGATTTTTACTATCTCTTGAATGAGTTCTTTGCCCAGATCACAACGACCTTTATATTTCAAGATATTTGAGGTTATGTTTTTTTTAAACTTTTTTTGATCGGTTATGTCTCGAAAATGACATGGTAATTTTTTACCGAACAGAGTTTATTATTTTTCGTTTTCTAATGAAGATTCGAAATTAATAAGAAATTTAAAGATTCGTCGATTCATTTCTTTTAGCGATTTTTCTATTTTGCGATTTTCTGAAATCGACAAAGTGAATTATTTTCTATGTTCTGCAGCGTTTTGGCATAGCTAGTGTCTCATACTTATTTTTTCCATACCTTTATATCGTCGGCTTAGATTAACAAACGGCTATCTGTAAACTGTCGCGGAAAAAGCGGCTATCTGGAAATTTTGCGGAGAAAGTGGCTATCTGCAAATCGTCGCGGGAAAAACGGCTATCTGCAAATTTTGCTGTAAAAGCGGCTGTCTAAAAACACATTTTCCTGACCAATTTTAAGTTGATAGCACTGCCGAGAATTTCAATTTTATGTACTTTTTCTGCTTGTCAATACATTTTAATAAAATTATTAGTTTAGGGCTTTTTGAGGTCGCTGATTACGATTTAGATGTCAAAAATAAAAAAATTTGTATAGCGAGTCCAATATGCCGGACAATATTTTCAAAATCAACCAGATTTACTTAAAACTTGCTACTTGAGTATTTTTGGGGTCTATAAAGGATAGTTTTGTATAATGATAAAAACTTAACTTCCCATTTGCTCTATGCATGCAGTTGGAGGGGATATACGAAATAATCGAGGGGCCCAGGGTGACGAAAATTTACAATAATGTTGGAACGTCAAGTATATATATATATATATATATTAGGTCTACAAATTAATTCGGTGCCTTTACTTTGGTATCTTGTAACTCTGGTTTAAATTTGAATTTTTTTCCCGTTTTAAGGTGATTTCAAAGAGCAATCCTTAAGCTTTAAAACACACTATAATAGGTCGAAGCCCTGCGAACTTAACCTCGAAAATCATTAGTGAAAACAATGTAATCCGACACAGAGCATTTGAGTCACTGCATTCTTTTTGCATTCGAATTGAAAAAAAACGCTGCTGAGGCGACCGAAATGATTTGCTTAGCCTTAGGAGAAGGTGTGGTGACACATAAAACGCGTAAAAAGTGGTTCCAGAGATTTCGCAATAGTCATTTTGACCTCTCCGACCGAGAAAGACCTGTTCAACCGAAATAATTTGAAGACGAGGAACTGGAGCAACTCCTGGAGGAAGTCCCTACTCAAACGGAAAAAGAACTTGCACACTCTCTCGGAGTTACTCAGCAAGCAATTTCCCATCGCTTGCATCGACTGGGAAGAATTCAAAATGCAGGCCGATGGGTACCGCATGTGCTCAACCCGAAGAACAAGGAGAGGCGGTACGACACGGCGCTGTCTCTGTTATCGCGCTTCAAATGAAAGGACTTTCTGGTCAAGATTGTGACTGGTGATGAAAAGTGGATATTGTATGAAAACCCTAAAAAAAATAAAATCTTGGGTTCAGCCCGGTCAACCATCAACATCCACAGCCAAACCCAATATTCACTGCAAGAAAGTTTTGCTATGCATCTGCTGGGACATGAAAAGTGTGCGGTATTATGAGTTGCTAAAACCGGGTGAAACTGTCACTGCTACGCGATATCAAGAGCAACTCAAGCTTTTGAGTGAAGAAATTGAAGTGGAAATACCGTTTACGGGAACTGAGACTAGGCAAGTGCTCTTGTTGCATGACAATGCTAAGCCACACACCGCAAGATCGACAAAAGACGCTATAAATTTATTAGGCTGGTAAGTGCTCCCTCACGCGGCTTATTCTCCAGACATGGCTCCTACAGATTACTACCTGTTTCGGTCTCTTCAACATCTCCTCTCGTATACGCACTTCAAGTCAGTGGAAGCGGTCGAAGAAAGCATCACAAATTTCATCCAATCTTTTTCATCATCTTCTCACCATTATTTTATCATGAGGCAATTCGCAAACTACCTGAATAATGGCAGAAATGTGTACAAACCGACGGCGATTACTTCGATGATTAGATACCGATTTGTTCGTTTTACATAAAACTTTTAAATCGAATGAAAAAGATACCAAATTAATTTGTAGACCTAATATATAGATTGAGAAGAGACATACGGAAAAATGTTTATATGAACATTAAAAAACATCATGGTGTATTTTTTTGCTTTCTCAAGGGGAAAGCTTTATGACGATCAAATTTTGTTTATCGGATTTTGATAGCTTTTTATGTTTTTAAGACTCCTGAGTCAGAAAAGATGGTTCTAAAAAATGTTTGTATGTATGTATTATATGTGACAAAAAAGTGACCCCTAAGTATAATGATTATACGTATATAGCAGAGCAAGAATCTGTGTATTAGGCGAATACGTGTACGATTATTTATATATGTGTGTGTGTACACCATAGAGGAGTATAACGCATGGTACTAGAATTCTCCGCAAGGTGGCTAAAACTCATCTTTTGCTATCACGTAGATAATGTTAGTTATTTTAGCTTATTTAAGGAACCCGGTCTAGTTATCTTAATATATATAGTATTACTTATACATACTAAGATTTCTCTTTAATTATGGCTGAAATTTATTCAACAAAGAGGCGCAAGTGTCCAAACTTTTTGGATCACACAAAAAAACGTATATGATGCCACTGTTAAATTTAGAAAATTGGAGAATTTAGCAGAACTTCTTCGACAAAGTTTTCCCAACAAAGCAGTGCAGAGTTCGGATTATGTATGCTTCAATTGTTATGAACGCGTTAAAAATATTGAACCAAAGGAAATAATTGATGCGATTCATTCAGACAATTATACTGACTTGGACAGTGATACTGAAGACCATGATTTGCGAGCTAGCACCCCAGAGCGGATCGAGCATTTAAACGAAACCTTAATTTCAAGTTCTTTTGGTAATGTTTCGCCACTTAAAAGGAAGAGAGGTATTGATGATTCATCTGTACAAAGATACATTATTAGAAAAAAATCAGAACTAGTATCTTCATTCTCATCTGCAACTAGCTCAAAATTGTCAGAAGCATACAATGTTTGCATTGATGAATCACATGATGATTTGACTCAATGCTTCTGCAATGAATGGCTCAATAACTTGCGAGTAGCGCTTGAAAATTGTGACAGTATCAATGAGAAAATTAGAATTTTAACGTTGCTTCCTTCGTCATTAACAAAATCTAGTATTTTATCAGCATTTTCCGAAGTAACTGTCTATATGATTGACAAAGCAAGAATGCTTGTAACAACTAAGGGAATATATTCTGAACCTGACGCGTATACTGGTTATCCATTGGACGAAAAGTCTACAAAAATTGCCATGGAATATTTTCTAAACGATGACTTTAACTGTACACGTCAAAGCCCTAATAAATGTGATGTTGTGACTGTTCAACAAAATGGAAAAAAAGAAAAAAAAATAAAACGTTATTTGACACGCAGTTTAAAAGATGCGTATAAACTATTCAAACAAGAAAACCCAGACATAAAAATCGGTATAACAAAGTTTTATACATTAAAACCAAAGTTTGTTATGTTGAGCCCGTCGAAGGAAGTGTGTCTGTGCATTTACTGTGCAAATTTTGATTTATACGTTAATAGTCTAAATAATTTCCTAGGAGGCAAATATTCAGACCTCGATAGAGTTCGTTCTACACTTTTATCGGCAATTGTTTGCTCCAATTTGTCCGATAAGTGTCTTTTTCAAGAATGTACTTTATGCTCAGGTTCTGAAAATATCAACCTAAGTTTGTTTGGATTAGAGACAATTAATGAACATGAGGAGATTGTTTTTGCTATGTGGGAAAATGGCCATCTTGTGAAGAAAAGATTAACAATCTCCAATTTTTTTTGCGATCTTTCTTCTTGGACAGTCAAAACAAGCGTTCATTTAAATATTAAAAATATACAAAGAAAAGCTATAAAAGAAGAGAAAGAAATAGCTGCAGCTAACTCAGGTCATCTAGTACTGCATGGTGATTTTGCTGAAAATTGGGCAATGATTCACAGTAACCCTTTTCAAGGTACTCACTGGGTAAATCAACAGGTCTCTATTTTCACAGCAGTTTGTTATCAAGGAAAACTAACAAAAACTTTTGCTGTCATCAGTGATGATAGAAAACACGATTCTGCCCATGCCTTGTTAGCAATGGAAAAAATAATTGATTCGATGAAAAATGATTCAACCGATTTAATAGATCAAATATCGATTATAACAGATGGAGCAGCAAGCCACTTTAAAAATCGATTTCAATTGTATGAAATGAAAAATGCTTCCATCAATAAAAAATGGTTGTTTTCAGCTACAGGTCACGGGAAAGGTGCATGTGATGGTGTTGGCGGACTAGTCAAACACTATGCAACTAGACATAATCTTCAGAACAGTCATATTGAATCAATACAAGATGCCAATGCTTTTGTAACAAAAGTTCAATCTTATACTAATAATATTAAACTAATCTTACTACCAAAAGAAGATATGGAAGTTTTTAGACAAAATAAAATAAAAGAGTAGCTTAAGGCTCCTAAATATAACGTCATTCAGAAAACCCATGCATGGAAAGTAAATGTAGGTAAAAAGAAAAAATCTTATACAGGTCGAACTGCTCTTCATTCTTTAACAAAATTGTTAAATAAAGAGAAACAGAAGAAGAAGAAAATCAACTCAAAGAATCGTGTTAGCAGGAAAGTTAGAAAAAGCAATAAAATGTCTAAAAATCATAAAAAAGGGAAAAATACATAGAATTTTTTCTTGCACGACAGGGCTATGGGGGAACATAAATTTTTTTTCTTATTTCGTTTATATCTCTTAAAAAACAAAAATATTCCAAATGTCATGTATATGACCATATAGGTATTGAGACTAGCTATTTATAAAAAAAAATTGAGTAAAAAAAAAGATGGCTTTTTTGAGAAAAAAGCATTTTTCATCGTTTATAAAAAATGCCATATCATCCTTGATTTTTTGTAAAAAATTTTTGAACTTGGCAGATCGAAAGAGTATCACCAACAGCATCGAATATGTACAGAATTATTTTCAAATATCCATAAAAAGACAAATTAGAACGATTTAAAAAGAAAAAAGTTTTCGATTTTTGAGAAACGAAATTTGAGGAGTCATTTTTTAAAAAAGCATAACACATGCAATTTTGATGTTATCGAAAAATAAAAAAAAATACGTATACGCTTATTTTCCGAGTAGAATAATATACTATAATTTGAGCTGATTCGGAGAGATAGGTGCTGTCTGCCCGCATGATTTGAGATGAAATCGGTCACATGTTATGTGTGGCTTTCGCCTGGAGAGGCGTGGTGAAGTTTTAGAAGAGAATGCATTATTACAGCATGAGCAATAAAACCATCATAAAAGAGAAAAAGAGAGTAAAAAATAAAATCAGTGAGTGTGCGGTTTTCTCTGAAATGAAAAATAAGAGTGAAAGTCACGTAATTGAATTATCACTTTTCTTCATAATGTATCGTCGGGATTTCTGATTGAAACTATAAATGAATTTTCTAATAAATTCACAGGTGATTCGATTTTCATTCAAAATACTTTCGATATGACACTAAGTGAAAAAAGTGTTAAAATCTTTGGCGATTTTTCACCTCATCTTCCAGTTTAAAATCATGTAGTTTTTCAGTGAGGACTCTTTTATTCATATGGTGCTTTTCATTCTGTCATGAAATTAGCTTATAATCATTTTCTTTTAGGTTATAGATACGAGCTAACAAACTAACGAAAAATAGTATATTGTGTACCACGGGCGAGAACAAGGCTTTATTCACCAGCAAGTGAGTTTTGCAGTCAGAGTCAAAGATAAGCGAGCACGCACTGAAATCAAGTGCATATAGGTATCGCGAGCCAGAGACGATTAATATTGTAAACACGTGAAGGTGACACGCAGTCTCTTGTAAAACCCCTATATGTCGATTATAACCAATTTTTATCTGAATTTGAAAAGAATGGAGTAAACATATCGTATGTTACGGAGAGAAAAATTGGCGAGCTTTGGGCGCAAACCCGAGCAGGTGTCTTGTAAGACAGACACTACTGAAATAAATGAGCTGAAATGTCAGCTGATTTTTCAGCTGATCTGTAATTCAGAGAAACATATACTAATTGATATGAAAAATCGGCAAGAAAATAGGTTTCTCTCAATTACGGAGCAGCTGATAAATCAGCTGAAAAATCATGCCTTAATATGCGGTGATTTGTCACCTGATTTTTCAGTAGAGGACGCTCTAAGTACTGTTCGAGCCACGGCTGCCACCACGGATGGCATATCCTCCTCATATTCATATGTGCTATTACGTCACACCGTGACACGCCTTATTGGCTCCGTCATATTGGTTTTTGAAATTTTTATTTTTAATTTTTGAATTGTTATAAGCTACCCTGAAAATCGCTACCTATATGCCAATTTTTACCAATTTTTATAGAAATGTGAATAATATTGCGTAAACATGTTATGTTATGGACTCCTCCATTTTTTTTGCAGATTTGACTTTTAATTCGTCATTAGCTACAACAGTAACCCATATATATATACATATATATGCCAATTTTTACCAATTTTTATAAAAATCTGCACAATATTGTATTTTGCACTCAATTTCTCCTCTATCAGCATATTAAACTTCTGTGACAAGTCTGGAGGTGAACTTTCTACAATGGCAGCCAGACTTATCTTGTAAAATTAGTCGGCGCTCGTGGCTTTTTATGCGGCAGATCTAGCAGCAAACACTTAGTTGGTGGAGGTGGTTCTATTTAATTACGCCGCACCTCCACTATAGCTTCAGCTTGACGCGCAAGCCGAATCAAAGTCTCCAAAACTGTCGCCTACTCCTTACTAACAATCACCTGCAATTCAGATGACATGTTTTGGTAAAAAACTTGCAACTGCTCTTCTTCATCCAAGGGCACTTTAAATTTATCCACATATGAGGATAGAGAGAAGATGTCGTTACTTTGGATGAACAAGCAGCTATCTGCTATACTTATACACAGTAGATAACCGCATGTTCGTCCAAATTAACGATGTAGTCCGTAGCTGGTTCTGCAAAACCTTGTGTGGACACTGTTGCTTCCGTCACTAGAGCGAGCCGGCGCTTGTTCTACCTCCCTTGCTAGTTGCAGAAGCAAATTAAAATTTGGAAGCTAATTAAAGTCTTCAGCTTATATTGCCCTTGTGCGATGCTTTAACTTTTGAGCCTTGTGCCGTGTCCATATTACGTATTTACCGTTCCATTGCTTCGCATTGTCTAACTGTCTCGAAAAAATGCAGTCAATATCGTTTCTAACCTAACAAAAGTACAATTTTGGTATATCATGTGTGGTCTATGCAATTTTTGGGGTCACTGAGTAAGATTTTGGTCTCAGCATCAAAGTTTGATACTTAAGGGGTTCTAGCTAGTAATTAGAGCAATAATTCACAAATTTTTTTTTAACTTAAATAAATTTTATTTAATTAAACAATATCCTGTGTTAAAGTAAATACCTTGAAGAACTTATATTAATTATTTCATAACAAAATAATCAAAAATAGCGTGTTGACAGCCAAAGTCCCAAAACATGTTTCATATGCGATGAGTGCGATATCTCAAAATCTACTTCCCCGCTCGATTTCAAATTTTGCATACTTGTTTGTTATCACATTGGCCATCCATCCGCTTTGGGCAGGCAAATATCGTGTGTTTGGCATCGTCTCTGTCGTGACTTCAGTACTTGCACCTCGGTGTCTGTACTTTCTCCATGTAGTGGAAGTATTGTCTAAAGTATCCATGAAAATTAAATTTGCAGTCAAAATTAAACATATTCAAATAAAAATGGTGAATTCAAGATGGTGGACAAAAAATATAAAAATAGGAAAACACCTGGGGTGTATGGATTTAGAGTTTATGGGTTTAGGGTTCATGGGTTTAGGGTTCATGGGTTTGGGATTTATGGGTTTAGGGGTCATGGGTTAAGGGTTCATGGATTTAGGGTTCATGTGTTTAGGGTTCATGAGTTAAGGATTCATGGGTTTAGGGTTCATGGGTTTGGGATTTATTGGTTTAGTGTTCATGGGTTTAGGGTTCATGGGTTTAGGGTTCATAGGTTTAGGGTTCATACGTTTGGGGTTCATGGGTTTGAGGTTTAGGGTTCATGGTTCATGGGTTTCGGGTTTAAGCATATTTAAATTAAGCAAATTAAAGAAAGACCTACGAAACGAAGAAGATATAAAAATAGTCGATTTATATATTTGTCGTTTCACAGATTAGATTCGCCTTTTAGGAATTGAAATTCTTTAGTTTTTAACTACGAATATGAATTTAGCGACTCAAAGATCCCCCATAATACCCATAACATACGAAAAGTAGCTTATTTTTATATTTCTTGTTCGCAAATTTGGATTCGCCATTTTGTAATTGAATTTTCTTTTTACTGCATATTCAAATTCAGTTACATACAAGAAATAGCCTATTTTTATATTTTTCGTCCACCATATTGAATCCGCCATTTTTTAATATAAAATTTTCAGTTTTTATTTACAAATTCGAATTTATATGACTAAAATACCGATAATACTTATAACATACAAGAAATAACCTATTTTAATTTTTTCGTTCGCCTTATTATTAGATCCGCCTTTTTTAAGTAAAATTTTTGGATTTTGACTGCCAATTTAAATTTATCGACTCAAAAAACCCGTATAGAACTAGTTTTACAATATTTTTAATACAAGGATACATGCTGAAACGCGATAAAAGCGACTTAATTTTCTTATATTTTCCTAGTCGAAAAATTATGTTGGACTTTTTCCTAAAATTTTTCCTTCATCTGTAGACTAACATATTTATAACTTAATGATCTTTATATGTAACGCCACATTTTTATCATTGATGTAAAATAAAATTGTATTCTTTTAGAAGAAATATCGAGTTTCCACCAATTTTCACTGACCGGTAAATTCTTTATCACTTTCTTTTATAGTTTTTTTGTAATCTACACAATTACCTTTACGCTCGAAAAAGTTTCATTCAAAATGGTGCTTGCTACGGGGAGATATTTTATTTTGAAAAGAAAAACCTGTTTGCACATAGTGTGCCGCTATGCTTATCCTATACTTTTTCTTGTCGATGTCCCCGGCCCACACTTATGCCTTATAAAGGAGGATGAAGTGTGAGGTTGCCATCAGTAACTGCCTAGTCGCCGGTTTGGGCTCGCGCACGTTGGGTATGAGCCTACTAAATTCGGTCACTGTTTACGCTGCATTGTCTGTCACGTTTCTTAGATGAAACTCGAACGTCAGTTTCGTATCGAAGGTTATCCCCACATACTTGGCCGCCGGCTTCGTCTACGTTACTTCGTTTTCAACCGTCATTGTCGTGATAGTTTCTATCCATTTTCTTGTCAGGAGTACGATTTCGGTCTTAGTTAGTGTTAGTTGAAGTCCTTGATCGCACATCCACCGGAGTACGCGTCGCATAACGATGTTGAGTTTAAATTGGGCTTGCTTTTCGTCTTCCGCTACCATAACTGCTGCGACGTCGTCCACGCAACCTATCCACGTCACGCCCAGGGAGGATCGATCCTTGTGCAACACCTGCTGTGATTTGTCTGATCTTGCGTTCTTCTTCCGTATCGTATGTAAGTTCTCTGTTTTTGAAGTAGTCTTCAACTTGCCTTATGATATAAGCTGGCACCCCGAAAGTTTTCAGCGCTTGCAAGATGTCCTACCACCTGGCAACGTTGAAGGCATTCTTGACATCAAATGTCGTCAACACAACTATTTTTCTGCGCCGTCTTCCATATCGTATCTAGCAGACTGAGTGGTCTGTAGGCAGATAGGATATTTACTTATCCTTTGTTCTTACTGATAAGGACGAGTTTTGCTTCCTTCCATCACGAGCTAAAGACCCCCTCAGTTAGGCATTCATTGTACATGTCCAGAAGTATCTCTGGTCTCTGGGCCGCGACGACTTTTATTACTTCCGCTGGGATACCGTCCGTCCATCCGTAGACACGGCCTCCATGAATTTGCGCTCAGTAAAAACGGAATATCGTCCGTCTGTACTTCCGAGTAGTCCGCTAATTACCGTTTCCGCGCGCTCATGACCGCGTTTCCTTTCATTTTCCCTAGTTTCCGGGTTATGATTTTGTAGCCCATCCCCCAGGGATACTGATCCACGTCTTCGAATAACTACTTCCAACATTGGTTTTTGCTCTGTTGGATCGAGGTGCGCAGTCTTTTGCGGACTACCTTATATTCTATTAGATGAACTTCCGCATCCGGGCGATTTTGAGCCCTCTGTGCCCTCTTTCTCGTCTTCACTCGTCCACCAGTAGGTAGGTCGTCGATCAAGGTGTCTCCTACTTGTCCGCAGCATAGCGACGTTGCAAGTTTTTATGACCAGCTCTGTCGTTCGTTTGACGAGCATCTTCACTCTGTCGCGAAAGACAATTTCGCTTGGGATTCCGCCCTCCGAGATCGTCTCCCGCGAAAGTCACGTCTGGTATGAAGCGTCCAAATCCTGGTCTAATGTACGTCGGCGCTAAACCCGTGTTCAGCGGTGTCAGTCCGAGTCTTGCTGGCATATCGAGTATAATCGCCCCTCTACGGTTCGTCTCTAGCATGCCCAATTCTATCGCTTTCGAGTTAAACCCACCCACCCCCTCCCCCACGACGAGTTTGTCAGGTATTTCCCTCAAGAAGTCCTTCAGTTTTTGGATTTTCGCTATGAAGTTGGGAACCGTTAAGTTCGGGGAGAGGTATACGCTCACGAAAGTAACCGACCCCACCCTTGTCTATGCTAAGTCGTCTACGATGCCGCAGTCTATGGTTAGGTATTCCTGTCTCACCCATATCGCAGCCGTTTTTGTTTCATTCCATATACATGATTGTCGATATGCCACTTTAACAAGCCGGTGATTGATGACAGATCACGTAGTACCTAACCTCTTAGGTACTACATTCGTTATCTAAAAACTCAATCGATGGTAACAGATAGGGGTACTGATGTTGTGGGGGTAATGGCCAGGAATAGGAGCCGGGAAAGTCAAAGGACGCTACCGCAAGGCTGAACAGGACGCCATCTTCCTCGCTCACTAGCTGTTGGATAGTCTGACTGTTTGGACGTGTATCACTTTGTTAATTGATAGAGACGCCGTAGATATCTTTGAATTTACCGAGGTTAACTTGTGCCTATAGAATTTCATTTTGTTGATTAATTGTTCAGTACATATATTAATAGGAGAGGTAATTAATTAATTGTTCTAATTGTTGCGAGAATTTACGAGAGTTATATTTTATTTTCGAAGTAATTTATTTGAATACAGTGAGTGGTCATTTATTACGCCTGGCGTCTTTTCCGCACGAACGGCATTTTTAATTTTCTGTTTACCCCTTAATTATTGGTGAGTCACTATTATTATATATTTTTATGACATATTAAATTACTAATTCGTATCTCTCCGAATTTTGGAACGATAATTATTTATTGCCATAAATCTTTATTGATTTGTAGGGTTGTATCAGATTGGCTGCGCTTCTAGCGAGCCAGAAAACTATTACCAATAATAGTACTAAGGGAATTGTAGTCAGTCTCGAGTATAATTCGAGAGTTAGGGAATTATTAGAAACTAAGTGTTGAATATTTTGTAATTAAACGTTGGATATTAATCGCGATTTTTGGGATTTTTCATTGTATGTTGCAGGTTAGGTTTCGGAAGTGTTAGAGGCGCGATGCGAACCGGCTACTACGATGCCATTTTATTAGGCGGCGTGGGTAGCTTCCAAGTCAGAATCTCACGATGTTTAATTGCCAAATAAGGCCAATGTAATAATAAATTATTATAGTTATTAATTTTATTATTTTATATTTATATACTTTCCTTTGATATTTAAAAAAATCTTTTTTTAAATTGTAATCTTTGGGTACAACATGCAATATTTTTTCGTAGATGAGTTCCCGATATTTCCTGCATGAATAGATTATTATTATTAACCAATTCAATAAAATATTAAATACTATCATCAAGTATTTTTTCTGGTTCAACGTTGGCTTTGCTCAGCTGAGCGACCTCGTCCGACAGAATGAGACTTATCGGTCAGATCAGTGCTGCTTCATCTAATTTTGCTTAGTTAGGAGCAATGAATACAATTATTTATTTAAAAACACTACATCAGTCAGAGTTGGCATCAGTATAAAAGCATGTGCATAACTAGTTTTAACTTAATTCTAATTTTATGTTATTTTTAATGTTACTGCAGTAACAGTAATCGAGATAGTTATATTACTTTTTTATTTGTTACACGACATGTCATTTTATTCAGTACTATTAGCAACGAATATAGACTTGTATAGAAGACCAGTTGTAATGGAGCGCTGGAGTATCGAAAGTGTTAGTTCCGCGCTCTCCGCGAGATGACGCCGCGACACATTTCTTATCGTTCTCTCTTTCTCGCACCTCCGTAATGCGCACATGCTTAGTAGGAAGATCATCCGTGGCGGCGACAAGTGGCTGGGTAACATAACTAACCGCTTTGTTACCCACGTTTTGGTCCCCGATTCGTAACCCATAACCGTTCTTCTATACCAGTCTATATTCGTTGCTATTAGTTAGTGAAGTTGATGTGTATTACGTAAAATGGCAAGCATTCAAACATAACCTAAAAACACAAAATTTCAGGTTAATATTCATTAGGCCGGACCTTAATTTTTTTTTCTTCGGTAACTTTCTCCCCGGGTGAAAATCTCTTCTATAGGCTCTAAAAACTCTGCGCAAAAAGGAATTGGATTTTTAAAATCGATTTATCACGTGCCTCAAAGCACCTCAAGTTTCCCATTGATTTTTATGGGAAAAACGTGTTAATTTGTTTATCCTTCTAAAACCGGTCTAAATCTCGGATTTTCATTATTAAAACTATTTTTTCTTATGTATTTTAAGCTGCTGAATCGAATGGTATAATCAGTTTTTATCTACGTATCGTTAAAAAAAGTTATAAGCGAAAATCCTCGAAAAACTCGAAAAATAAGTGAAAAAAAAGACAATAAATTGAACTGTAACGGCCATAATCATTCAATTTTGTTTTAAATTATATATATTTTTATGTGTTTTGATCTGCTGAATGCAGTGGTGCGCTTATTTTTTGTCTACGTAGCGATAAAAAAAAGTTATAAGCAAAAACCCTCAAAAAACTTGAAAAATTGGTGAAAAAAAGGTTATGTTAATTAATTGAAAGTATCAAAGTATATTCTCAATGTTCATATATTTCACAAGAGCTATAATAAATTATAAGGCAATACAATTATTGGAAATTTTCTAATAATATTAACATTAAATTTAAAATATAATATAGAAAAGTAATTAAATTTTTCATGGCAACCTGTCATAGAATAATAAAGTCACTTGCGAAGCATAAGGCGAGAAATAATTTTTTTTCTCACTAAAAGTAGTCATCATTGAGATATTCGCACATTGTATAAAGGAGCTTATAATATTTAACTGAAGATAACTAGATGATTGGCGGTAATGAACAATAGAAGCAAATGATTTTCACCCTATTCCTTCGATTTTCGAGTTTTTCGAGGATTTTCGCTTATAACTTTTTTTAACGATACGTAGATAAAAACTGATTATACCATTCGATTCAGCAGATTAAAATACATAAGAAAAAATAGTTTTAATAATCAAAATCCGAGATTTAGACCGGTTTTAGAAGGATAAACAAATTAACACGTTTTTCCCATAAAAATCAATGGGAAACTTGAGGTGCTTTGAGGAACGTGATAAATCGATTTTGAAAATCCATTTCCTTTTTGCGCAGAGTTTTTGGAGCCTATAGAAGAGATTTTCACCCGGGGAGAAAGTTCCCGAAGAAAAAAAAAGGTCCAGCCTAATATTCATATTAGTATAGGTGACCCATTGAGCTGCCAAGGTGGACTAATCTTTTTTTTCTGAAGGTTCGTAAAAAGAAGAAGAAATACTTTTTTAGTACTTTCAAATTCGTAAAACTGTGTAGAATGTTTTTAAAATAGCTGTTTTTTGGTCATTCTTGACAATCATGCACCAAACTATTATTTCTTTGTTTTCGAGATCACTCAATCCGAATCCGATGTTGGTTTGACGCCAGCACATCAGGGTCTCCCTTATTCTCGCCCAAATAAGCCAATTTGACCATTTTAGGGGTATTTTTTGAGGTTAGAAAAAAATTCTGACCTGACGGGGTCAAACGGACACCGGATTCCGATTCAGTAACCCCGAAAACAGGCCTATATGCTCTGGTCTCTGATTTCGACAACTTTTTTTATTATGTGCCTGTGTGGTATATGTGGCGGCCATGTTGGATCCGACATTTGGAGCTCCATTCTTTATGTAAGACTTGGATCTAGCATGATAAAATCACATACGTAACTCTTATCTAGTCCATCTGAGAAATAACAGTTTACTAATAGCGGTTTTCTTAAACTTACGGCCGCCATATTGTATCCGCCATCTTTAAAATTGAAATTTTTAGCTTGATTAGATGGCAACAATCTCAGACAATCATAAGCTATCGATTCTGAGGCATAGACAAAAATTTTGGTCGCGTTATAAACAAGATGATTCAATTATGGGGTGATTTTTGCGGATTACACACGCTATAGTGCGTCAGCCATCTTGATTAACGAAAAGCGCCCAACGACATCAAAAACTACATAAATTTATGCAACTTTTGAGCCGGGTTACGAATTTTTAAAGTCCAACCAATTTTGGACAAGGGGGGGTGGCCCACTTGACAAAGAATGCCTCATATATATATATATATATATATATATATATATATATATATATATATATATATTATACTTGATTTTGCGTGAATTAGACTCCTCTAAGTGGTCTTTATAGTCCCTTGAAAATTCGCTAATCTACATTATTAAATTTAAGCCTTTTTAACCACTAACCACGTATTTTTGAATTAGGCGGTGCATTTTTCATGGTCACTGAGACACTAAAGTATACTTCAGAAGTGTACTCATAGAAATAAGGAGCTATATTTAAAAAAAATAAGATTATTTTCAATTGTTAGACACATATGTATCAATAGTAGTAGTATTTTTATAGTACTTTCGTAGGATTATTATTGATATATATGTATCTCCCAATTGGAAAAAATCGTTTTTTTTTTTAAATGTAGCTCCTTAAGGGGGAACTCCACTGATTTTTAAAAAATCTCTCCATTTTGACCAATAATATTAAATATTCGTGAATTAGAGAACTTTTCACTAAATTTTTTTACTAGTTATTGGAAAAAATGCATGATTTTGTAATAAATACAAGGGTTTTTAGAAAAGTTCCTTGCGCATACAAATTTGATGAATTCTATTTTAAAAAATTCTAGAATATTTTTCAACTTATAATGAACAAAAGTTAATTTTTTTGAAATTGTTTACATTCAATTAATGGTCTGAAATAGACGAAACGTTTTTTGAACTTAAAAGAATATAAAAAACTAAATGTTTCAACACTTACAAAATATCCAATGTCATGAGTTGCGCAAGGACCTTTTTGAAGTTAGAAAAGTAAGTTTTGAGAAAAACGCGTTTGAAGTTTTAATTTTATATGTTACACAATGTAAATTATTTCACTCAACAGGCTATAACTTTGCTATAACAAAGAGTTTTGACATTCAGCAGTTCTCAAAATATTCCTAAAATTGTTAACATAAAAAATATGTAATAAAAGTTTTTTCGATTTTTTGGTAAAAAATCAGTGGTTATCACCCCTTAAGTCTATAAATACACTTCTGAAGAATACTTTAAAGCCTCGGTGGTCATGAAAAATGCACCGCACGATTAAAAATCACGCAGGAAGTGGTTAAAAAGGCATAAATTCGATCATGTAAATTGGTGAATTTTTAAGGGGCTGTGTAAAGACCACTTACAATTAGAGGGGTCTAATTCTTAGAAAAATCACATATAATATACATATTTAAAATATAAAATCTTGCATCAACTTAGATTGTGTGAAAATATTTTTGCCTTCTATAAAATGGACAATGATATTTACAGAATGTATTCTGACTTGACCCCTTAAGCCACTGATTGACCCAGTATATATAATTTTTTGTGAAAATAAAATTAAAGTATCTATCTCTCTATCTATCTGCGTTATATCTGTCTGTATATCAGTCTGCCCTTCCTGTAACTCTCGTTCAAATAAAAGTTATTATAAAATATGTAAACAAATAATAAATAAAAAAAAATTTTATTTCAGTACGTAACAGAGAAAATGGGTGGCGCCGAAGGCACGAAGCTTGACGTCGATTTCGTCGATATGGAAAGGGTGAGATTTTTTTCTAAGAATTCAATTTTAAGAACTTGATATTCCAAATATAATTATTTTGACCCCTAAAATCTTATGGTACATTAAAATATATACAAATTTCCGTATTGGTTACTCAAGAGGACTAACGAACTTTAAATTAATAAAAGTATTTTTCTGTTATATTTTTATAAATCTATCTAAATTTATTTAAAAATCTACTGCTATCTGCTTTAGCGAAGTGTTTTCACAATGAAAGTTGAATGAACTATAAAGAAAGAGAATCGTTTAATTGAATTAATTCGAGTAAATTTCTTCAAATTGTTAAAATTCTGAAAATAGTCGTTATTTATGACCGATTATGTTTTAAATCATGCAGGCTTACTGACTACATGTCGTCGGCTCCAATTGAAAAAGACGTATCTCGCGGAAAAAGTTGGAAAAGACATATCTCGCGTAAATGGTTGGAAAACGCTTTTATTGGAGTACATTTATGAAAAGACGTATCTCGCTGTCTGATAAGAAGTAGTAGTACAAACTTAAACTACGCCAGACTTATGTAAAACCGGCCCTACAAATGTCTGCCCCCCACCCCCCTAAATATACGGTATCATCCGGATATTACCGGGTTTTCCAACCACTTCTGCGAGATACGTATTTTCCAAATTTTTTTGCGAAATACGTTTATTTCAATTGCAGCAGTCGATATAACAGAATTACTTAAAAATTAAATATGTTCTAATAGTAAAAAAAGTTTTCTTAAAAACATGTTACAAACATGTTTTGGGCGATTTGGACTAAAAATACACTATTTTTATAAAATGTTCGTATGGATGTATGTGTGCGTGTGTGAGTGTATGTGTGTATGCATGTGCGTGAGTGTGTGTGTGTGTGTATGTGTGTGTATGTATCCCTCTATAGCTCGAGTAATCCACGATAAAAATGTATGCTTCAGAGCTCAATTTTTTAGAATTGAAAATTAGTTGCGTCCTAACCCACAAATAAAATTTTCTCCGGAATAAGAGTCGTATTAGTCAAACTTTTTACTTACAATCGGCTGTTTTGAAACATTTTTAATAACAATCTATGATTATTGTTTAAATACTAAAATTATTTTGAATCTTTGTTCCAAATATAAGCACTAAAATTGGCGGACCATAGGATATGAAAATATGGAAGTTACAGTAGTCTCTGTAATACATCGCTTTACTAACGTTATAAATGGGATCTCCTATAGTTGAATGTAATTTACTTCAGGTAATATACGGCATAGGTACTTGTACGCAATTTTGTGTGAAAGCTTACATAAAGACCTTTAATTTGCGTTATCGGAACACTTCTAAGGACATTCTAGTCAAAAGTTATGCTCAATTGAAATTTTTATAATAAGAATTAGGTGGTAAGTAGGAGACTGCAAATACGATAGTATACATTTCAATTGAGCATAACTTTTCACCAGAATGTCCTTAGAATTGTTGCGACAACGCAAATTAAGGGGGCATATACACCTTTAAATTTTAAATAAATTGATAATACATTTTAAGGTTAAAAGAAGTCACTCATCATATATTACCTGATTTTTTTCGGTAAATGTAAATATTTTATCAAAATATAACTAAACAATTTTTTTAAATTATTCTGAAGGTCATTAGGTTCCTTTGATTGGCTATAATGAAAACCTCTATATCTCTTCAGCTACCGCATGGATAAGAGAGCCAATGTGATTGAATTGACGCTTTCAAGGTTTTATTATATTCAAAATACATGTAGATATGAGTGTGGGAATTTGTATATAAAAATTATTGACCAAAGTTATAGTCTATATAAGCAAAATTTCTTCGATTTTTTAAAATTTTATTATGAAATACGGCTTGAATAAACTATAATTTTTGTCACTAATTTTTATATATAAATTCCCACACACATATTATTCTTTTTCGATGGTATTTAGGAAATGCCACCTAAGGCACACCCGACTGGGTCCACACAGACGTATAGTGTGAGGCTGATTGGGGATACATCCGCCGTGTGTATAATATAGGACGAAAAATAAAATAAACAAAAATGCGAAAAAATACTACAGAGCAGTTGTATCACAAACCGACCCACTAAAACCTACCACCCTTTCCTCTTCTGGCGGAATCCACCCTGGTACCGTTTATCACATTACCTCAGGGTGGTGCCATTCTACTATCGTCTCGATAACCGCTGCTGCCTTCATCTGAAATAAATTTAAAAATTCATAATTTTAAATCCCCCGAGGGGACGTCAGATCTAACCCGTCTCATTTATATGCGTATTCGAACCGGCGCACCTATCTCCGTACGGAAAGGAGAAGTATCCCTGTCCCTCCCCGCGACATTCATAAAATGAGAGAAATTTAGCGTCTCCTGGTTAAGAAAGCGTCCCATCTTGTCCCTCCGCATCCATTTCCATGGAGTCGTCGGACGTCCTTGGGTTATGTTGGGGTGTCGGAGCGTCTCCCAGCGCTTCATTCATATCTTCGTCGGTGGCCCTGTCTAGGTACCGTTTCTTTTGTCGTAGGACCGTCTCGGCGAATTTTGCCGTGGCGGCCCACTTATTCTCAGCGGACAGCATTTCGCCCACCATGTTCTCAGGCGTGAATTGTCCGACCGAGCTGATAAGAGCTGTTCTTTCTTCGTTCCACTTTTCGCAGACGAAAAACGCGTGAAACGCATCGTCGCAAACAGCGGAACAGAAGATGCAACTCGGGCTCTGAACCTTCTCCAAACGACGAGGTAGGAGCAGAAGTACTCATGATCCCTCAGGAATTGGGTCAGGTAGTAATTTACATCCCCATGATCTCTGTTAATCCAAGGGGCCAGTTGTTATATCAGCCTTGCTGTCCATTTACCCTTGGTCGTGGTTGTCCAGGACCGTTGCCATGTTTCCATGGTGCGTTCCCGTTCCTCTCTATGGACTCTCTGTGTTGTTATCTCCTCTCCTGTTTTCTTCCGTTCGTAGATTCGCTTGCGCTCCGCCGCGTGTAGGTCGATCGGGATGATTCCTGCAGTAACGAGCACTGCGGGTCCTAAGACCGTGTGATAGGCGCTGGTGACTGAGAGCTCCTCTACGCTGAACGGAAGTGAGTCGAATCCGGTATGAGTCCTTCTCCATTGTATCGGCCCATATTTCAGAACCGTACAATAAGATGGACGTAATGACTGACATGAGGAGTCGATGCTTGCTCGCTTTCGGTCCACTCGTGTTCGCCTTGAGACGGCACAACTGTGCAGTCTTTTTCGTCGGTTTATCCCCTGCATACACTAGGTAACGAAATAAAGTAAGCTTAGTGTCTTGTTTGAGTCCCAAATACATACCTGCCTCCCTCCTTGTCGAAACCTCCGCATTTCCCACATATATGGGGAAGATGGTCTCAATCCGTTTGCCAGTAAAGGGCACGATCTCTGTCGTAGCGGCTGCCAAGTCGAGACCGTGTTCCCCCATCCAGCGCGAGATCCTGCGCATCGCCTGGTTCAGCAGATATTGTGCTTTTTTAAAGTCCCGCGCGATGATGACTAAAGCGACATCATCAGCGTAGGCTATCATGTACACCCCTTCCGGTAGCCCGAGTCGTAACAGGGTATCGTACAGGATGTTCCAAAAAACACGGCCAAAGTGGAGGATGCAGTCCTTTAGGTATCACACGCATGAGGTACTCTGGGACTCTGAACTCGTTCAATACGTCCAAGATGTCTGGCCACCTGGCCACACTCGTATCATAACTACATATATTTTGAACATAATAAAACCTTGCGGTACCGGAAGAAATATAGAGGTTTTCATTAAATCCAATCAAAGAGATCTAACGATCTTAAAAAAAATTAAAAAAAGATTCTTTAGTTATATTTTAATAATACGTTCAAATTTATCAGAAAAATCAGGTAACATATGACGAGTGATTAATTTTTACCTTAAAATGTATTATCAATTAATTTAAAATTTAAAGGTATATCTGTTCCCTTAAACGTAATTATGTCAGCTTTCACACCAATTTGTGTACAAATACCTATGCCGTATATTACCTAAAGTAAGTTACATCCAACTATAAGAGATCCCATTTAAAATATTGTAAAGGGATGCATTACAGAGACTACTATAACTTCCATATTTTGATATCCTATGGTTTGCTAATTTTTCTGTTTATACCATTTACAACAAGATTTTCTAGATTTATAATTTTAGTAGTATAATCAATTTCCAAAACTTTTATAGCATTAATAATTAAACTTTAGCTACTTTATTCGCGAGTTTACGGATAAATTGCATAAGTGCACTTTAAAAAACTTTAAATTATAGGTAGCCAACTTTAAATGTTGACGTTTTGCTTCCAGCTTGTGCAGGAAACTTATTTTTTTGAGAAATACCAACTTTTTAGAGGTTTACTTTTGATATTTTAAAACTTTTGAGAATTTTTAACCACCATACTCCATATGCATAAGCCTGGTCAAATGCAGGATGTGATTAGGTAGGATAATATAAATGTATGGAAAAAATAGCTATGAGTCACTTGTTATACCAAGAGGTGGCAGAACATACAAAAATAATTTACCTTATATATTTCAGAAAATCGTGAAATAGAAAAATCGTTTAAATTGCTTTTTAATTTCGTATCTTCATTAAAAAACGACAAAAATGGAACTTGCTTGGTAAAAAATTACCGTTCCATTCTTGAGATATAAGGGATCAAATTATTTTTTCAAAAAATACATAACCTCAAATATCTCGGAATATAAAGGTCTTTATTATATGTCCAAAGAACTCATGTAAGAGATAGTAAAAAATCTACCTTTTTGGAAAGTTTCAGATCAAATGCTGCGGATGTACTCTAGTTCCCGTAAGTGACAGAAAATCGATTTCTTTCGAAAAGATTTTTTTATGGTTAAAAGAAAAAGATCCAGACTCAAAAATTTTACTGAATATTTTTCTTTATATTACTAATCATCGTAAATTTTTTCAAAAAATTTCCAATTTACGTTTCTCAGATATCACTGTTTAAACAAAAAGTGACGTATCGTGTATAACAAAGCAAGAGAAATAGTTTATTCAAATATTCCGGTCGGAAAAAATAGGTAATTTTATGCTCTTTCAAATGCAATATCACTGAATCGATATTATTTTTAACGTATCACAAAACCCGAAAAACTAAAACTGATAAATTGAAACACCGCTAAAAAACACAAATGCATAATAAAAAAATTATTTTTGAGCCGAATTTCTATAAAAGAAACAAAAAAGAATCAGCCTTGAACCATTAGTTTTAACCATCCATATTCAGAGTAATCCTGATCCACATCCATACACACATACACACACACACGCACACATACACACGCATATACACACATACGCATACACACACATACACATACACACACACACACACGTACACACGCACATACGTACACATGCACTCACTCACACACGCACGCACGCACACACACATAGAGAATTTTCTGAAAATAGTGGATTTTGATTCCTAATGTCTCAAGACATGTTGCTATAATAATTTTAGCACAACTTTCTTTATACCACGACAAAGCAAAAATTAATTCTTCGAGTTATACCGTTCTTTCATATAACAAGTCTGTTTAATGATGTTTTAATGATTTATTCGACATATCTGCTAACGGTATATTATAATAACAAACACGTAGTTGTTTTTAAAATTTTTTCTTGTTATGTTTAAATTTCTCAAATTTTTTGTTTAATTGTTTAGTACTTATTTTTTAGTTGATTTAACTTTTCTAGCAATTCCTGACTCAATTCTTTTAGCTTTTATTGAACAAATGTTTAATAATCGATGATACATACAAAAATGCTTTTTAGATAGAAAATATTGCCTCTTTTGAATATCAATTTGAAAATCTTACTTTTGTTTTCTTGAGTTATACCGTATTTAATAGAATTAAAGTGAAATATTCATCTGCTGCTTTGTTTGATGTAATCTCTAGAGAAACGGTATAACTCGACTTATATCGTTATCCCAACCATCTCCTCAATTACTTCTATGAAATAAACCTCTATTAAATTTAAGCTATTATTTATATCATTTACGGGTAATATTGAAAGGTAATCAGCATTTGAATTTGCTTCACTTTTTCGATACTCAATATCAAAATTGTAACCTTGCACATGTATTGAATTGTATCCTCATGGCACTGCAGACAGGGTGGCTAAATATCTAAATATTCATGTTAATAAACTACTGTCTGTAATTAAAATGAATTTATTACCATTTAAGTATTGATGCAATCTTTCTATGGGAAAAGCTGTGACAAAAGTCTTATTGTCTATTTGTAAATATTTTTGTTCTACTTTATTGAATGTATGAGAAATGTATTGTAGTGCCCTCTCACTGCGATCAGTGTATCTGTGCGAGAGTGCTGCTCCTGTATTAATAAAAAGAGATTCTATTGATATCCATTAACAAGACTTTATTAATGTCATGCCGATGTTTCGGTAGTATTGTGACTCCTCTCTTCATGGCTACAGAAATTATAATAAATATAAAAATATTATATTGCACAGAAATACATTAGAATACCTATTATTAAAAATTAAAATAAAAAACATACCTAAGTCTTGATCATTACGCATATGTCTCAAGGAGATTGTCGAGTAAGAAATTATTACAATGATATGACATGGAATAACCTTTACAAAACAAATTTACATATATAATTTTTTTCTTTTATTTTTATTTATTTATTTACCAGTAATACATGTCGTTTATTCGAATCATCGAACAAACTGACATCGTATAGAGGCAATCAAGTTACCTGTACATAGGTCCGGTATACAATCTTATTTCCTAAATATAAGCTAACTAAAAACTAAAACTACTTAAGTACTTAACGTGATGCTAACCCCCTTGCCATCGTCAAATACGAGAAACCACTTATTTCATTCAATTTTCAAATTTGAGAAAATATCTCTCTGGAAAGTTGTTGTTTTTGATTAGAACAATAGCGTTTCATAAAGATATTTGCTAAAAATTGAAAATTAAACGAGAAAAGTGGTTCCTCGCTTTTGTCGATGACAGGTGGCTTTAGCATCACCTTAAAACTAATATAATAATTTTGTACAGAAATTTTTAAACTTTTCAAAAAATAGTAACTTGTATATATTTACTCATACGATAACAAATATAAAAATATATCAACTTGTCGCTCTATAACAAGTTATAGAATTCTGTTGATTTCGCCATACCTTATAATAATACTATTTTAACTTTCATATATTAGCATTTATCCATTCTTTTAATTTTTTTCTTATTGTACTCTTCTTACTACATAAAATCTTGAGATCTCTTGGTATTTTATTAAATATTCTAATAACAATAATATTATAATTTTTATTACTAATAGTTTTATTAATTTTGGGTAGCTGAATGTTTTTATTTCTCGTTATACTGTTAGAATTAAGGGTGCGTCAAAGTCATTTTAAGAATTCAAATTTCCCGCCGTAAATGTTACCGACCGAACAATGAATAATTTGATATAACTTTTCATTCAAAAATAAACTTCAAAACCTCTACGAATGGCATTGGAACGAAATTTGAAAGTCTGGGCTAATATAAATTTCGTTCCAATGCCATTCGTAGAGGTTTTGACGTTTTTGTTTGAAACTTCGCACAGTGGTAGATAATTGTATTATGGAGGGCAATGATCTCTTCATTTTGGATAATAAGGTATATATATCGAGTTATATCAAATTATTCATTGTTCGGTCGGTAACATTTAAGGCGGGAAATTTGAATTTCTAAATTGACTTTTACACCCCCTTAATAAAACTATCTCTGAGATCAAGGTATTTATACAGTAAAGATTCAAAAGAAGATAATTTAGTAAAGATTCAAAAGAAAATAATTTATTTAAGCTTTATGTTCATAGGATAGTTATTTATCCAGAATTTGTATTTGTTTATTATTTTCAGTAATCTAATTTGTAGTCTCTGTAATATATAAATGCTTTTTTTGTACGCTCCATCCCATGCAGTTATTCTATAGCTTAGAAGAGTCGAAAAACAAATAATAAATCATTTTTAAAGAGTCTGTTTCCATGATTTTTGATAATTTATAGAATATGAATACTAAATGTTTTGTTTTTTGTAAATGTATTCAGTGAGTTTATTCCATTTCATATTGTAATCAAAGGTAATTCTCAGATATTTGCAACTATCGACCCTGTTCAATATTCTATTATTAATCTGGATGTTGATATTTTTAGGAACACTATCACAGTAGTTCCCAAATGCCATGTACACAGTGTTTCCTAGATTTAGTAATAATTTATTTAATACTAACCATTTACTTATTTTATCTAGATATTTGTTCATTTTAATTTCAACTTCAAACCATGACTCACATTTCGCTACAACTGCAGTATAATCCGAATAAGATAATATTGAGTCATCTGACATATCTGTTAACATATCGTTTATGTACAGGATAATTAACAATGGTTCCGAAATCGTTCCTTGAGAAACTCCAGTATATATTATGCTATATTCACTCACGCTTTCCCCTATTCTTATAATCTGTTGTCTATTGATCAAATAATTAGTCAATAGCTTATGTGGATTTCCTCTAACGCCATACTGATATAACTTGTCTAATAGTATCTCGTGATCAACAGTGTCAAATGATTTGGCCAAATCTAAGAATGCTATCAATATCGGTTTACTTTTATCAAGCTTTTCATATATTCTACTGACTAATTTGCTAATAGCATCTTTTGTACTTTTATTTTTGATAAAACCTAATCTATTTTTAATTAGCAATATGTTAGCACAGCGTAGTCCTCATGATTGCACTTTATCCAATGATCCAAGTCGAACGAATATGATAAAATGCCTAAATTTGTATGCCCGAAGAGAAGAATTTTTTTATTCTTACTAACAAAACCGGAACGTCATTTAACTTATCATTCTAATTCCAGTTGCTTAAGTATATTAAACCTACATTGCTGATCTGAGTTGAACTTAGTTTGTGTACCTCATTCTGAAAAAAAGTCATGGCACTTTAAATGTGTCCCTGAATTCTAAAAATTATCTAATTAAAGCAAAGTTACTAATTTAGCAGATACGCCGTGTTGTAAATCATCGATTAGAAATTCAATATTTATTGTTGACTAAAAAACAAAGACACTGATCCGTGTTGCATTTATGTACCCCCTGATATACTAAAATTATGACGTGTAATACATAATTTTTAAAAATGTGACTCATTAAAAAAATTCAATTTTTACCGTGGCACATCTATAATTTTATCTAAAATGGTTCGGTTCAATGTGTGATTATATCTTATTATCCTACATTAAAATAAAAACTAAGCGGCGTTCGCGTGATTTATACATTTTGAATGTTTAACTTGTTTAAAAATGTATTATACCCCAAAAATAACTAATTTTGTATATATAGAAACACAATGCTAATCTTATGGGAAAATATGCCGTTTCGTAAAAGTGAAACACGTGCATCAAAGCTTTTGATAAATGGCTTAAAAGTGTGCCCACGAATTTTCAATGTACGAAGTGCTATTTTAATCAGAATCAAAAACATATATAATAATTTTTTCTATCTTGGAAAACTTATCATGCCACTTAAAAGCAATTTGGAGTTTAATTCGTATTTCCAAAATAGATATTTTTTTTGTCAAATCATGCATATTTTGACGGATTAAACTCTGAATATTTTTTACAATTATTCATACGAGTATGCACTTTAAGATGTACTTAATTAGTTTTACTATATATATTTATGCATAAAAAATACATTTTTACAGATGGATAATGTTATGCAAAACTGTACCATTAAAATGACTTCAATAAAAATATATTTTGATATCTTATAAACTTAATTTCCTATGAAAATATATTACTTTATGTCCATCTCAACGAAAATTGCTACGTCTTGCCCTGAAAAACGAGACCAAAGTTACACTTTTTCCCCGCAAAAATGATTAGCGGGAAAAAAGTGGCTTCACTATAAACTAGTCCAAATTCCTTTATTTCATCAAGTTCTACCAATAACCCTGGTTTTCGGTTGTCTTTTAACAATATTGTCTATTAACAGTTCATTAGTCCCGCTTTCTAAGTCAAAAAGTGGCCACAGTTGAGATGGGCATAAAGTACTATATGTAACTCGAGAAAAAAGTCCATTTTTCCATCGGGTGATACTGCCCGCGGGTAAAATAGACTTTTTGTCCTTGTTACATAATGTACTATTATCACACGTCGAAATTGATAATTATGGAGATATAACGTGTTTAAAGATGTACCCTGAAACGAACAGTTCTAAAGTTATTATGCTAAACTAAAATTCATACAATTTAGCTATTATTACTAAAAAACAATAAAATATTAAATTTCTATTTAATCAATTGATTAATATTAGTAGCATAAAGATTTGTTGATACATGATCATTAATTTTTTTTACTTTTTCGGTAATAAGCCAATATATACTTTATAAGTGTAATTTTAATATTTGTATTGTATCGCTCTTACTTTATAAAAGTTAATAGATGATTAAAAATTATTGCTGTTTGTTTGAAAATTATACATGGCAGATTTTATACAATACCAAAGAAAATAAAGCTTTAAATATTATGCATTAACAACGATGTATAATTATTTTTTAATTACATCTGTTTCATTTACAAAGAAAATCTCATAAGTAATATTTAAAACCGTGTTATTGACTATAAGCATTTTACAATACCAACTCGTTCTAAAGTTTCGTTTCAATTTCTCATAATCTATTCGTTCGTATATATTCTAACCAAATATAAAAACGGTCACTCGATGAAATACCTAGTACCTACTTACAGAGGGTAAAATATAAGAGAGTATAATATATAAGAAGAGTATAAAGTGAAGTCTTATTAATAAATTGTTGATTATTTTGAATGTTTAGAATGATGTGATTTTTAAACCGAGTCAACTCTTATTTTGTTCATTACTAAATTTTGATTTTTACATTAAGATTATTGTGAATTATTAAACTACTTTATGTTAACATAGTGAAATTTTTATGAACGTACAATTTTATGCAGGCTTGTCTATCGGATCTTCAATTAAAAATAAGTATGTTGATATAGATAATAGGACTATTAAAGAGAAAGCTGAGAGTATCCGAATGGAAAAATTGAAAAATTGAAACGTACGGCAACGTACGCGAGCGTACATGAACGTACGGAAACGTACGGGACTGTACAAAGAATTGCTGGAATATACTCATTCATACGAAAATGTACAGCTTTATACATTTTAGAGATGAAGCAACTTTTATTCATAAAATTTTATTGTACGAAAGCATACGAAAAGATACTCGGTTGTATGAATATGTACATAAACGTACGTGAACGTATGCGAACGTACGAGACGTACGCAATTAATGTGTTTACTTATATACACAGAAACGTATGGAAATATACGCGATTATACATGTATGTACACAATTGTGTAGAGAAGTAGTATTTATTTATTTTCTGATTTTATAGGTATAGAGGTACATACATGTAAGGGAATTTTGAATGACTGACAGGAGATATTTTATTCATATTAAATATTTTCTAAAAAATATTTATTTGTTTTGTAATTAAATCTTAATTCAGTTAACATATTTAGCAATCATTGTTTTGTTAAGGGAACTTATAAATATATGGTTTTTTATTTTCATTAAAATACATGCTCGATGTATATAATTTTTTCTTTTTTTTTAACTCGCAAAAATCATCATGGACACCATCCCCTGAGTTCCTGCACTCTGGGGTGGTAGTGTGGGACTCCACTGGCGCGCTGTCCATCCTCAACTGATGTCCGTGCTCAATGCCGGATTACAGCCGAGGCGGGCTCGCCGCCGTGTCCTACCCACTAAAAACGAGTGTGCCGCGAACGCCCCCCACCCGGTACCGCTTTCGCATTACTTCGAGTGGGGGGCCGCCTGTCTTTTTCTTCTTTCGTCCTCAGTCAGTCCTGCCAAGTTTCATTTGTCTTGTCTTTTCGTCAGCCTGGCCCGTCGGCTAAGCATCCGTCTTCCCGTTTCGCGCGGAGGAGCTTTTCGATATACAATGCTACCGCGTCCCACTTGTCTTTGCTCTCCAACATCGTTGCAACAATGTTGGCGGCGCTGTCGGCCCCGTAATGGTCTCCAGTCTTCGTCGTTCTTCGGTCCAGTGCGGGCACACGAAAAACGTGTGTTCCGTGTCGTCTTTGTTGTGCCCGCAGTAAGTACACGCCGGCGTTCAAACCTTCCCCATTCTGTGTAAGTATTGTCTGAAGCATCCGTGCCCAGACAAGAACTGGGTGAGGTAAAAACTCACCTCCCCGAATTGCCTGCCCAGCCACGGAGCCAGTTCCGGTATTAGTTCGTAAGTCCATCGTGCCTAGGGATAACTCCGGCGATAACGAATATCGCTGCCCTTGAAACCGTTCTGTACGCGCTTGCTATTCGAAGTGTTATCCCTTGCGCTGCACCGCCGCTATGCACTTTCTATAATTTTCCTTGCTCATGGCATCGGCCCAGACCTCCGCTCCGTAGAGGAGAATGGAGTTCGTGGTTGACATGAGCAGTCTTCGCGTTGCAGGTCGTGGCCCGCGCACGTTGGCCATGAGCCTGCTTAATTCGGCTACCCGTTTCGCCGCCCTATTCGCCGTGATTCGGAGGTGAAGAGCGAAGGTCAGCTTATTGTCTAGGGTCACCCCCAGATACTTAGCCGCCGGACGCGTCCTCACCACCGCGGCACCTACCGTTATGTCCATTGCTGTCTGGATTCGTTTCCTAGTCAGCAATACTACTTCCGTCTTATCTAAAGCTAGCCGTAGTCCGTGCTCACGCATCCAGCGAAGTATGCGCCGCATGGCCACGGTCAGCTGGAACTGGGCAGTATCTACGTCACGCGCAACTATTACCACCGCTACATCGTCCGCGCATCCTATCAGCGACACCCCGATCGTCATCTGGAGTCTCAGCATTGCGTCATATAATACTAACCAGAAATCCGAACCCAAAATCGACCCCTGCGCCACGCCGGCCGTGACAGGTCTGACTTTGAGTCCTTCGTCCGTTTCGTATAAAAGCTTTCTGTCACTCAGATAGTCCTCAATCCATCGCAAGGCATAGTCTGGCACCCCAAAGGCTCGAAGAGCCGCTAGGATGTCGACCCATCTCGCGGAATTGAAGGCGTTCTTAACATCAAGCGTTGCCAGCACGACTATCGGTCTAGCCGCATGACACGCCTCATCTGTTCTAGCGACCGACGCTGTTACTTCGCGTACCGCGCCTATCACCGATCGACGCTTCCTGAAACCGTGCTGGTTATCGGAAAGATCGCCTGCTTCCCGAATCGCTCCCTGGATCCTTGGCCTAAGAAGCAGCTCAGCTATTTTCCTCATCATATCGAGCAGACTAAGAGGTCTGTAAGCGGATGGAGAATTTGGGTCCCCTTTATTTTTATCGATGAGAACCAATCGCGCTCTCTTCCAGCGGTAGCTGAATACCCCCTCTACCAAACATGTATTTTACATTTCAAGCAGTATCTGTGGCCTACACTTCGCGATTATCTTTATTGCTTCTACTGGTATTCCGTCCGGTCCTGGTGCCTTTCCGCCCTTCAGGGAGGAGGTAGCTGCCAAAAGCTCCCCCTCCGTGAACAGCCGGATATCGTCCGCGCGTATGTCGGTGTATTCCGCGTGGTCCCTAAGTGGATGGGTTGGAAAGAGCCCGTCAATTACCGTTTCGATATTTCGCGTGCTCATCACCGAATTGGCCGCTCGTGCTTTCAGTTTTTGGGTTACTATCTTATAGCCCATCCCCCAAGGGTCGCCGTCGACGTCCTCGCAAAGTTGTCTCCAGCAACGAAGCTTGCTGTGCTTGATCGCGTAGCGAAGCTGCTTCCGTGCCACCCTATACTGCTGCATGAGATCGTCGCTTCCTTCCCGGAGTCGCGCACGCTGTGCCGCCCGTCTGCGCGCATGGCACTCTTTCCTGAGTGTCGCGATCTCGTCGGTCCACCAGTATACCGGTTGTCGTCTGTTTCTCGTGCACGTCCGTGGCATAGCGGCGTTGCACGCTTTCGCTATCACTCTCGTCGTTCTTTCTACGAGCACTTCCGCTCTTTCACGGCCTACTGGTACACGCGGAATTCTCGCAGAGCGAGGTTGCGCATCCATTACCACCTCTACCAATTTCTCGCGGTCCATACGTCTGACGTTCCATCGCGGAAAGTGCTCGCTTCGTCTTGACGTGTTTGTCCTTTCGTCCGCGCCTCCTATCTCGAATCGGATGTACTGATGGTCACTACCGTTCTCGTCGTCAGTTACGTGCTAGTTCCGAATATTCCTAGCCAGCCCTTCGCTTGAAAACGTTACGTCTGGTATGGATCGGCCAAATCCAGGCCTAACATACGTTGGTGTCGAGCCTACATTTCGCGTCGTCAGTCCAAGCCTTGCCGTTGCGTCGAGTATGAGCTGTCCCCGTCCGTTCGTCATGGGCATCCCCCATTCAATCGCTCTGGCGTTGAAATCCCCGCCAACCACGAGACTGCCAGTTATTCCCTGTAGCGCGTCTTCTAACGTATCAAGTTTGCGCGTAAATTCGTCAGCTGTCAAACTGGGTGAGAGGTATACGCTCACGAACGTAACGGTCCCAACTCTTGCCCACGCGAAGTCCTCTCCGGCCCCCCTGTCCGAGGTCACATGGTCCGCGCGTACCCAGATCGCGGCTGTACCACTGTCGCTTGGCACCCACGACAGGGTATTCTCGTGTTTGTACAATTCCGACAAAAGCATGAAGTCCACATCCCACTCCGCGATGAACTGCGGGAGGAGGTCGTGGGCGAGTCTGCTTCTGTGCATATTCCCTTGGAGTACGCAGATCATCTCGAAGGATGTAACTTGCATGCCTTAAGGGCCTCTCTGAATACTGTGCAGGCACCTGTTCCTGGAAAATGGTTTCGAGCTGCGATGTCGATACCCTTCTCCACGCACAGGAAACAGGTGAGCCTGTTATCTGGTTTGGCTAAGCATGCTGCTGCCTTGTGGCCTTCTTTGCCATATTTCCAGCAACATTTGCTCCTGTCTATTCCTTTGCACAGTTTTTTCAGGTGCCCGTACCCGAGGCATTTGTGGCATCGAGTTACTGTCACCCTTTGTCTAATTCGGCAGTTGTTGATCCAGCCGACTCTCATTTTACCTTTCTTTAGCATAATGGCGGCCGCGCTGCGATCTAGTTCAGCTAGAGCCATTTTCTGCCCTCTGCCATTCGGATCAAACATGGTTATTTTGATCTCTGTCTCACAATCAGTTTCTCGCTTGATTGCATCCCTTACTTCGACTTCTGTTGCCATACAGTCTAGGTCTAGGATTTCAACTGTCGGTCTGTCTGTCATGTCTTTGACACTTCCCATTCCCTTGACGGCCTCCTTGATGGCATCACGGAACGGCTGTGTATCGGTCGTCCTGTGCTCCAAGATAAGGAGGACGCCACCCTTTTCCGTCGTACGCATCTTGCGTATTTTTGTACCTGTCGCGTCTGGGTCCACACCTTACTTTAAGGTGCTTACAATATCGGCGTACGTCTTGCCTTCCGTAGGCTGTACTAGTATTGCGTCGCGTCTCGTTCTGAGAGCGGGGAGGCCACCCCGGGGTCCGGATGGCGAGCCTCTGGGTAGCCTCACTCCCGCGCTGTTTTGTCTTTGGCGCCGTCAGTCTTGTCGTGTCCCCGCTGCTAGTACCGGGTCTGGCGGAGGCCTTGGTGACGTCCAAATTTTTACTCTTAACGTGCCTATTCCGTACCTGTTGCCATGCGCCGGCGACAGATTTCGTCTTTTTATTTGGGGTTTCTTCATCTTGTGAAGTAACCCTGTCTCTCTTCCTTTCGGATCTAGGCAGTCGATTGTTTGTGGCCTTCTTGCCACCCTGCGATCCACCGGGACCTTGCTCCGAGGCAGTTTTTGCCTGAGGCAAGGTCTCTGATCTACCCTGCGCCTCACTGTACATCTCAGTCAGGAGCTGGACCATGCCATGTAGTAGGGGTATACCTTTTTTGATAGCCCCTCCTGCACCCTTTTACTGGTTGCAGACATAATCTGACAATGCTTTCAGCATCATCGTCATTCCCTCCAGGGCCGCTCCCATCTGTTCTGGGCAGTTGCCTTGCAGTTCTTCTGCCATTTTCTCACCTCTTACATTGAGGTTCTTCTCTCTACCTTGGATCTCAAGGAGCCTCTTTTTCGTCTCCTCCCAATCCCGCTTTTCATTTCGTCGATTTTCGGATGAGGGTGTCCCCTGCGGTGTTTGTTGCCCGCGGAGGACATTCTCTTCCTGCCAATTCATTGCCATTTCATTTTCTTTTCCTGCCTCGATGTATATCATTACAAGTTATAACATTAAAATCATTTGTTTGCGGTATTGTGCAAGGTTTTAAATGTTTAACACATACGTCGGTATTTTTAACTAGATAAGTGTCTTGGATGTCTATTTTATTAAAAAATATAAACACATTAATTATACCATTGTATTCTAATTTACAAATTTTTTGAATTATACCAAAATCACCATCTTTTGTTCGAAATACTGAATCGTTGTTTTTTTTACGTTGACTATATGTGCAAGAAGTATAACGACATCCATTGAAAATAATTTTGCAATACATTGTACATTTACTTATTTTTGAGACATTAAAAAAAGTTCTTAAATATAACTTTTCTAACTCTGAAAGTTCATGAATCTTTCCATGTCCTAATAAATTATAATTTTCAATTTTTTCATAATTCTTCAGTCTGTTATCATTGCATATATTATTACATGTATTTCTTGTATCATCTGAAATATAATCTCTTTGTTGAAGTAAAGGTAATTGTTGATATACCATTAGTCTATAAACAATTTGTTGCGCAATACGATTGTTACATTTTTTCTTTTTTAATAACAATCTATTTTCATTTTCAAAATTAATCGTACTATTGGTCCATAAGGGGCCCCAGTTTTCAACTGTATCTTTTAAATGTAACAATAAGTGAATATTATAGTACGTATATTGTTTGCCATATAATTGTTCAAAATGATACACATACTTTAGAATCAATATTGCAACTGTTTGTAGCAATTGAGGAGTAATGGAGCCCTGTAAAAATAATTCAAAATATATTCATAGCTGACACAAGAAGCGTCAAATGATTATAATACTTGACTGAATTCCTTGTAAACAGATTAATGAATAATCTATAAACCAGCTTAACCACTGCGATGCTTTCCATTTATTTCTTTCTTCAACATCTCGCGGAATTCTAGCAATATACAATGGAGGTGTTATGGACAGCAATCTTTCATTTATTCAGTATATGTTTGCTGGAGAGCCAATATAATAATCTTTTTTAGTATTTGTCATTAATATCGTCATATTCATTTTTCAGCATAACTTTTTATATTCAGAGATTGCTCCTATTATATAAATAGACTGTATTATAACATTTTTTATGTAACTTATTTTAGAGGACTAAGCCTGCGTTAAAAAGTATTGGAGAATTAACATTTTTAAATGCTATATATAAGTCAGACGTACTTCACCATTATAAACGTGTAAAAATTATCATTAATCTGAAATATACTTGCTATGCACCAACAGAGCATGCAAAAAGACTTGGAGATAACTTACGATCAAAATTGCCAATTTGACTTTTTATCGGCCCCAGGTCTCAGAATCAAATCATCCAGTTTTATTGATAAAAGGATAAGTATAATTTTAACTTATCCAGAAACTCTTGGCATTTCCAAAAATTTATTACATTAATAACTTTTGACTCTTAGTTAAGAAGTTATTGAAAAAATTCAAATCCTACAAAATTGAACTTACGCTAATAATACTTCATATAATTTTTAATTTTTCAAATAACTTTTGAACTAAGAGTCAAAAGTTATTAATGTAATATATTTTTGGAAATCCCAAGAGTTGCTGGATAAGTTAAAATTATACTCATCCTTTTATCAACAAAACTGGCTGATTTGGTTCTGAGACCTGGGACCGACAAAAACTAAAATTAGCAATTTTGATCGTTGTCTCCAAGTCATGCATGCTCTGCTGGGGGTGCATTGTAAGTTCATTTTTGTTAGTTAATAGATTTTGATCTATTATTATAAAAATAGTAAAATTAAACTAATATTCTATTTAAAAAACATTATAGTTTAAAATATTTCTATTTTTTACTAATTCCGATAATCTTAGATGAACGCTAAAGAAATTAATGAAATCGATTAATAAATTGTCAAGTATTGTATTTTTATTTGTAAATCCTTTTCCTTATTTTCTTAATTAATTATTTTAAGATAAGAATATAATATTTAATAAATGTTAAAATGGTGATCGGTCAACTGAACTTTTAATCAATATGTTACAACATTTTACGACTAATTCAGATATATGATATTAGTCAATGCGGGTAATCATTCTAATACATTCAAATAATACACATTTTTTATTCTACAAACAATAAAAATGTACAAATAATTTATTTCAATCTTCTTTTTAAAAATTCAAGCTGACCATATTAATATTTATTCCTCGCCATATTCAGTGTACCACTAAATTATTGTTTATGTGAATATGAATATTGTCATGTTTCCATTTTCAGATTAAAAATTATTGTCAGTAACTTACAGAACATTTTAATTATCAGGATAAAAAAGTGTAATTTGTGTAAAAAGTTTTAAATGAATTATTATCAAATATCAGAATTAAACTTCTGTTAGAACGTTATCCATGTGGATCTAGAACTTGGAAAACTAGAATAAATGTTGCAAAAAATGAGCATAAATAATATTTTTAATAAATTTGAGTATTTAGATAACTGTCGAAGGTCAACATTCTTACACGCTCTAAATTTTTCTTAGCCTAAAAACCATCAAAATCAAATATTTCAATTTAGATTTTAGAAAAACGATAATAATGTTTATATTGCACTATTATGCAATATTTAATACTGTTGACACTGACAAGAAAATCATTGTAGCTGCGGGTCATGAATTTTGGTGAAGCTTTGCAAGGTGTTTTTGGTACCTAAATATGATGCTTAGTATCTAGTTTGATCGCATATACTAATGTGCAGAAGATACAGTGTGACTCATTATTATATTGTCTATGAGCAATGCTAATGTTTTCAGTTGTATCTCGTGCTCTGCAGCAATATGAGCTCAAACTACGGGTTCTGGGCTTTATTATTATGCACCAAAGAACATTTTCCAAAGCTTAATCAAAACCCACGACCTAAAGGTAGGATCTTCTCATTGTGAGATTATTCAGGATTCATTCCAGTGTTACGTCCAGCATATCGCCTCACGCTCACCGTCTCGCCGTCAAGCCATATTTATCTTACCATACTGAATCCTACTTATCGACCTAAGCTATATAACGAGTATCCTACCTTGTCTACCTCATACTCCACGATGACACACTCATCCACCCCAATATTTCCCGAATTCCCTTCCGCAACTCTATATATTGTCGCCCCCTCCTCGAGTACGCATAATAAATTCTTAGTTTAGACTAAGCATGCGACCCCCGCGAGTTTATAAAAGGCATAGTCCCCCATGGCTTCTCGTCATTTGCCCTCACACTTTTCCTTCAGCATAAAGCCTTCTGCATTCGAACTTTGAGCCGTAAGCACGTACGCACCAGTTTATTATTTGACTTCTCACTTGTAAAAGGGAGACGCCCTTATACTTAACTTTGTACTTCTTATATAATAAATTTGCTCTTAAACTTATTTGCTCGCGCTTATTTATTCGCTGTACCTGCGCTCCTATTCATACCTCCCGCCACCGTCTCAAATACGACACCGCCCGCAGCGCAGCGCAACTCAGCCAGCCCGACTACGAGGAATCAAGGCCTACACACGCATACAACGTAAGCCCCAAAATACCTTTCGAAGCCTTTGTAATCCTATTGTAAACTCACACTTCCTATTTTCACTACTATCATATTAAATATCATCTTCGCTATCCTGCTAATGCCTCGACTCCCAGGTAAATTACGCATGTATTGACCAAAACCAGAGACGAACGCGATTTAATTCCATATTAACTTCGCGCCATGAATTGCTTACGCACGACGTAACAATTGGGGGCCCACTCTCCGGGATATTTTAATAGCAATTAGCGCGGATAGCAAATTTTTTTTTCGAAGTTCAAACATGGCCAACGTAGAATCGGAAAAGAAATTAAGAAATGAAGATGCCACCGACATTATAAAAAAAATATGCAACGACAACTGACCTAAATTTTGCAGCGGGCGATCGCGAAACAAATTTAGGAGAATTATTAGCATTTTTACAACAACGATATCAAATTGCGAGCGAACAGATTCCGGAATGCGCGGACGACATAAATAAAATTTGCGAATTTTTACAAGATAACATTTACATATTAAAAGTGCACGACGCGTGTCAGGATGAATTAATGATAGACATACTTCTGGACTTAATGCACAACAATATCAGTTGCAAAGAAATTATAGAAACTATTAGAGATAGTAAGTCAATTACGAAATTTTACCGTGAAATTCACACACTTTTAAACAAAAACGCCGAAATGACGGAAGAAACTGCCTTTCAATCTATTATTAACTCAACAAATACGACAAACCAACCCGAAACAGATCCTAAATTTCCACTACAAAATAATGACAACACCCAAAAAATTGACATTACAAAAACATCTCCACTTTTTGCTACTCCAAATATACACAGCACACCGTATCATACAAACCCAGCAAATAATTATCGTAGAGAACCGGACAACATTTTACAATCTTTTCAAAACAACACTCTCACCCCGGTTCGCAATTTATCAATTCAAGATGCAGTCGAAATGATTCCAAAATTTAAAGGCTACAACATCCCACTTAGAATTTTTGGACGGATGTAGAGAAGCGCGAAGCATGATAGCGCCGTGTAATGAGCCTGATTTAGCAAGATTGATAAAAATGCGCTTGTCCGGACAGGCATTAAAAAGTGCACATCAAAGAATTTTTCTTAATATGGAGGAAATTATAATGTATTTTGATCGCACATACGGATCCGTGAAACGTTTTCACGAATTACTGGGCGAATTAGCAGTAATGAAACAAAAATACAACGAAAACGTCATTTCATTTTCGATTAGATTAAAATCTGCCGCACAAGAAGCATACGAGGCCGCATTGCGTGAAAAGAGGCACAGACCAGATCTTAAATACTAATTAGAAATAGATAGTGTAGCATATTGCATTCGCGGTTTGCAATGGGTTATAAAAGGGCGAATGGGCAAACATGAATCTCTAGACGCCGCGATCGACCTAGCAATCGACATAGAGCGCGATTATGCATGCCAAAACACAGACGAACAAATGAAAATACCACAGCCTCCTACACAACCAAAAATTAATGAAAAAGAATCGGCACATAGTTATTTAGTCGATAGCGAAAGGGTAGAAGCGTGTCAAATATGTCACAAATCGGGCCACACAGCGCTTAATTGCCGGTACCGTACCAATGGTGCCGACGCTCCAAAGGCGCCGGCCGCTCCCCAAAAAGCACCTGTGCCACGCCCGATCGTGAAAAATCAATACCAACTAACTCGCAGGGGCGGCCGCAACGTGTCACGCAATCATGGAAAACACCCGAAAATAAAAATCAATACTCCAACTATGTTGCCGCTACCAATGTACATCAGCAAAACCAAGCCCAAAATGATGTCACTAAAGCATGTAATTATTGCTAAAAGGCCGGTCATTGGAAGAGCGAAAAAATGCATCAGGGAAACGAAAACGGGTTCCCGGAGAACGACGCAACCAGTGAAATCCCACAACCCCAGCGTCAAAATTATACGAGAAACAATCAACAATACAATTAATAAAAAAGATTGTTTTATTCAGCATTAATAATTGTTCACCAACTATTATGCTAAAAACAAATTACTGCCCACAACCGTTGTCACTAATGCTAGACACCGGCGCTGGGCCAGCACTTTTGAAAATTTCAAAAAAGCCGCGTAATGTTCGAGTCGATGCTAACGAAATTTTAGAACTAACCGGTAACAAAACGTAGCATAAATACTTATGGCAAAATTCCAATGCAATTTCATGATTTAACATTTTATTTTCGCTTAGTACCAGATGATTTTTCTATTGAGGAAGATAGTCTGATCGGCAGTGAAATATTTATTAATTATGATGCAGACATCAATTATAGAGAACAATATTTTATAATTGATAATTATAAATTGCCTCTAAAATTACCGTCAATTAAAAATAAAAAAGTACATAAGTTTTTAACCGCTACTTTTACCGAAAACGCAGAACAGCGCGTGCAATCAAAACCCGAACATTTGCCAAATTCAAGCTTAGACCATCGAAATTGGCAAAGTCAAAAATCATATACGCAAATCACTTCCAATACGAAATTCGAAAACCGATATCCGAAAAACGAAAATTTTACTTCTAAATCCGAGATTCGAAGTCTCGAAAATCGAGATTCAAAATTCGAAAATAGTAAATTAAGTGCACAAAATGCCTGCGGCGGCTCAGTCGGTAGAGTGTCGGATTCCCACGCCGGTGACCCGGGTTCGAATCCTAGTCTCTGCCGATTGATACAAGCACCTCTGTAAAAATTAGCTATTATTAATAGCTGAGCTATTAAAAAGATTAATTTAATAATAAACAGTATAAAAAAAGAATTATATTCAACGAACATCAAAATCATTATATGTCTGGTTCATATACAACATCCTCCCTTGTCTGCACGTGCAAAAATTATCGAAGAAATGCATTGTTCTACGATTGGTGGATACAAAGGCGTCAATAAAACCTACAATAGAATTAGACATAAATATAATTGGGAAAATCTTAAGCAGGAAGTACAAAAATTCATTAAAAAATGCAAGCAATATCAATTAAAAAAATTAGTTTGAGTCAAAACCAAGCAAAATTTAATTATTACTGATTATCCAGCAATACCGTTTGCTAAAGTAGCTCTTGATATAGTCGGACAATTGCCTAAAACTAAAATGGGTAATGAATACATACTTAGCATGCAAGATCAATTTTCGAAATTCATAATTTTTGTTCCCCTTCCCGACCAGACAGCTATCTCAGTAGCTGACGCGTTTATAAAAAGGTTAATTTGTATTTTCGGAGCTCCTCAAGCTATATTAACGGATCAAGGGACAAGTTTTCTAAGTAAATCATTAGACGCGCGTAACCAAGAGATTCAAAATCAAGCAAATTAAAACTACCGCATTTCACCCGCAGTCGAACGGCTCTCTCGAGCGAGCGCACGCGCCGTTAAGCGAATTTCTCAAGATGTTTATTTCTAAAAAAGCCGAATTGGATGAATGGATCGAATTAGCAATGCTTAACCATAATTCCGGGCGAAATGAATCGACCATTTTCACACCTTACGAGCGTGTGTTTGCGCGTCTAGCACGACTACCGTCAAGCGATCCTCCCGCCGCCAACGACCTCTTACCTGCGTACTCCGACTACATGCAAGATCTTATCTCACGCCTGAGCGCCTTACGTGAAATAGCTGCCGAAAGAATCTCCCTAGCTAAGGAGAGAGCAAAACGATATTACGTTTTAAAGACTAATCACGTAGAAATTAAAGTAGGTGAGTACGTTTGGTTGCAAAAGGGATCCAAGCCGCATAAATTCGATGATCCGTATACTGGTCCTTATTTAGTGTTATATATTTGGGAAAATGGAAATGTAAAAATACAGTTAAAAGAGAATAAAACAAAGGTAGTGCATATGAACCGCCTACGCTTTTCGCACATTATACCAAAATAATATGATCAAATAACAATATATAATTCACTGATTTCAGATAAAATCTACACGTGACCTTAAAAAAAAGCAGTTGATCTCAAAATTTATTTAACTAATTATAATATGTAAACATTTGTTTCAGGTACAAGACCAGCAGTAATAACAATATACGAGGTTCTTTTTACCATAAAATTTTAAAAATAAAGAAAAATTATTAATAATTAAAGCATCGCAAAATCAAAGCGGAAGAAAATGACTGAAAATTTTATTCAGCCTTTTTACAAATGAATAAAAGAATCTCGAAAACAAATAAAGAACATTTAATCTGACCTAACTCTATTCAGTAGCCAACCTTATGCGTGATCATATAAAAATACAAAATGAGAAAATACAAACGAAATAACTTAGTTAAGCAAAATAGGTAGTGTTATAAATTCATAAAAAAAAAAACAACTAATAGATATATGATCATCAAAATCAATTTATTTTTGCGTATGTAGAAATGAATAGAAAATTAATTAATTTGTAAATGTTAATTTCACTTTATAACTTCAGATCAACATCTTTTATAACGTGTTTATGACTAGTCATTTTGTTAATTATATGACCAATTTAAAAAAAATAAATAAATTCGTATGTCATGTATTATAATGTTTAGAATAACCGTCTCATAGCAACATAACAAATGAATCAGTTTTGCAGATATATATCAGTCAATATAACGTAGTATAAACGTCGAAAGTGTCAGTTGTATTAAAATACCACTAGCATTTTGCAATGCAAAATATCTAGTCAGTAATTGAAAACCAAAACAAATGTAAAAATATACTCTAAGTAAACGTAATCGATTATTGTGATTGACATATCGATTTATATTCGCGAAAATTTTGTATGTAAGGTACGAACAAGCTTTAGAATACTTACAGTACTTATAGCATGCTATTATATCATAGTATATTATAGTAGTATTATAGCTATCAATCAATAAATAGACTAGTACCATAAATGTAATCGGTGCAATGAAAGTATTTTTTGTACTGATAATAAAGATAAATTTTAAACATTGAAGATTTTTAAGTAAATTTGTTATCACATCGAGTAATGCCAATTTTGACCATTTACACACAAGTGCAAAAGGGTCCATTTTACGACAACTCACCGTCTCAACAGAAGCAAAAAATAACTATAATATCTCGTTAAATATTAAATAAGTTATAGTAATCTTTGTTATAAAATTTTGTATCTCAAGGAACTTTGACAAACTATTATAACACCTCGAATGTATAATAAAATATGTAATGTACGAATGAAGTTGTAATAAGGTATTCCAGCAATATCGGTATTGTTAATTTTTTAACAACTTCATTGGTTAATCAAAAATACGAATATGTATTAATATTTAAATAAGAATGATGAAAGATAGTAAACAAATTGAAATCATGTAATTAATTATATAGAAACAAATTTTCGTTAATTTATCCATAGGCAACTGAGTGATATTCTCTTATTAATCGTACCGAACTATAAACAATCTTGTAAAAATGCGAACAAGTAAATTAAATGAAATATATGACATATGCATGTGAACAATTTAAACAACTTACACTATACACATAAGGGTTAGCAGAATTGAGTGATAAGTATGTAAACAAGGCTACTTTTTCGTATTTATTAATTTAAAGGAACGCAATTCCCATGTAACGGATTGTGTCATTTGAAAAAGAATCATTGTAGAACTAGATATAATGCAAGGTACAGCAACACAACAGAGGTACTACCGAGATGCAACGAGAGAGCGACTAAGGAAGAATATTCATTCCTACTACAAGCACTGTTTACAGAGGCTATCTATCGAACCGATCTTTAAGGGGTACACAAGACGAACTCCACTAACTCGAAATACAAAAGTAAACCACGAACATGAAAAGTCTCAATTCCGAAGAAAGAAGAGGAGGTGCCTCAGAGATGCAAGGCTGACTTCTAAAAACTATGAGGTAATAAGTCAATTAAGAAATTTGACCGCGAAATACACACATTTTTAAACAAAAACGCCGAAATGACGGAAGATACTGCCTATCAATCTATTATTAACTCAGCAAATACGACAAATCAACCCAAAACAGATCCTAAATTTCCACTACAAAATAATGACAACACCCAAAAAATTGACATTATAAAAACATGTCCACTTGTTGCATCTACACTTTTTAAGTATGAAAACAAGGTTACTTTCGAAGCGATTTTTAAGAGGTACACCAGACGGACTCCACTAACTCGAAATACAAAAGTAAAACAGAAACATCAAAAATCCCAATTTCGAAGAAAGAACAGAGGGTGCCGCAGAGACGCAAGGTCGACTAAAAACTTCCTATCAAGAACAGACGAGGTGAATATCAAAAGAACAACGCAACAAGAAGGCAACGCAATTCACAAAAACTAATACAAAAAACTTTATGTACTTCGATTAGAAAAATTTTAATAAATTATAATCTGTCAATATGTAATGTACAAAAGGAGCCAAATCAAACGCAAACGTGAACTTTGACTAATCACTCCCTTAGTATAAATGGTTTATTAATGTATCTATATTTAAATTAAGCATAATGTTACGTAGCAAACTGGGTCTACTCAAAGAAAAAGTGTAATAACTATTATCCTAAATTTAATAACCGCATGTTTAACCTATAATCGAACATATCCTTCGAACTACTCCTAATCTTTTCCTTGAAATAAAAATTCCTCCCAGAAGAACACTAATTACATATCCACTACATATGACCAGTCTGCATGTCACTGGAGTTCATAAGAAAATGTAAGAAAAATCTTCGTAACGGCGAACATCCAATTGTAAAGACAAAAAAGAAAGAGAATGCCATATCTATATACATATGTAGATATTTTCAACGCCAAGACTCAAGCAGGCTAAAAAGGTATCTCAACAGCCGGCACGCACTGACCATTCGAAATCTGCACTCGCAGGAGCGAGTAGGCTGTGATTTGAATTGCATCGCACCGACGACGTGTGTCTGCAGGGGTGGGACTGTTACATCTAGATCATAGCCTAACATACACCTTCTCGTCGTCAAGCTATATGTATCTTACCATACATTACCATACCCGCGTGGTTATAAAAGGCATAGCTCCCCATGGCTCCTGGCCCTTTGCACTCACACTTTTGACTTCAGTATAGAGCCTTCTGCATTCGAACTTTGAGCCGTAAGCACGTACTTACCAGTTTGTTATTTGACTTCTCACTTGTAAAAGGGAGACGCCCTTATACTTAACTTTGTACTTCTTATATAATAAATTTGCTCTTAAACTTATTTGCTCGCGCTTATTTATTCGCTGTACCTGCGCTCCTATTCATATGTCCCGCCACCGTCTCGAGTGCGACACCGCCCGCAGCGCAGCGCAGCTCAGCCAGCCCGACTACGAGGAACCAAGGCCTACACACGCACACAACGTAAGCCCCAAAATACCTTGCTAAGCCTTTGTAATCCTATCGTAAACTCGCACTTCCTATTTTGACTACTATCATATTAATTATCATCTTCGCTATCCTGCATTTGCTAATGCCTCGACTCCCAGGTAAATTACGCAAGTATTGACCAAAACCAGAGGCGAACCTGCACGAGGTACTCTGGGACTCTGAACTCGTTCAACGCGTCCAAGATGTCTGGCCACCTGGCCGAGTTGAAGACGTTTTTAACGTCTAGCGTAACGAGAAGCGCGATGTTCCTGGGAAAATGATTTCCAGTCCATACTCTCCTTCCCAGCCAAACTACCTCTCGCATAGCGTGGACTGTGTATCGCTGTTTCCTGAAGCCGTACTGGTTGTCAGGGAATTGTCCCAATTTGATCTACCCTTCTGAATGCCGACGTGTTCCGAACGTTCAGAACTATCAGGCCGAGTCTAGATACCATCTCCATGATGGACTTTCCTCTACTGGCCGGTACTGGCATGCCCCACTCCAATGCTCGCACAGTGAAGTCGCCGGCGACTACGATCTCCCTTAGTACAAATGGTTTATTAATGTATCTCGCCTTCTATTTCGCAGATCGCGTCTTCCAACTCGTCCAGACTCCGCCTGAATTGCTCAATATGGACGTTCGGGGTAAAGTAGCAGCTCACGTAAGTTACGTCTCTGCTTCTCACCCTCAAAACTGCTTCCGGCCCCTGCGTTCGTCTACTCTGATGGTTTGTGGATCCACGTAGATTGCTGCGGTGCCAAGTGTGTCTTTGTACCACGTAGGTACGTTCCAGTAACAATACTGCTCAGATATACTCTGAGTCAGAAGGCTGTTGGCTAATTCGGCTCTATGGAGGTTCGCTTGAAGGACCTTTATGCGGTCCATCATTATCGCATGGCTTTGGTGTGCCTAAGCGTTACGCGAAACACTCTACACTGTCCTGAGCCAGGCGTGTGGCCCAGGTGTGTTTCGTCTACTTTCAGGTCAGTGCACAAGACGCACTTCGCCTCGGTAGCCTTGCAGGCTGCTGCTTTATGACCTTCCGCGCTACATTTGTAGCAGGCCTTGCTTCTGTCTGGGTTACGACAATCGCGCGTTTGATGTCCGTAACTCAAACGATTCTTCTCAAGGAGAAACTCTGCCTTTTCGTGGTCCACTTCTACGATGAGCAGTCGCTACTCTCTACTGTTGGGCTTGGTCAGCGAAACGCTAATCTCACCTGTTGAGACTCCTGTTTCGTCAAAGACCCTCTTGATCGCCGTCTCCACTTCTTCTTTGGTGGTAAGGTTGTCCAGGTCTCTGACTTCCACGTTTGTCTTAGGCGTCAGGGTCTTTATGGCCCCCGACATCCCCATTACCTTCCTTATGAAGTCACCTATAGTCCCCAGCTCCTGGTTGTTGCTTCTTGTGCCCAAATCTACCAGGACGTCACCCGCCCTGGTTTTCCTGATACACTTAATAACAGTCGTTGGACACTCTGCTGTGACCTTTTCGCGGACATTTGAGAGAACATCTGCGTAGGTGACTCCATCCCTCGGTCGGATAAGAACAGCCTTGGCGTTCAAGCCTTCCTAGGAGTTCTCCTCCTTCTCTTTTTCAGTTGAGCAGTCTCGCTCCTCTTGTCCGCCGATATTCTGGCTGTTGGGGTCTTCTTTTGTTATGGCTGCTGCTGCAGTTGTTGTCGCAGCTGCTGTCGCTGTTGCTGATTTCGATGCAGCTATTGTTCTTGTGTCAGTGTTCTCCTTCTTTGAAAGGACCGTCTCAAAGCCGGCGATCTCCAAGGGCCCGGTGGATCTAGCCTTCTTGTCAATAATTGAAGACTCAGCATTATCGGAGTCACCGTCTCGCGATTGCACCCTGTTATTTTAAGGCCGCTGATTTGAGATAGCTCGGCTCCCAGAGGGCCTGTCGCGCTCTACTCTTTTCCCATCTTTTTAAGGAGTCCGTCCACTTGCTTCACGAACTCCTGGACTGTTCCTATCTGCAAGCGGCTGGGCTGTTTTTTGCCACTCGGCAATGTGTGTGATGGAGGCTACTCCACTACCACCATTTCTTCCTGGCAGGTTTGGGATTTTCCTGTCTCCTGGTTCATCTCTTTATTGCATTGGGACATTTTCTTTCTTGATTGTTTAATCGGCGTATCGTGCGTAAGAAGACGGGCCGAAATAGCTGGGAACTGGTGTACCCACGGATACTTTCTAATGCGGAATAATAAATTGTTTGTCGTAAATATTTTCTCTTTTCATTCAGCTTTTCGGGACAGCATATTTCTGATCTACGTTTTTCGTATTTAACAACTCTTATCTGAATTGTATATTTTAACTTTCTCTATCGAGTTCAGTTAAATTTTTCTGGTATCTATAAGTTTAAAGTGAGGTCAAGACCTGTCGAATCTTTGTCCTCGCACATCATTTATGACTACCTCAATAAATATTATTCTGAACTCGAACAACAATATCGTTTATCGCATCAATTTTACTCAACATAGTCGATTTCATTTTCATTTAATCACCCTTTCATCTCTATCAAGGAGTAATGATGAATTTTTGACTGATCGAGAAGCCGTTTTGTAGCTTTTTGAGAGCCAAAAAACACCTCGCTATCTATACCTACATAGTGTTCCGCGTACGTTATTATGAAAAATAAGCCGTGTATGCGAGAAGATGTTTTCAAACGTAAAAACGTTCAGACGTGGGTAAAATCACATTCTTGCACGCATGACAAAATGTACAATTTTGATGCTCAGTGCGAGACGCTTAGCTTCTCTAACGCGGCAAAAAATACGGGTACGCTAAATTTAGCTTCTGACACGTCGTGTCAAAAAATCCGGTTCGATATAAAAACAATAAAGTGATTTCATCTTTGTTTGATCTTTTCAAACTCGTTTCGCTTTTACACGAGGATAAAATTACTCTATCGTACTAGTAACGAATTGCACATTAAACATTTCTTGCAATAATAGCATAATTAGCTTTTCTTTTGTAAAATGTTGATCAAGGAATCTGTTGTATGATATTACCATCGTAATATATTTTATATTGACCTCTGGGAAGCATAACTGTTATTATAAATATCTTCTTACTTCAATAATTGAACTGCTTTATGTACGTTCATACTTCATACTATTTAAATATTCGCTAGTATACCATATCACGAACTACACAAATAAACTCGTTGAATGCATTGCTCTTGTTAATATAACTTACTACCATTACAAAAACTTATAATTATAGTTAAATCGGCTAAAACGGAAAACACAATAAGTGAATTTCAATTCGAGTATAATGACATATCGCAGCTAATATCAAACCGCATTAGTATTCGATTAATTTCATATGAAGCTATTATAAAGTTACTATAGTAAACTATCTTATTTTTTATCTTGTCAGTTTTTAACATAACCCAAACACTCGTTGCTAGAAAAGCAGTTTCAGTTTGTCTATAATAATTTATAAAAAAAGGTTAGTTAAAGTTCTATAGTAATTTGTAAGAATTTTATTTATGGTGAATCGTTTTTGTCAGATACATTAACAAAGTCTTTATTCAATAATATACATTTATGTTAATCGTTAAAGCGTGTTATAAAGTGAACATTTTTTATTTTAGATAACTATGTTATAGTTAATGAAAAATCTAATACAAAAAGATTTACAATTCCAACGTTCAGCGAGAGAATGAAAGAATCTAGTTCAACATCAAAGGATAATGAACCAGAAAATGAAAATGACGACGAAAATGTAGAAGAGAATGCCAAAATTATTAGGCAAGCTAAAAAAAGCAAAAAACCGATTCGAAGCGAGCAAAAAAGAATAAAAGAGCTACCGACGAAGAGATTATTCCGCAGAATACATTCATTCAAAGTAATTATGAAGATAACGGGCTGTTAGCCGGCCATCTTCAAGGGACTTCAACGCCTTTGATAAATAATAATATTGTAAGTACTCATTAATACTTATGTGGTACATATGCCTAATTATACCGTCATCTGTGCAAGTTCACATAAGTATGTGTATGATAATTTGACGTTAGAACTTTTTTTTCGAAGTTAAAGATCTATAAAACTCGAAAAATTCGCTTAATTTCTCTTAAATGTTTTAAGAACTATCCTTCAAGTTACGTCTACGTAAGACAAAGTTTTCTACTTTAAAAAACAAATATTTTTTACGTATACACGAAAACTTATTCAAATTTGCAAACACGTACTCACGTGAATTTAAGTAAATGCCGGTGGGAATAAAGACTCTGTATTTTATAACACTGAATAACCTTTAAGATTTTACTTTTATTTGACAGGCAAATGACAAAGACAAGATAATCCATGATCAAGCTACTGAAATAAAACATTTGCAGTACAAGTTATATCAAGCTTGCACAGAGACAGTCGAACTACATAAAGATTACCATGAAAATTTAAACGATCACAGTGATTAAGGTAAAAGTGGTATGTATATTTTACATATAGTACAACTAAAAATAAATAAACGATCTTATAAATCACATAAAAGGTAAAATTAAGAGTACTATTTAAATAAAACTCACTAAAGATTAGTATTTAATTTTTGAACTTATATTAACGCATTTAATGGGCTAACATTTATTTTTTACTTATAATGCATTTAAATTATTAAAAATACACAAAGTTTACTAGATCGTAACCTCAATTTTATCATCGACTTTTTTATATACTATTATGAACTGTCATAAAATTAATTTTTTTATTTTAAGCTGCTACATTATCGAGTAGCATGATAGATCCATTTCGTGTGCATGACAAAATCTACTGTTTTGCAAAAGAACAAGATGAAGAGCTAAGATACGACGACGATGGGAAAGTGCATATTGGTTTAAACGTTTATTGCAACCCAATTTCATTTAACGATGCTTTTGAAGGTAAAAACCCTTACAAATGCTTGTCGTTACTGAGTGAACGTGTATATGGATTGGAAGAATTGTCCAAAAGATGTGTAAGGTACGAGTAGCAAAAAATACTATAAACAAGAAGAAAAGTTTATGCATTTATGCGAATAAAAGGTAAAACTATTTCTCAAGAAGACAACTTTCTTAATGATTTAAATACAGAACATCACAAAGTTATTCATGCAGCTAATGTGAGACTACAATCTATTGAAAATCTTGAAGCTAAAGAAAAAGACATCAATGCAGAACTTGAAATACTAAGGAACCAAGTCTAAGTTAATACATTCGTTTCGGTTTTTCACAAAGCAGTAACTTTGTACATGTTTGTTTTCATTAATACGTTTTGTTAAATAAATTAGTTTATGTTGTTTAAAATAATTATTGTATTCTATTTATTTATCTCTCTCTCCTAAAATAACAATAATAAGTTATCTTAAAACAAAATATATTACTTAAATATTTATTTATTCATGAATAACAAAAAGAATATATTCTTAATATAATTTTATAATATAATAACGCCATTAAAAGTAACTTAAAATTACTATTTATTATTACCTATAATAATTACTAACATTTACTTTCGATTATTTGCTTTTATAAAATCGACGTTTTAGAGGGTATTCAAAAATACTTCCAATTCATAATAACTATTGTTAACAATCATCAATAATTACAATTTGTTAGTCAAATTTATTTGCTTTTTCTATTATCTATTTCTAAACATTAAAATAAAGCAAATAATTACTAATAATAATCTACTAACTGTATATAATGATTTATCAACTTTAATAACTATTATTTGTATGGTAGAAGGCTCGATTACTCGTGGATAATATTTAAATAATTGTAGACTGTATCGATCGCTTCGAGTAAATTTATTTGTTACACCCAACGTTTTGGACGTATTTGTTAACGTCCCTTATCAAGGGCTGTAATATAATAACAAACCAACACTGTATTTTTTACAATCTAATATATACAAAATTAAAATGTAGATTGCAACGTCTTAAACAAAGATCTGTATCACAGCACAATTTTCAAACACTCACCCAATTGAAAATAAAAACTGAAACTATCGTAGCGACATTGATGAACAGTTCATTAAAAATTAACTATATCTAAAGAAATTGAACGTTAAAAATTGATAAAAACAGTTAATGAAAAAATATAAAAATATCACAAAATAAAACACACTAACGCTAAGCCTCCTCTATATACACCTAGCCCCCGAGTGTAAGAACGCAAACAAATATATTCGAGCCCTGTCATCTCGGACCCCAAAGACAGACTGCACGAGAGGCCAAAGCATATAAATTTGCGAAACACAGGTGGAAGGTGGAAGAGAGAGTTTGAAAAGTAGAGTCAGCTTGTACGTCACAGCAGAGTGATATAAGCGCTAAGAGGTGGGGAGGTGCGAGTCTTCCGTGCGTGCGGGTGCACACAGTGAAGGAATCTACACGTATGCGGCCACACGTACACAAGACATATACCGCTCCGGGGAAATCCCACAGCCTACGTAGTTGCTGCGCGATAAAAAGCCGAAGCGGCCGGTGTCACCTCCTTTGCACCCATGTAATCCCGCTATGAGTATAGCTGCTAGGATAGCTTTAAATGAATGTTAGGAATAATAAATAAATAATAAACAAGTGGATGGCTGTTATTGATAGTATGATTCAATCAATTAAGGTGCTTTTTTAATATATTGATTGAATATTAGTATGTATTTTTCAAATGACTTATATCCTCTTTTTTATTAATCGTATTATCATGGTAAAAAATATTTAGCATTTCTGAAAAGACCATTTTGTATTGATTTTTTTCACAGTCTAAGAATTCAAAGTTGTCGAAATCTATAGTATGTCCTGTGTTCCTTACGTGTGTGGCTAGTGCAGAATTAGTATCTAAATTTTTAACATTATTACAATACTACCCATGTCGTTTTTTAAATTTTCCTTTGATAAGTTCTATGTATGTAGCTGGACAATCGTTATTATTGTTTCCTTTGCAATCAATTTTGTAGATGATATTACTAATTTCAATTTTTTCTAACTCGTCTTTACCTAGTTTGATCATGCTATTAAATTTATTAATGGATTTATTAATAGAATTAATATTATATTTGTGTAAAATATGGTTGATTTTAGGTGTAAGGGTATTTACGAAATGGAGAACCATGAAATGTTTATTTATTGTTAGGTTATTATTATTATTCGTGTTGTTATTGTTATTGTTATTATTATTATTATTATTATTATTGATAGCTTATAAAGGAAATGTAATGATTGCAATAGAAAAATAAATTTATATAAATAAAGTATATAAAAAAGTTGAAGAAACTGTCAGTGATAAACATTACTATAGACTACTAAATAAGAATCCTCTCCCAAGCCTACAAAGAAATACAAAATTCTTTTTAGAATCTTGGCAGAATAAAGGGATTTTTTAACAAGAATCTGTTTTTAAAGATGTTAGAATAAAGGTAGAAACCATGTATATATGGTTTGATAAAAATACACAAAAAATATTTTCTACGCCAAAAAAGATTTTCCCGCTACAGGTCATTACCTCTGCATGCTATAACACTCTTTCAAAGTTTTTTAAAGCTATTTGCAATTTATTCAATAAATACGTAGAATGGGAAATGTTATAAACAAATGAGCGGTGCTCCTATGTATTACTCAAAAAGCACTTGGTTTTCTGATATGGCACTAGAAGGACTAGAAATACATTGCTTAAAAATTTTAAAGAACAGCATGAAACTCTATATAAGATACGTTGATGGTTGTTTTTTAATTGCAAAAACCGACAAAATTTATGACATCCGAAATACATTTAACAGTTACAATAATTCCCTATAATTTACTATAGAAAATGAAAATAATAGAAGCATCAATTTATTAAACATTACAGTTACTAGGATCGACAATAATACACCCTTAACTAATTGGTACAGGAAAGATACAGCATCAGATCGATACATTAACTTTTCATCTCATCATCCATTATCTCAAAAAATAGCCATCATATATAATTTAATCGACAAATGCATTCTGCTTTCACACCCATTATTCCATAACAAGAACGTTAAGATAACCAAAAGCCTTTTATTAGCAAATGGCTATCCTAATGACATTTTAGACAGGCATATTCACAAACGACTTGCACAAATCAATAATAACAATAACAATAACAACACCAATAATAATAATAATAACCTAACAATAAATAAACATTTCGTGGTTCTCCCTTTCGTAAATACCCTCACATCTAAAATCAACCATATTTTACACAAATATAATATTAATTCTATTAATAAATCCATTAATAAATTTAATAGCATAATCAAACTCGTAACGACGAGTTAGAAAAATTTGAAATAGTAATGTCATCAACAAAATTGATTGCAAAGGAGACAATAATAACGATTGTCCAGCTACATACATAGAACTTAGCCAAAGAAAATTTAAAAAATGACATGGGGAGGATTGTAATGATGATAAAAATTTAGATACGAATTCTGCACTAGCCACACACGTAAAGAACACAGGACATACTATAGATTTCGACAACTTTGAATTCTTAGACTGCGAAAAAAATCAATACAAAATAGCCTTTTCAGAAATGCTAAATATTTTTTACCATGATAATACGATTAATAAAAAATAGGATATAAGTAATTTGAAAAATACATACAAATATTCAATCAATATATTAAAAATGCATCTTAAATGATTGAACTATACTATTAATAATAACAACCATCAACTTGTTTATTATTTATTTATTACTCCTAACATTCGTTTAAAGTTATCCTAGCAGCTATACTCATAGCGGGATTACATGTGTGCAAATTAGGTGGCACCGGCCGCTTCGGCCTTTTATCGCGCAGCAACTACGTTGACTGTGGGATTCCCCCGGAGCGGTATATGTCTTGTGTGCGTGTTGCTGCATATGGGGAGAGCCCTTCACTGTGTGCGCCCGCACGCACGGAAGACTCGCACCTCCCCACCTCTTCGCGCTTATGGCACTCTGCTGTGACGTACAAGCTGCCTCTCTACTTTTCAACTCTTATGTCCCTTTCATCTTCCACCTGTGTTTCGCAAGTTTATTTGCTTTGGCCTCTCGTGCAGTCTGTCTTTGGGGTCCGAGATGACAGGGCGCGAATATACTTGTTTGCGTTCTTACACTCTGCCCCCGGAGGCTAGGTGTATATAGAGGACGCTTAGCTTTAGTGTTTTTTGTTTTTTATTTTGTGTTATTTATATATTTTTTCATTAACTCTTTTTATTAATTTTTAACATTCAATTTCTTTAGATATAGTTAATTTTTAATTAACTGTTCATCAATGTCGCTACGATAGCTTCAGTTTTTATTTTCAATTGGGTGAGTGTTTGAAAATTGTGCTGTGATACAGATCTTTGTTTAAGACGTTGCAATCTACATTTTAATTTTGTATGTATTAGATTGAAATAATACAGTGTTGGTTTGTTATTATATTACAGCTCTTGATGAGGGACGTTAACAAATACGTCCGAAACGTTGGGTGCAACAAATAAATTTACTCGAAGCGATCGATACAGTTTATAATTATTTAACTATTATTTGTGTCTCGAATCTGGCAGTTAATAACTGTTTATAAATGTTAGTATAAGTTACTAACAATTATTAGCCGTTATTAACGGTGACTAATAATTATTCGTAACATTTTGTTTCTGGTTGGGTAATAACCAATAATTGAACGATCGTTTAAGAAAGGAAGAAAAAGAGATTCTAGCTTTGCATTTCACGATAAGATATATTTTTGAAACGTGTCCTAAGTATCTCGCCAGAAAGAGATTCGAATAGACGTCTATTACATCGACTGACAGCAGTCCCAAGTACGAACAAAGTTCAAGGAAAAACAAGGTAAATCAGAATAAATACTTTAAAGAAATAATATCAGAGATTTATTTACTGCACGCGTGCCCTATCCTTCTATAAACGTTTCTATAATCTTAATGTATAGGTTGGCCTGTACAGGACACTGGGGAAAAATACAGGAAAATCAATAAATAATCTAAAGTTAAGTAAAAACTTAACAAAAAGTGGGGGCCCTTCCAGGATCGTACTTCTCCATCATAGAGATGTTTTTTTAAAGGTATAGGACATATTTTTGACACAGACTATACTGCTAAACAGTCGCATTCTTTTGGAGCGATAAGAGCACATGTACATTTATGAGCGCCAGAGCGACTACATATATATGAAATCACAGTAATTTTTCGAAATGCTTATAACATAATAAATGGTTAATAAGATAACGTTACATTGAATATTCTAAATTTTATACATTAATCGTAACCACTTTAATTTTGAAATACATTGTTACACTAAATCATTGTAGAATTACTGTTAAACCATGCTAAATTTTGTAAAGTAACATTTTACTAATAGGGTTATTTTTTATCAAGTGTATTAATTGTTTTCCATTATATATAGTTTTAATTTTCAGATTTGATTTTACCGCATTTAATGATTTAATCAAAGGAAATCTAGTAATATTGGTTAAAATTTATTGTACTCTATACTTTCATTTAATATTATTTTCAAGAAAAGGTAATTTTATGTCATATTTATTTAAAAATTAGAATTTTTGGTTTTATAATATCACGCGTGTATTAATTGAGAAAATACCACTGGTATTCAATTATTGTTTTTATACTTTTTTCTTCTCACTATAACCACTAGTCCAAAAAGTTGTTGAGAGGCCCAACTAGGAATCTCATATTAAAATAAAATTTTTCACAAAGAAAATTGTTAGCGGAAATATAAAAAAAATTGATTCTGACTCAAATTAACACATTCTTAATATTTTACATGCAGATATAGATGTATCCTAAGTGTTAGTTTTATTTCCACTCCTATCGCACTCACTCCTATAAACACACATTCTTTATACACTTTCTGTTATTTTTCAGGTTTAGATATAAGTAGGGATCCAAGCTTCTTTCCTCGGTGTAGTAGTTTGAGTGATAGTGGTCAGGATCGATCGTTCAATCTATGAATAAAGGACTGTACGGCTCGTCGAGAAAACTGCATATCTACACCCTAACGTGGTATAGCAACGATATTAGCCCAACCATTATATCACCCGGATTTGTCTTTTATAGTCTAGTTACGACTCAAGTTCAGGTCCCATAATCTATATTTTTTTCAAAATGAATTGATTACGGTAGCCTGATTAATCTATTTACTTTGGTTATATCTAGAATACTGGATAAATATTACTGTTATTATTTTATTTACTGTATAAGTTTAAAAATTTGATTCAAACAAAGCATACTATATTAAACCGGCTAACTTCAATGCACTTTAAAGTCAAAGTTATTTTGAGTTATGTCTTTTTTTATGATTTAAAATTTTGCTCATAATTTATACACTAGTTATTTTGATTAAAATCTATATCTTTTACTTTACACTAAAAAAAAGGGTTATAAATTAATGTCATAATTAGTGCGCATTTATTTATTAATAGATAGAATCACCTTCCTTTTTATTCAAGTCTTGTTAATTGACGTTTCTGGTTCATTGTTTTATTCATTTTTGCATTGTCTTTTTTATATAATGTTCAATTTAGTAAATTGATACAACACTGTTCTATTAATTAAATTATTAAATATATCACAAAATCACTGAATACATTTTAAACATAGCTAATAATTAAAAAAATATTAATAATAAACATTGATAACAAAGATAACATTTTTATTAACTCAGAAAAACAATTTTTTTGTTTAACCCAGTCTTGCCCATTTAATGATTGCGCATTTTTAACTTTTATGTATATGTATTTAATTATTAAGAATATATTTTGTAACTTATTTATTATGTAAATGTTTATATAACTGAACAAAATTTCATGTCCTATTCTAATATTCTGTTCTATTATTTACATTATTCATATCTGGAAGTATCAATCAGCTTCGTTTCTCTTTTATCTATTATACTGTATCTCTTTGTGGTGAATTGTAATTTGTAGGTGTTACGTCTAGATCATCGCCTAACATACACCTTCTCGTCGTCAAGCTATATGTATCTTACCGTACTGAATCCTACTTATCGACCTACGCTATATAACGAGTATCCTACTTTGTCTACCTCATACTCACACTCATCCACCCCAATATTTCCCAAATTCACTTCCGCGACTCTATACCTTTGTCGCCCCCTCCTGGAGTACGCATAATCAATTCCTAGTTTAGGCTAAGTATGCGACCCCCGCGTGGTTATAAAAGGCATAGCTTCCCATGGCTCCTGGCCATTTGCCGTCACACTTTTGCCTTCAGCATAAAGCCTTCTGCATTATTTGACTTCTCATTTGTAAAAGGGACACGCCCTTATATTTAACTTTGTACTTCTAATATAATAAATCTGCTCTTAAACTTATTTGCTCGCGCTTATTTATTCGCTGTACCTGCACTCCTATTCATATCTCATCGCCACCATCTCGAGTACGACACCGCCCGCAGCGCAGCGCAGCTCAGCAACCCGACTACGAGGAACCAAAGCCTACACACGCACATAACGTAAGCCTCAAAATACCTTGCTAAGTCTTTGTAATCCTATTGTAAACTCGCACTTCCTATTTTCACAATATCATATTAAATATCATCTTCGCTATCCTGTTTTTGCTAACGCCTCGACTGCCAGGTAAATTACGCAAGTATTGACCAAAACCAGAGGCGAACGCGATTTATTTCCATGTTAACTTCGCGCCATTTATTGCTTACGCACGACGTAACATAGGTGTGGAAGTCCTTCGCGTTGATTTTACTTGTGAGGAGAGTAATGATGTCATAATGGTAAATGGTATAGAAAGTGCATCATTTGTAATAGACAGTACGTCGGGCGAAATTATCCGAAAAAATAAACGTGCACGTGTAGATTATAGTATTCATGAGGATGTTGGTGATGGTTCTGATGTCAAAGCTACGGGTATATTATCATTATAATCAATTAACAATACCCTGGTATAAAATTATAAATTTTTCTCTAGAATCCCTGATTCTTGAAATGTATATGCATATTTTTATCTACATCAGTCTAGTAACCCAAATAATTTTCTTTCAGAATAAACAAATATGCATGGGTTAAGGTAGTTGTATAACGAGTGAGAATTTTGTAAATTTTAGTGAAATTTCGTTTATAGATAATTAAAGTACTTTTAAATTACTCTTCACGATAGTACTACTACTTTAAAATATATGCGTCTGAATTTTCATAAATGTTGTATTAAGATATTGATTAAAAAGTTGGCTGGTTTATTATTTTATTAATTTTTTTAATAATTTTGTAGAAGTCTTCACTTATAAAAATAATGAATTATATAGATTTTTAAATGCCGATTTGGGCGTAATAGAATGAAACGTATTTTACCAGCACTTTTTTGACCAGCTACAAAAAAGAAGCACTTTAGTCCCTATTTTTAAGGCAAAATAACGCGTAAATCGTGCATGTGTTACAAAAAAGTTTCTTCCGTCGGTCGGAAAATGGCCACTTTAGTCTCGCTATATGGGCATGAAAAAACGCGTTTTCGTTCAAATGTGACAAATAGTACATTATTCAACAAGGGCAAAAGTAGCAGATTTTTCCCGAGGGTGCGTTTACTGCACGAGCGAAGCGAGGGCAATAATCACCCGAAGGAAAAGTCTGTTTGCGTCCCGTGTTGCATGTAGTATTTTATTCAACTCTCGACCGTGGCCACTTTTTATCTCTGAAAATAGGGCCAACGCGTTATTTTTAAATTTTTTTGAATATTTTGAATTTTTTTTTTTTTAAATTCAATTTTGCTCGTAAATTTTACTTTTGCCCTGCAAATTTTACTTTCGCCCTGCAAATTTTACTTTTGCCCCGCACATGGAGTTTGCAGGAAAAATATGTTACTTTTGCCCTTATTTTCAGGGGCAAAAAGTGGCCTTTTCGGTCGGGTGTAGAATAAAATGTTATATTTCCGACTAGCGTAAGGTCTTTTATGTCCAGTGATGTATTTTTTATTTATTGTATAATTTTGCAGGTATTGATGATATATTAGCGCTACTGGTGTTACCAATACATCTGACAGTGAAAAAAAAATTAAAAAATAAAAATTCAAAAGAATTAACTAAGGCAGAAATATCACAATCTTTTATATCGATAGTCAAGGTAAAACAAATATTTTACTTTATCATCTACGAATACATCGAAGTTTTAATAATTGACATTTATAATATTAATTGAAGGGCTAAATGCAATAAGGGGACTAGCACTTTTTCTATGACCTTTATCTCAAAAAATGATGCTCAGATAAATAAACGAAAAATATAGTGTTGTTAAACTAACTCTATTCTTCAATATTATATTTTGTGCTTATTTATCTGAGCACTATTATTTAAAATAAAAATCATAAAGAAGTACTAGTCTTCTTATTACACCCGGCTATTCAATTATTAATATTATTATGCGCAATAACATCTGCATATACTTACGACTCTGAATTATAAGAATTTTTTGAAAAGTACCTGTTTCTGCGAATACAATTGTTTTTATTTATTTCACTTTTTACAGCCCCTTTGATAGAATTAGTTTTGTGGTTTAATGAATGTCTTAAGTTTTTCGTTTTACTAATTGAATTTAAAAGTTTTTTTTATGACAAATGTGCGTACATTCCTAGAATTTCGTTAAAGGAAATCTATTAAAATTTGATGTTATTCATACATGATAGTATAACACTTCAATAGGAAATAGACCTGAGTTATTAAATAATTTTTCATTGAAATTTGAGGTTAAATTATACAAAACAGTAAAAACAATATATTTGAAAGTAACTTTTTTACGTCGGTATTTTATGAGTAGCAATTTGTTAAAAATCGTTTACGCTAAATGAGAATCTAAACGCTGCATGAGCTCACGTGACTAAGAATAAAAGTATATAATATACCCTTGTGCAACAGTCTTTTCAGGATATGTGTTTGGTAGATTCCATCGCCATTTTAAGTGGACACCCAATGACAAACTAGCTACATTATTCGGAAATATAATTTTTATAACTTTTTAATTAATACTAAATTGTAGAGGCATTAAAGCACACAAAAGCTCACGCCTGTAATATATTTATTAATGATTTTCTCTTGTAATAAATCATGTCTATTTTATATTATGTTGCATCTATTTAAGTACTGATGTAATTTATATTAATTAGGATCCAGTAAATTTGAATACCTCAAAGGATAATCACGAAGAATGGATGAAAGACAATGGGCTACCTATATACCCATATGTCGTATGTTGTGGTGAACTTAGTAATATTTCACAGTGTTACGTTGTAATTAATAAGCAGAATTATCCTTATAGCAGTCTTATACAAGCCGTAGAAAGCTGCTTATACTGCTTACTTGCAGCGCGCTCTTATCCGTTTGCATGTGATTATTTATGGAAAGTTTTTAAAAAACTAGCCTACGGATTCTTTGGATTCAATCCTACAGACATTCCGTCATATGCGTCGCAATTTATCGTTCAAATACATAAAGAATATAGTCATTCATTTTTCTATTGTATATTCTATTATATCTAACTTAAGGTGATGCTAAAGCCACCTGTTACCGACAAATTGGAGGAACCACTTTTCTTATTTTATTTTCGATTTTGAGTAAATATCTGTATGAAGTGTTGTTGCTCCTCTTAAAAAGAACAACTTGTCTGAGAGATATTTTAACAAAGTTGAAGATTGAAGGAGAACAGTGGTTCCTCGTGTTTGACGACAATAGGGGATTTAGCATCACTAAATTATACATTTAACTATTGTAAAAATGGAAGCACATATTTTATTAAATAGTATTTTAACTTTTATTTTAACAATGTACGGAAATCCTTCTTTACCCCGAAACACTGTTCAAATTATTGTCAATTTTATAAATAATTTTTTTATAAAAATATTCTTACCGTCCTTAGAAAATGATGTTTTATATGTTCTGAGACAAGAAAATATTTCAGAGTTATCTTTAGATAAAATAAAAAGATGTTTCGATAAATACGGTAGACTTTTTGAAAATGTAGAAACAGAAGAAAAAAGATTCAACCTTCTAAAAGGAAAAGGTTTCAGTGAACCACAAGAGTTTGATATTGGTGAAAGTTACAAAGAAAAAATGATAGAAAATGAACTTCGATTAGTGGCGGAACCTTTATATGGAGTACACATTCCTCTACGTAAAAGTTTGAAAATATTTTTATAATTGCCAGGTTTGTTTCACCAAATAGTAGAATATATTAATAATCATCAAAAAGATGCATCCATAATATTAAATATAATTCAAGCAGATTTATGCAAACACAAATACTTGCCGAAATTTGGTGGTGATTTTGTACTCCCACTGTTTTTATTTTATGACGACTTGGAAACCGGAGATCCTTTCGGGAGTCATGCTGGCGTTTTAAAATTCGGTGCCGTGTATGCTTCGATCGCATGTCTCCCGCCACGAATTACGTCTCGTCTAAGTGGCATTTTATTTTCTACTTTATTTTATGTTGAAGATAAAAAAATTGAAAACTTGTCGAAGAAATCAATTTTCTTCAAAGTACAGGAATCATGATTAATTTAAATGGTATTTTTAAAGAAGTTAAATTTCAGCTGGTTCTAATTTTAAGCGACAATTTAGGGTTAAATTCTATTTTTGGTTTAGTGGAATCATTTAAAGCGAATTATTATTGTAGAATATGCAAAGTTTCGTCTGAAAAAGCATCAACATTAACTATAGAGGATGTAAAGCGTGTCGATATGTCTTATACTGGAATCAAAGAACCGTGTATATTTCACAAAATAACAAATTTCCATATTAATGAAAATGTAAGCGTAGACGTAATGCATGATGCATTTGAGGGTATTTGTAAATATGTCATACGTGAAATACTTCACAATTGTGTTTATGTTAAGAATTATTTTACATTACAGTTTTTTAACATAGCGCTCGAAAGTTTTGATTTCGGTTACATCGACAGTTCAAATAGACCTCTAGAAATGTCTATTAAGAGAGAAAATAATAAATTAAAACTGAAAATGTCGACAGCAGAAATGCTTTGTCTGGTACGTTATTTTGGACTTTTGACTGGAGACATGGTCCCTGAAGACGACGAAAGTTGACAATTATATAAATATTTAAGGCAAATTATTGATATCGTTACATCTCCACGTATAGTTCGTTCTGACGCAAACATTTTATAAAATCTTATTGAAAAAATGAATACATTGTATATCAACCAAGCCGGCTTTCTGAAACCGAAGTGTCACATTTTTTCACATTATCAACGAATTGTAGAAAAAATTTACTGCATACTATTGCAATAAAACAAACACTGCAAATGTGTCTAACCATGCACACTTTGGAATGTGAACGTTCTGTAATTTTCGGTTCTCTTCAAAGTGATCACAAAATGCCATCATATCTTGATTGTACTACATATTCTGCCAAACTACAATACTATGATAAAGTAGAAATCAATGGTATTTTATAAAATTGGCACGTATATTGCCGTGAACGTAGTAGAAATCGAAAAAGAATTTGGTGAAATATTGAAAATTGTGAAAGCAAATGAAACGATTTTATTATATTTAAAAATATTAGATGAAATTACATTCGATGACCACTTCCATGCATATATTGTTACGCACACAACTGGAAATACAAAAATAGCAGAGTATAAAGAATTACCTACTATTCCACCTTGTTTATCCATAAAAAAAATAATAATCATTTTATTGCTGCGCGATACAGATTGTAGCACTTATTTTCTAAGATTTAAGATGTAAACTATAAATAAATATAAAATAAATGTGTTATGAATAATAATCCTCTTATTTTTTTCATTATAGTACTCTAAAAAATCGTCAATTAAATTAAGTTAAGGTTGTACTAATTTTATATATTTTTAGGGATGAGGCTTAAAGTTACTCAGCTACTTTATAAAAAATCAAATATTTTCCAGCAGGTTTTAAACATTTTTCTTTATGTTGTTTAAATCATTTGAAATTTATTGCTTAATTTATTATACAAATAGATACTCGGAAAAATAGTTCCCACGCCACGCTCTTCAAAGAATTACTGAAACAATTTTTTTTTTAATTACATTATTTAATTTAAAAATAAACAAGGAAAACCTATAAAATTGGTAAAAAAACAACTTTTTTGTGCAGTGACATTGTTTAAATAATATTTAAAAAACTATTTTGCAACAATATTTTGTTACTTATTGCTCAAAATTTAATCCTTTCAGTCACCATGTATTTTTTAAAGGACACTATTTCCATATAGAAAATCTATTTTAAATTTAATTTTTTATGTTCTTACTATGATATTCGTATAACATAACGTATAAATAAGCTATTAAAACTTTAAAATGGAAAAAATATTTGGAATTTGTTGAGCCTGGTTGAAAATTATTTTTTATTAATTATAAATATATTTTCTTAACGCGGGCATGAAATATGTCCTTTTTTATGCTTGAAATTGGGAGAGAAAATTACACATTTCGAGCGTGTTTGTAAAAAGTGGTGAGAAAAGTCATTTCTGCCCTCAGGGTAGATATGATTTCATTTCTGCCATCAGGACAGAAATGAGTTCATTATTTGGTTACAGGGCAGAAATAAGCTTATTGTTTCTTTGGTTACAGGGTAGAAATAATGTTATTTCTCACCTGGTTATAGGGTAGAAATGGATTCATTTCTTAATTGTTTTTGAAATATTTACGCGCAAGCTGAATTTTTATTTTTCATTTCTAAGTGTGTCGCGCACGACTCAAAATACGCAATTCCCTCTCTCACTCTTAGGCTTAAAATGCTTTTCATGCCCTTGTTGAATAGAATACGGTATAGAACGTGGGAAGAAAAGCTATGTCAGACTCAAGTGAAGTATCTTCAGTACTTGCCTCCGTCTCGGGCGCCTTCGGCGCACTCGACTCTGTTACACAATGTACTATTTTTCCATTGACTTAATATTCTTATAACCATAAAAATATATAATCAGGTTCAATATGTATTTTGATATCTAAATACATTATTTAGTAGTTTAAAAAGTGTAATACTATCCGGAAATATTAAAATTATTCTTTTTCTTCTAGTCCACAATATTCACGTCCAATCAAACTAAACGTTACATGACAATTCTACTCAAACATGAACTTTAAACTTTCCGAAAAACCTACACTTAATTCCGCGTATAAAAAAGTCGGAACCGAAAAGGTTAATACAAAATTTGATTTGTTACTATTCATTCAAATATTGCCGTAGGTGAAATGTAATTTTTCAATAAAGAATGATGTTTTTACAAAAAAGCATATTTTTTCATTTTAACATCTTCCTTAACAATATACAATTTTTTTTAAAGTTAACCTTATCTTTATAAATAAATAATCTCAATAGCTGGTTTACTGATATATAAACATTATTTTCAGACTATAAAAAAACTGTCAAATTAGTTAAATACCGTTATATACTCTATCATTCATTTTGTTAATATGTTGCATTTATTTAAGGTAAAATGTTATCAATTATATTAGAGTTACTGTATATTATATATTATATAAGTACTGGTTTTTAGGTACTTTTATTGTATATTTTCGTTATGTCTAACAGTTGATAAATCCTTATTTTAATATCCTAAGAAATAGGACAAAAGCGCTCTCATAAATGAGAGAGTTCCTTACGCAAAAGAAGGTCAGTTGTGTTCCCATTTTCACGGTAGTTATAATCCCTCATATTTAGACAGTACTTCTCCGCGAATTCGGGACTGAAACGCTCCCGAATATGAGAGAGCTATCTCACAAAATCTATGGTGGCGCTGCGCGACCACACTCAATTCAGTAACGCTCCCAAGCTGCTTTCCGTGTACGGCTGATCCTGCCCGCTTTAGAAGCCTCAGAAGTTGCTTTCTCTGCTCTTTCTATCCGGTGAGCATTGTACAGTTCGGCATAGGCAATGGCGCGCGGTCCGATTTCGACCTCCATGATCTCGATAATTTTCAACACTGGCATAAATTCTTCATTGAAAATGCATTCAGCTATTCATGTAGCTATTTCCAATATCTTTTGTCCTACAAAAATATGCTTCGGAGCAAAATTCCATACTCAGTGGTTGAAGCTTTCATTATTGTTTTGCGTATTTTTGCCCAAACACCTTTCCTAAAGATCATCCGATACACCATCTCCGATATATTTCTTATACTTTACGCCAAACCACTTTATAGACCACTGAAACATTTCGATCGCACCTTCCACTTCTATTTTTCCCGAACTTCCTGCGTGATTTTCCGTACATTCTTTCGCATGATCTTCGTACCGCTCCAAATACTCATCCGTTTCTTCTTTGCCTATCCACTCTTCACATGCTTTACACACTTTTCATTTTACTATAACATCCACGATTTTATTCGTAAACTTTCTAATCAAAGAGACGATGCTCAAACGCGATGTGAATCCACGCTTCGCCCACGAACCATCGCCAGAAACTATGATCTCATGTTCCAGCTGACCGTTTGCTGCATTTTTACTGTTTCTTCTTTCACTGCTTTTTTGAACACAGTTTCAATTACGGCCTTTACAGCACATTCATGCCAGCTAAACAATCGTTTACATCGGACAAAAGTTAATTAAAAATTCTTGACACGGTCACTTAACGCACAGTTTGAATCCCAATCCTTGCACTGATATTTTCAAAAACTGGATATCACCATTACGCAACTTGCACTTTATCGCGGATTGTAATGCTGTGAACACTAGAGTGAAATTTAGAAGTACATAACTAGCAGTTTTACTCAAAGCCACACCGAAGTCACTTTGATTTTTTATTTTATCAGCAGAAGTACTAACAATCTCAGTGTCTTTTTCAGCGGTATGCTGATTACCTCGAAATTTTCTCGGTACAGCAGCTTGCCCAGGACTTCTAGTTTTGTACTTCGATCCTTTTCGATCCATTTTCGCTCGATGTTTACGCACTGCGTTATAAACTTCAACTGACGGTTTGCTCCAAAACGTGTACTACCTGTGCTCCGATATGTAATATACATAAATACAGGTATAAATTTAAGTATACACAAACTTTTCAGCTACTATACGCAGGTAAAACGTTACACAACAACAATAGAGGGGACCGACCGTTGCAGCTGCCGCGCGGTTTAGAGCACGCAACTATAAGACTCTCTAGAATATGTGCTATAACTTCCTCAATATTTCGAATTACGGTCTGAAATTGCTACAATATATTCTTCAAATATTGTACTTGCAAAATAAATTATAAAAATATAATCGATATTTAGAACCGCAACCACCAGACTACACCGTTAAATTGCGCTAATAAGCCTATGAAATTAACGATTCAGAGTATCATATATCCAATCTATTAATAAATTTCAATATTAATGTATACGGTTTGAATTAATACTCTGAACAACTATTTATGTAAATTTATTAATAACAATTTTATTACAACAATTTACTTTTTTAACAAAACTATTATATACACATTATTTTTTTTGTGATATTTTGGGAATTCGAACGCAAGACTACCGCTTACTACCCTTCCTCAAAAGTTAAATTAAAATATTTTTATTCTCAATTTATCAACAAGAGATTTGAACTTGTAACATCAAGACGTTTTTTTAGATTCGAACGTGTGACCAACGCTAATTAAAATCATACTAAGAATATTTTATTTATATTTGTTGTAGAGGAGTCGTTGGAATCTTATATATACGCTAGATTAGGAATTTTTAATTGGGGATTCGAACGGGTTTTTGCAAATGTATACATTACAGGATGTGAACAAACTAAACTTGATTAAATACAATTATTATCATTAATATCATTATTATTAGGTAGGGATTTGAACCTAAAATTTTTTAAATAGTGTTATAAATAGGTTTGAACGCAAAGTTTGTAATACATTCAGGATTCGCATGCAAGTTCTTCGAATGAAAATCGATCTCATTCAAAGCAATTATATATATATATATATATATATATATATATATATATATATATATATATATATATATATATATATATATATATATATATATATATATATAATTGCTTTGAATGAGATCGATTTTCATTCGAAGAACTTGCTTGCATATATATATATATCAGGTCGAACCTGTAGGCATAGTCGAAACGAGATGCTCAGTATAGGTCCGATGCTCGACAAAACATACATTAGAAAAACCTAATTCCGAATGGAAAGTACAGATTGAACCTACTCACTTTACACACACGCACTAGTCACTGCCACAACACTTCCCTTCGATGACATACAGCAAGCGAGCTCCTCAACACCCTGAAGCATCCGAAGAAGACGCACAGCTGACATCCCATAGAGCCTCGCATTAGCTGAAGTCGGCTGGTCCTGACTTAGGTGCGCCGAGCATGTCCTGGTGTTCACTTTCCTTGATCCCCTCTTCTGGAACCACCCTAAAAGTACATACAAAGGGTATTATTACCCTAGGAGGTAAGCAGAATGGTGTCAGAATAATACTCACCTGGTTTGATGTCCTGAAAGGCATAGATGGGACCACCGTGGGCGGAGTTTCTCCGAATACTCGAGAGGCCTACAGCATATACTCTAGAAAATATAAAGAGGGGTTAGCCTACAGAAGACACGAAAAACAAACTGGAACTCTCTTACCTGGTTTGGAGGGTTTGTAGAGGCAGTGTAACATCCCCGTCGCAGCATCGTAGCCCAGCTCCAGGCCCGCTTCTCCATGACAACAGCAGCACCAGTCACAGAAGCATTCACCAGTCACCTAGAGGCAACCTAGCATTACGGAGAGTAAACAGACAGTGGTATATAAAAACACTGATCTCACCTGTAAGCTGTAGTGACAGTTGAAGAGAGCATTGTAGCAAGCTGCTAAGTAAATATAACCTCTTCGAAGTTGACCACGTTTCACTGCTTTTGCTGCAAGTACGCAGTCCTGGGACTTGATGCTCCCGTCCTCGTTCCCCTTCGACGTCGCAGTTGCCCAGGTGCACCTCCTACTGGATCCCTCGTTGTACTTTCTCGTCCTGGCTCCCAAAACACCGTCTGCGAGCCGTTGACTACGCGCCGTATAGCGTGACGTCACCGCGAGCAGACGCTCTTTTTTCCGCCTCACCAGGCGCACGGGCTGCGACTTCGGCCGGGCTCGGTCCAAGCACAGTCTTGGTCATTCGGATTTTTCTTTATTTAAGTTCACATATCAGAATAATAGCTAATAATAAATAATTGAACGGTCGTTTAAGGGTAATACCACTCTAGCGGCCCGAAAAAATGCCTAATTTGTACGATTTTTTACAAGACTAGGAAAGAAGGGATCAAATTTCTTTTTTGAGGGTTTACTATACATATATTGATATATTTTTTTACATTTAAATACAAAATGAAGGCTATACAGCGAATCTCGTGAGAAGCCTTTTTCTGAAACCTCCAAACGGGAGAACACTTTTCTGGGAAAGTATGAGACCTGGAACAAAAAACCAAAGTCATAACTTTTTAAATAAACATTTTGGGGAAAAAAGTATCAGAATATTTTTGCTTAAAATTACCTGTATTATCAAGAAAAAATACTTTTCGAATAAAAAATTATTTGTTTAAATAGTTGCAGTTTAAACAATTTTGGACCACTTTTTTAAAAAACGACCCCAGGATTTGTGTTCTACGGGTCAAAATACATAAGAAACCATACTTTTTACCCGTGGATACGTCGATGCACACGGGAAGGTACCCAGCTCCTTCACTATACGGTCAAATAGGTTCTGTATAGCTAAAGATACAGCCTCTGGTAAATACGTACTTTTTTGAAAATTGTCTAATTGCTACCCCTGTAACTTCTTTCTTTGTGCACCTTTCGATCTCTTATTTTTAGGAAGCATCCTAGAAAACAATGCATTTGGTCTGGTTTTGCCTTTAGAACATATAGCATAACTTTTATTTTTCTAGTTTGCTTTTTCTACCTAAAGTAAAAGACATACTATTAGTAGAGACTAACGTAATTTACGTGAGGTATTATACATTATGGACAATTGTATGTACGTCCAAAGAAAAGCTGACATTAAGACCTCTAATTTGAGTGGATGCAGCACCTTTGAGGATATGAAAATTTAAGTGACTAAATGGGAGACCTCAAGTTGCCAACGTCTTGTACTCGTACAATATTTTCCTGATAAATATCCTCAAAGAGGCTCCTATGACTCAAATTACAGGTCTAAATGTCAGCTTATATCATCAAAGGTACTGCGACCACTCAAATTAGAGATCTTAACATCAGTTTTTCTTTAGACATACATACAATTGTCTGTAATGTATAATACTTCACGTAAATTACGTATGTCGTTTATATGTTCAAAAGACAAAACCAGACCAATGATGCTAATTGACCGTCATTTTACAAAGTCATATTACGGAGAACATGCCAGTCATTGTGACCCGTAACACTTGTGGCGTGACTATTCCTAAATTTTAAACGCAAAACGGCAGTCATTTTATTCGGTCCCGTGACATGACGTCACAAAAGTTAAAAAAATAATTATTTTATTTTGTTATATTAAAAAAATAGTTACAGTTTACAAGTGTTGTAGTGTTTTAAAATAATACTTGAAATAATGTTTTAAAACAACAAGTATTTCTTGCAACAAAATTACGATTAAGGGGGTGTTCTTATGTGTCGGCTTCAAAAAACTCAAATTTATTTTATTGAATTTTTTTAAAGTATTTGGTTTTTGGAATATATTGAAAAGGTTTGGTAACGAAATTCGATGAATTCGATAGTTATGGGCTTGTGAAGTGCATTAGTATCAGTACTGAAAACTTTAAACGCGTTTTTCTCGAAATGACTTGTCCTTTATCTGCGGGATGGATAAAAAACTTATTCAATTAATCGGTCTGAAATTTTTTTAGTTCTATCTGCAAACTATTGGCTATAGCCCGTAGCAGAATTACTTAGTATTTTGAATGAATATTTCATACAATTTTGATTACTTAAATCTTAAAAAAACAGCTCTAAAATAGCTAAAATTTTTGAGCGGTTGCCATTTTGTTTAATTTTGACATAAAATGTCGTTTGTGCTAGGAGATATGGCGAAACACATACCTAAGTGTCAATAGAGCTAACGACAGCACTGCAACTGAGTCTGCCAGCATCAGAGCGGCCTCAGGCAGACCTAACACCTTACCGCCACCAGCTCCTGCCAGGCACTCAAGTCAGTATTTCCACCCTGAAAACATTGTTAATCCTGCCAATAGTTCATCTGCAGACAATTCTACAGTCTATAATGAGATTCAAAAATTAACTAAAATGTTTAAACTTGAAATGGATCGAACTAATGTTTCTCTAAAGAGTATACAAGGACAACTGTCTCGTTTTTATGAACGTACCAGCTCAAATCATGATGATATAGCCTCGCTCAGTGATAACTGTAAGGTGATGTTAAACCCCGTGTTACTGATAAATACGGGAAACGACTTTTTTAATTTATTTTTCAATTTTAAGAAAATATTTCTATGCAAAGTTGTCCTTTTTGGTTGGAACAACAACTTTCCATAGATATATTTACTCTAAATTGAAAATGAAATGAGAAAAGTGGATCCTCGTATTTATCGGGGACAGGTGGCTTTAGCATCACCTTAACAATGATTCTAGAAGAATTACGTCATTAGAGAACCAATTTGTGCCCTTAAATATTGTAAACGATCAATTAAACAGTCAGATTGAATAGCATTGAAAATACTGGATTTCAAGCTGGATCACAATCTGCATCTCAAGTTCAACAAAACGTTGATGAATTGGCCTCTGAACTCCTGGACAGACTTATTCGTTCCAGTAATTTGATTATTTACAATGTTCCTGAGGCCCAGGACAGCGCTCGCTTCAGTGGTGTTTTTTGTGTTCGTAAAATTATCTCTGAAGCCAATATAGATACTGCACAGACTATTCTCCTATTATTAACTTTTATAGTATGGGTCGTGACCAGCCGGGAGGTCGCCCTCGACCAATTATTGTTCATCTTGCTTCGTACGAAGAGGTTATGAGAGTCATCCGCTGTCGTCATTTGTTTCCACCAGGAGTCTCAGTCACAACCGACAAGACCAATGCTCAACCAGACCAATTAAAAGTCCAGAAAGCCAAGCCCAAGTTGATACTCATAACCAAGCTAACCCAACAAACAGAAAGATGATGAGATACATCAAAATATTACCAACCATTATTGATGGCAATACACCTGCTGCACGAACCCCGAGAGAAACTAAGGAATTTCAACGAAGGTATTAATCTTCATGTTTACTACCAGATCGTTCTGTCACTAAATAACAAACTAAGTTTACTTCGTTCCAACTTGTGCCAATTGACGTTTAATCCTTGTATGACTTCTCTCACCGAAACTTAGCTAAAACCAAAACTCTCACAAGTGAATTGGAACTTATTCACTACACTGTTTTTCGCCGTGACAGAAATAATGATGCCGAATTTCTCTAAAGGAGACGGTAGTGTTCTAGTCGTCATTCACAAATCAATAAAAGCTTGATTTATTGTTTCAAGAGTTTACTCAGAGTCTATTTTTATAAAATTTAATGTCAATAACTCTAAGTTCATTTAATGTACTACTTACATTCCTCCTGGATCAAACCCTGATGTCTATAATGAATTTGTCCAGAATGTCGAAGAGGTTTCATTTACTCATAAGGACCACGAGTGCATCATCCTTGGAGATTTCAACCTGCCTGGAGTAAATTGGTTAAATGACCCTCTTTCTGTCATACCTACTGAGTATATTCGGTCTGACAGTTACTTAAGCACACAAGCTGTATGTCAATCGTTATCTTTCCAAGGTCTTCAATAGTTTTCGAACTACTATCCGCAAAAAGGATACTCGTTGGATCTATCTTTTGCTCATGGATCAATTGTTAATGTACTCGACATCCAGGATCATCTTCTTTCTATGGATTCTCATCATTTATCTGCGTATTTTAAAATCAAGACGGGACCAGTCTACACTTTCTCTATTATATAACCCTCAGAGAGACTTTTATAAAGTCAAATATAGTGAAATTTTGTCTGCCCTCGAGAATACGAACTGGACAAGTGTTTTTAGAGTCCTCAATTGATAAAAATGTTGTAAATTATTATAAAGATATTGGGAATTCAATTCATCTGGTATTTCAAGTTAATTTATTAATTTAATTTGGTGTCTAAATAGTGATTCTAATGCTTCTAAAGATTCCAAATTGTTATCAGTCCTAAGTTGTGATATTGCACTTGATCGGGGTCTTAGGGTATACCATGCTGCTTTGATATATTCATCTTCTTGTGTTATCTGAATATAAATGAGTGATCTAAATTTCTTCCTTCTCTATAAAAACGGTATTTAAATCTCAGTTCATATCGTCATTAAATTTTTTTTCTTCGATCTTGGTAATCTGTGATTGTGGTTTGCCGAATGTTGGTTGTTTTGTAGTATTTAAGATTTCCTGTTTATCAATAAATGGAATGGGATGCATTGCATCGCCTCCTATCATTAATGCTTTATTATAATATAAAATGACGGCTTCCTCTTCTTTGAAATAGTTTCTTCTGACGATTCCATCTTCATCGATGGGAAAGTCTGACATTACTATATGAAATTTAATAATAACTGTTAATTCCCTGGCGCTTCGCTCGTCGATTTCCGTTTTAAGTCCTAATGCTGTTAATTTTATTATGTTTACGATAGCACCGTTGTCTAAAATACAGGTTAGGCACTTGTTTCGCCCTTCGGGTACGTAATCTTATTATGGTTGGGTATTCATCTTCCGTATCTCCATCTCCAGATCTTCGATACATGCTGTTCTGCTTGATTCTAGCCTTGTTTTGGTTAAAACATGCATTATTTGAGTTCTTGATAATGTTCTACAGGTTAGCGATCGAGTTGATCTGATCTGATCTTGAGGTTGGATTTGGGTTTGGCCTTAGCTTTGGCTTTGGATTTGATTTTGGCTTGTGCTTACCATCATATCTTCGTGGTAAGCCTCTTGTGAGTATAAATTAATATCTTGTGATTGATGATAATTCTGAGGGCCATTGTTATAGTTATGGTAATCATACCTTCGCATTGCGGTAGGTTGATAATCACTATTACCTTTCTGGTTAGGGTTTCTATATCTGTGGTAGTCTTGTTGTTGATTTGGTAGTCTATCCTGTTGGTCATATTGTTGGTGGGGATTAAAATGTCTAGAATCTCTATATAGGTAAGAGTTTCGATTCGGATTAGAGTATTGATCACGCTGCATAAAGTCATTCTTTTGATAGTTTGGTTGATATTCTTAGGGTGGAAAGTTATATCGTGGCTGCTGAATGTTATAATTGGTCGGTCGTCTTGATTCGTCTCGGTTATAACGATCATTTCTTTGCCAATTATTCTGAGGATACCTATTCTCTTGTCTATTCGAGGCTGAATATTCTGAGACTTCCCAGTCTTGGTAAGATGGTCCTGGCCTAGAATATGGTAGAATTTTAGCTTTCATACGAACCTAAAATAGTCAGATATTACGTGGATCGCTTTTTTGATGAGGCAAATGTTATCCGATTTTTATCATTCGAAATTCGTTGGCAAAATGGGTTCTACCCTTTTTGTATTTACTTATTTATACAAAAATTTAGTAAAGTTTTTTTCTCATCGATGAAAAGGTTGTTTATCTTTACCGGTAGCTTCAGCACCGACCATTTCTCCACGGATTATCCTTCCCTCATTATGGGTTGTAAAATACGAAGACGGTCTTCACATTTTTTCACTATGATTTTTCCCGGGTAAATCTTTTCCACCTACACTTTGCCTATCAACGGTTGGCCATTTTAATCTTCGCACCTAAATTTCTCCGTTCCTAAGCGTGGTATCGAAAAAAAGTTGTGACATAAGTTGACAAGGACAAAGGGGGTTAAACATTGGTGACCTTGAACTTAACCTTGAACTTGATCTTCAAGGTTATTTTAAGGTCAACTTGATTTTTTTAAATGGAAACCCCTAATTTTTATCCCGGAATTGAAAAGAGCGGAAAATTCTACATCGAAAATGTCTTTGTGAAAATTTTGTTTTGTGACCTTAGAGAGGTCAGAAATCAAGGTTGTTGTGATTAATGTTTGAGGTAGAGAGGTTATTTGCTTCGACCAGAAAGCCGTAATAATTCAGAGAAAAGCATATTATCGTTTTTCAGACGTTTGACCTTGATTTCTGACCTCTCTAAGGTCACAAAACAAAATTTTCTCAAAGACATTTTCGATGTAAAATTTTCCGCTCTTTTCAATTCCGGGATAAAAATTAGCGGTTTCCATTTAAAAAAATCAAGTTGACCTTGGAATAACCTTGAAGATCAAGTTCAATATTATGTTCAAGGTCACCAATGTTTGACCCCCTTTGCCCTTGTCAACTTTTGTCTCAACTTTTTTTCGATACCACGCTTAGGAACGGAGAAATTTAGGTGCGGAGATTAAAATGGCCCACCCTGTATATATATATATATATATATATATATATATATATATATATATATATATATATATATATATATATATATATATATATACATATACACACACATATATATATATATATATATATATATATATATATATATATATATACATATATATGGAATATCAAGTAAACTACATGTTTCTTGTTTATTTTCTTTTTACAAATGATGTAAGAAACAACAATAGTTATAATATTTTTGGTTTAAAATTGTATATTTATATTTTTAGGGTTAACACACTATTCTATATTTAAGGGGTAGTATACCTATAAATCACGAAAAAACCGAATTTTTTTATAATTTTTTTTTGATTGACAAGCTATAAAGAACTTGAAAATAAAGTTTTAGTTATGAATAAAGCCATACAAAAAATTTTACAGACTTTAAGTAATTATTTTTAAATTACTATTTTTTTTCTAATTCGCGCATTTCATGGTAGTTGCACAGATTGCAGCGCCGTATCCATTGAAAAGATGCGACCTAATCATATGTTCTTGTAAGTGATTACTTCCAAAGCTGTCAAGAAGTATTAGTGTTTTAAAGATCATACAAAATAGTAAAAATTAATTACTGCAATACATTTATTCAATCAGATAAGTCATCTTATTTTATCAGTAGCTAACGTAATTATTGAATGTATTTATTTATTTTTTTTTATTAGAAGGTGCAGGGGTGTTTAATATCTCAGGGATACTTAGTTTTCACCATTGTATCCCTATCCCCCCGGGTTGAACTTAAGGCGGCTCCACTAAATCTACAGCTTTGCAGTAAGCATGCAGTTTGCTTGTGTTTACCTCCTTGAAAGTCTCGGGATCTAAGATCCCGTTCTCAAGCCATCTCTGTCGATGTCCGGTTAGATTGGGACATTTGCAGAGGAAATGGCTGGGGGTCTCCCCTTCTTCGTTGCACCATCTACACAGGTTGCTTGTTCCCTGTGTCCAGTTAATAGACCCAGTACGATGCGTGCCCTGCGTTTATCCGAGCTGATGATTTCTTTTCCCCACTTGGTGATATGTTCCCCAGTAGTTCTTTGGACCATCTATATCCTGTGGAGTTTTTCCACAGACTCCATCTTTCTTTTACTAATTTTTTCCTAATCGCGTCACAGCCTTCCTGGTATGGTATTCCTACCTCCCTTTCCGGCTGTCCGCTTTTATTTGCTGCCTGCCTTGCAAGCTGATCTGCTCTTTTATTCCCTTTTATTTCCGAGTGTCCAGGAATCCAGGTGATGCAGATCTAGTTTACTCTGGCCAGTTCGTTTAGGATGTTTTTCGTGTACCTGACCAAGGCTGACGTGGTGCTAGGTTTACCAAAAACTAGGATAGCTGCTTGGCTGTCGGTGCAGATTTGGATGTTTCTGCTTTCGACCCTTTTTTGCACTAAGTTCCTCGCACAGATCTCTATGGCGTTTAGTTCCGTCTGTAGCACCGTGTTGTGTCTTCCCAGGCTATGGGCTGTGTCCTCCCGTCGCTTGGGACCACAAATTCCAATTCCCGAACCATTGTCCATTTTAGATCCATCTGTGAACCAGATGGTCCATGTCCAAAGTTTTGGTTGTTTCATTCCTCTCTATTCGGTGTTTTTGTTTTGTAAAGTTGCCTGAATTGGAAGATTTTATTAATTCTATCCTAGGGCTTTCCAAAGATTGGTTCACCCAGCATTTTCCTCCGGATTGTGGTATGTCCGTTTCCTTTCTCTGATCACCATCCGCCGCACATCAGTCTGTATGCCGACCTGGCGGCCACCTACTTAATATTTAAGTCAAGGCCCTCCATGTCCAGCAACATCCTGACGGCGGCTGTGAGGGTACTTCTTCGCACCTCGAAAATTCCCCTCAATATGACCGCCTGTACATGGTCCAGGCTTGCTTTTGTGGTTTTATTTTCGACTGCTTTCCACCATATTACTGCAGCATAGGTAAGCTTTGGTTTCAGTATTGCCTCATATATCCATAAGGCTTTCTGGGGTTCTAGCCCCCATCCAATGCCAATAGCCGCTCTACACTGCATGAATATGTTTAGCACCTTTTCGCATTACTGTTTAACATGCTGTTTCCAGGTTAGTTTCTTATCTAGATATATCCCTAGATATTTAACCCCTTCTGCATACGGTATTTCTTTCCCGTAGAAGTTAACCTTTCTGTTGATTTTACATTTATATTTACAGACTGACAGTTCAGATAACATTTCACACATTGTAATTTGTATTTAGGTTCATCTTAGTATAATGAACAAACATCACCTCATCATCTCCCATATGATGCTTTGCCTACACAAACATTAGCACCTCCGATTGCACCTTATTCTACACAAGCATCAGCACCTGCAATTGTTCTTTATCATACGCATGTCATTCCTCCTTATCCTGCTCAAGCATCTGCACGCTTTGCACACCATACTGTACCATACCCTTCACAAGAACTATACCATAAAACATACAATACTGAAAACAATTATACATCAAATTAAAGGAGTCGTTTTGATATAGTGGATACTGAACATAATAGATTATTTGAAAATAATTCGAATAATAGAACTGGTACTGGAACCAGCACTGGCACTGATGAGATAAGTGAAGGTTTGCAAAATTATATTACAAACTTATAATTTACTTTGAACTTTATTTATCTATTTTATTTATTTACTAAGTTACATTATTTCATTTAATCGTAAACAGTATTGTGCTTAGCGTCAATCAGTTCTTTTTCACTTCAAAGAGATCATCCTTCTCCACAACTATATGAAATATAACCTTCACAATTTACTATATAATACTTTCAGAAATTTTTATAAATAATAATCTTAAAAGTAATCGTTTAATGTTTTGCGCAGCGGGATATTTTGCACGTTGACTGTATTAAGGGGAGCGAGTCATGTAAATTACTAAAAATGTTACATGTAGAAAATAGTCAAATGATCATCGGAATAAAAAATTTGGTTCATCAAGTCACTTATAGCCTTGAACATAAACGCATTATTAAGTATGTACAATTTAAGAAATTTAAAAATTAAAACTATTACAATCATTTATTTAATTCAAAAGTGCTTTATTCCTTTAAACAAAAATTATTTTTGTAAAATATTTACGATACTCCCGTTTCTTTATGCCTGTTGAATGACCCTAAGGTACTATTTTTATACACTGTAACAAATTTAATGTAAACAATTTAACAAAATAAGCAGATATGTTCGGATATAATATAATATTGATGATAGAACTAATAAAAAATAAAATACCCAGAATAAAAAAGTTATAACCATTCACAGAAAATAATTAACATTGCTTCTTATATTAGATTTAATATTTAAATAAGTCCTTCTCGAAACTTCTTAAAATATTCTTATAAGTATTATTCTAATAAGTTTCTTAAGAGGTATGTAACATACAAATATATATATCTATCTTCCTATATTATATAGTTGTTTGTAAATCTTATAAGATTTACGCCCTCCTCGCCCCTCCTCGCCCCTCATTTTGCCCTCCTCATTCTTCTCCTCAAAACAAGGTAATATCGTTTAAAAAAATACGTTATTTTGATCTTATTTTTTGCCCTCCTCGCCCATCCTTGCCCCTCCTCTTTGTATCCTCCTCATAGTTCTCCTTCCAGCCCTCCTCATGCCCTCCTCATTTACTTATTTCTATTAATTATCATTTTATTCATAATATTAAATTTACATATATAGATTATTATATACGAATTAAAAAGAGCTTTACAAAATTAAAATAAATATATATGTTAAAAAATACAATACATAAAACTAAATATAAATAAATGTAAGTATGAGTTACATATATTTATTTATAAATGAATTAAATAAAACATAAATTAGAATGTATAAAAAAGCTTAATTAAGAAAACAAAAAACGCGCCAATCTATTTACCTCCCGAGTGGTGTGGAAAAATAGAAAACCTTCATAAAAACAAAAAATGTCATGATGCTTTGGGGGTTGGCGTGCGGAGCGAGCAGGGGGGTACCCCCTAGTATATATATATATTCAAATTAAGACATGATATTTAGTAACCCGTAAATTAAAAAGTTACTAGCATATACATAAAAAAGTATCGAAAAGTCTGAAAGAGACCGTCACTGGTGAAATAAGATAGGATTTTCATTGGGGTATCATAAGTCTTGTATTTTTATTAATTATTAAGTAAAATAAAGCAAGATAATACAAAGATTATTCTTTATTCCTATTTAGAAAATAAATTTTTCAAAAATTACCAAGTTCAGCGATTTTTTAACAATTGATAGATAAGTTAAGGTCAAAACTTAATTTCTTTAGTACGCTATTGCAGTAGAATATACTTATTATTTAATCAGTTAAAGCTTGTTTTTTGAACATAAATACAATTATAATTTGTATACCTATGAAGTCTTAAGCTATATTTTACTTAAGCAACTTTACTACTTTACTACTTTTCAACGAGTTAAAGAGAATGAAGATCGTTAAATGAATAGAAAAAAATCCTTATTGTTTATATAAAATAATTAATTAAGTATTCCAGGAAGATCATTTGCAGAATCAAAATTTAAGTAATCTAAATAAATAAAATAAAAAAATATTATTGTATATAAAATTAGTATATATTATAAATATGTAGTAATGTAATAATATAATAATTACAGTTGGTGCTGCAAGTATTTAGATTACGTTGTCGTACAAATAAGCCAGAATAATATTCTTGATAATCTATTGACTGCACTGCTTTTACAGTAACTCACTACTATATTTTATAAAGTTATAAACAAAAATGAAAATTATATACTATGGAAGATTTCAAAAAGTTATTCAACTAATGTGAAGTTTTTTTAAGAAATATGAAATTAAACTTAGCCTGTTTATTGATGCATTTTAAACCCTAAAACCTAATAAAAATGTGTAGAATCTACGAAAAGCAATGCACCCAGAAAATACGAAACTTTTGTTTTCTTTAGTGCTTATTAATTTTCTGTACGTATAATAATAATAATAATAATTCTAGGAAGAAGATTGAGAGCGAAGGCTGACAACTACATTAAGGGGGGAGTCTGGTCCAGCCGAGGTTTTATTAAAATGCGTTTTGTTCAGAGATAAAATTTATTTTCGATTATAGAATTTTTGGTACATGTCAAAGTACATTTAAAAAAAGAAAATTCAATGTCGATAATGCGATTTTAATATCCATATATATAGATATAGTGGCCGCAAGCGGAGCGTCCGGCAACATCGGCGGCAATTCGCCAGTCCTTGGAGAAAATCTGAAATATACGATTCGGGAAAATTTCATTATAGTATAAATGTACAATTCGCATGAACGACAGTTTGCAGAAAAAAAATTTTTTTACAATATCGCGGCCAAAAAAACAAAAATTGACGAAATAATCGGCCTTAGTTTTGCAATAACTTTTTCTACGACCAATAATTTCGTATAAATCGACGTTTATCTGCACAGAAATTCAATTATCTTTCATATAAGTCGTCGATGAAGTCAATCGGTCGAAAACTCTATGAGCTACGATTGTCGTCGATTTAGCCGAACCCTCCACTTGCGGACACTATATGTGTATATATATATATATCGATATTAAAATCACATTATCGACATTGAATTTTCAATATCTTTTTTATATGTACTTCTACACGAACCAAAAGTTCTGTAATCGAAAATAAATTTTATCTCTGAAAAAAACGCATTTTAAAAAATCCTCGGGTGGACCAGACTCCCCCTTGATCATCTATTAGGGAGCACAGTTAGAGGGGAAGTGATATTAGCAGCATACGACTTATGCAAAGATTTTCTTGGAAAATTACAAATTAGCAAAGTATGCAATAGGAAAAACGATGATAAACAGGAGGTAGATAATGATAACGATGATGAACAGAAAGTGGATAATGATAACGATGAGTGTAACAAAGAAAACGATAATGAAAGTGACATAGAGTATGAGTCATAGAAATTGACGAAGAAAATGATAAAGATAATAATGATGAACAGAAAGTACATTTCAATAGATATAGATTCTGCACTATACTACTTGAGCATGAATTTACAGTGCATGGATTAGAGTAAGGATATTTACTATCTAATATTTGATTATCAAACATATTACATACCGTACTTATTTTTTTTCCATTTATAAACTTAAAGACGTTCACCTGCTGACAGTATGGCTAGAAAGTTAATGTTCGAAAACATCATCATTAAATGGCAATATTTATAATGCAAATACTTCAGTTTACATTAAAAAGCATAAACATATTATTAAAGAATATAAACAAGATGAAAAAGATTAAATAGATATATATCTTTTTAAAACGTCCGCTGATATGCCTAGTTTTTTATTTATTACTTTTATGCTTATTTTACATTACATACTAGCTTTTCTCAACGATTCAAAAAACACCTGGTTTTGAATTAATAAAAATGTTCGTTTTGTGAGAACTCAAGATAGGGCTGCCATGTTAAAAATTGATACTTTGGAACTAAATCTCTCAATTTTCTATAGCGCTGGGGGGGGGGGGGGTGGCTATATTTCAACCACGTATAGATTTAAAACAAATTCAATTATCCGGTGAACATCCTTAAATAAGAGATATTTTCAGGGAGAAAAATTCACGTTCTTAAAATCTTTTTTATATTAAAAAAATTAGGCCTAAGTTACCTGGAACGATACTTATCAATCTTGAAAAGCAGTAACGCGATAAAGTTGTAATGATATGTATAATTATTTAAACGTTTTAAAGAAAATTCAATATTTATGATTTTCATGAAATTGATATGAAAGAAGTAAAACTCAACGAATGCAGTAAAAAATGCTAATTACTTTATTTTTCTGTAAGAAAAATATAAAGGAATGTGGACAAGGTTCCTTTAATTTGAAAATATTCCAGTATTTTAATTTGTTTTTAATATATATTATAATATTTGCCGTTTCGTATACGGATGCCACACAAAAGTCTGAAGTAAAATTTTTGTCTTTACTTCTGTTGATAAATACCTGATTTTTGCATTTTTATCTAAAAATATACCATGGAAGAATACCGAAATCACTAAAAACTGAATTTTCTAAAAATAAATTATTTGGTTATGCAGGGAAGCCACATAAATATTATAATACGTATTCATATTTAAAATCTGCGGTCTTTGCGCCATTTTCCGCGCACTAGTAAAAGTAAAAACCGCCATTTTGTTGTCACAACATATATATGGCAAAGTTGCGGGAAAGAATATCGTCTCTCCCTCCTTGTCGCACCTATTAGGGTGTCTAAGCAACGAGTAATTTCGGGAGTTTCGGGAGACAATAGCTCTGCGATGACCTTCTTCCTCCCTTTATACTTATCACGCGCTATCCAAGACTCGGTTAAAAAATGCGGCTCGGTATGCTAACGAGCCTTCGAGAGAGCTGGACGCATATGTATAACTCTTCCGCGTGTGAAATAGTTCTCGCGGGTGCACGTGGCAAGCCTTGTATTTTGATTATTAGAACAGCTGTATTATTAAATATTGTATTATTATAAGATTAAAATACATTTAAATTTAATTACTGCATATTTAAGTTAATTCTTTTTGAATGAAATAAATTATAAACTACTGCAATTAAAAAAGTTTAAACGAGCATTTTTTACTGTAGGTTTGTTGGTCATTTATGATAATTAATTTAATAGTGGGTACGTAACATTAAATTAAATTAAATAAATACATTTTGTTTCTCGTTAATATCATTTAATTTTTACAATCATTTGAGTTTTATGAATTTTATCTGAGTGGTTTTTTTTCAAGCATATCTAGACCAAGATTTGAGTATTTAGTTCAGTGCATACAAGATTTATTTTCGACCGAGACGGCGACTTCTTATTATATTTATAGCTAAAGAATCGGGTTGAGAGAGACAATGGAGGAGCATATGGTATTTTATACAATCGATATAACAAGTTAAGATAAGAAGCAAGTGCTGTTGGTCTATTGAAGATTCATAGGAGATCAGGTAAGCGTATAAATCTTTTTTTTTAATACAGGCATGATATGCGACTATTTTCATGTCTGAAAGTAGGGTAGAAAATTGCGCTTTTTCAGCGGGTTTGGCAAAAGCGTAAAAAATATCCATTATCTCCCGCTGGAACGAGAAATAATGGGTTATGAACTGTGTTCTGCAAGACTCAAATACATAATAAAGGCCTCGCATGCCACTAGTTTTGACCTTACTTACGGCCGTCAAAACATGATCTCTTTTGAACCCGTCGGGTCGATCATGTTTTGACGGCCGAAAGTAAGGTCAAAAATAGGAATTGTATATGTACACTTATTATATTATATTAGGAGATCCAGATTCAAGAGAGAGAGAGAGAGAGAGAGAGAGAGAGAGTTAACACAGTGAGAGAAAGAGCCATCTATACATCGTCGCCCTCGCTAAGACACAGATGCAGTGGTCAGCGTGAATGAGCGAAAGAGCGAGAGAGAGAGAGAGAGAGAGAGAGAGAAGCCGCGGTGTGTATGCCTCGCGTTATCGCTTACGTCTTATCTCTCTACCAAGAAATGAGTATTTTAATTCTGTTCTTCTTTTCATATCTCATTCGTAACAAATTACAATTTAAAAAATCTTAAATAACTAATAAAATGTTAATTAGATTTTATTATTCGATGGACAACCCCTATCTTCGCTTCTCCTAATATAAAACCGAAATTCGCTTATTTCCTCGATAACTGCAATTGTTTTACGAGATACAGGATGCTAAAATTTAAAAAGCCTTGAACTCTAAGAATTATTACAACTTCCTTAACATTTTTAAGACAATTTCAGAAGTGTATACAGATTTTGTAAATAATCATAGGGGTTATCCATCGAATAATAAAATCTAATTAACATTTTATTAGTTATTTAAAATTTTCATAAATTACAATTTGGCACGAGTGAGAGCAGAAAAGAAGAATGGTATTAAAATACTCATTCTATCTCTTTTATAAATAATTAAATTATTTTAAAATATAATCAAACTTACCTTTCTTTTCTGATGCTGCTTGATGTAGTTGCCGTGCAAAGTTTTAAATACAATAGTTTTTAAAAAATGTTTTAAAAATGTCTTTAAAAATGTTTTTGAGTCTTTACATATACATTTTTTACACATACTCTTTTTTTAAAAGTCTTTTATATTGTCTCACATACGCACTAACATTTAACACATTATTTTGATTTTTTTATACTTAATCACAGGGCTAGTACACTTGACTTACGATACTTAAAAGTTTTACAACGATATCGTTCCATAGATCTTAAATAAGTCTGCGATAGAAAACAGCACGAGTCTTTTTTTAAGTATGCCACAACGTGCGCTGGTTTAACACATTTTTCTTTATGCTTATCAAGTCCTGAACTCGGCGACGCCACTGTATTTGTACATTTTGACGGCAGTAAAAATCTTTGGCATCGTCCAATGTCTGCCTTGAGAAGCTATAAATCCTATAGTATGTGGGCCAAAACAAAAGCTCCACCACTACATTGGTCAAATCCTGTATTAGTGACACAGGATATGGGCGATTTCTGCGCATTTTTTAATTTTCCACTCCGAAATGTCATTAGCCTCCGGAACATACGCACTTTCCACAATCACTAAATTTTGCACTGGTTCTTCTTCCTGGTGTGCCTCGGCGTCTGCACGTTCCTCAGCGGCAGCTTGCTATTTGGCAGTAGCTTGCTCCTCAGCGGCAGCTTGCTCCTCCACGATCGCTCGCAGCTCGTTCACGCCCTCGACGGGGTCCTCGGCCTCAGCATTGTCCACCACGTCTTTACGCGTTGGTAGTATCTTTGAAACTGAGTACATTGTTTTAGAATATTTATCTTTCTGGGATGCATGATGGTGTTATCTCCTTTTTTCTAATATTTCACGGAGCTAAACCAAAACACACCTCTATGGTTACTTGCGCTACGTGAGAATGTGAAGGACAAAAGTCAGTGAATAAAAATCCTGTCCATATTAAATTTGAAGCTTTTTTGAAATCAGAATTTCTCGTTCGCTCTTATTTAATCATTGCGAACTTGCAAAATAAAAAGACAATGTAGAGTAAAATCACGTGTGAACATGATTTACCAATCGGTACGACACTTGACAGTCTGACGGATGAGTTGGCCGACAAGGGTATCGGCGCGTATATGACATCGTTTTTATCAGTCGGTCCAAAGTTTTATGCATACAAATATAAAAATCCGGACGGTAGTGAGGACTATGTATGCAAGATAAAAAGTATACGCTTAAATTACACAAACAGTCAGAAGATAAATTTTGATACAATTCGCGAGTTGATTACATCACCGCATACCGAGATAGTGCTATCGAATTCGGCTATACATCAAACAGTTTTTTGCGAAATGCTGACGCAAAACGAGACAAAGACATGCAAACTGGTTTATGGAAAGAGGAGAACCGTGACGACAAACAAGACAGACAACGACTGATCCAATCTCACAGAATAATATGGAAATATGAAATACAGATGGCGCTATTATCGACAGCAAATCGTTTATGTAGGCGTTAACGAGATGCTTAGTTGTGGTAATTATGGGGTTTGGAAGCTCATTAAGGACAGCGGCGCCACCAACAAGCTGATTGGGTGTGCGACGGCGCTTGACGAAGAAGCTCATTGGCGACCACCGCGACATCCGCGAGCTGATTGGTCGCGGATGCAAGTGAGCTCGTTGCTGGCGGTAGTGTGAATAAGCTGATTGATGCCCCGTGTGGGCCCCACCGCAGTCTCAGATGACCCCAACTGTCGCTAGTGAGCGACACATAGCGACAGCGGGGTGACATCTGATACTTTATTGACTCATCATCATATGTTAGCTGAATGACGTATGGACACTGAGCGACAGTGAGGGTGACATCTGATACTTTGATGACTCATCATTTATTATCTGAGTAACGCATAATTCTAAATAAATCTTTTCTCTTTTATATTACTTTTATTATTTAAAGAAAAAAATTAATGTAATTAAATTGTAATATATTAATGAAAGTATAAAAAATTTATTTTTCTTATAAAAGGCTTTAAACATTAAAATATATGATTATAAATGGTTTTAAGAGGAAAATGAACAAATAATCAGGTTAATAAAAAGAAGGTAAGTGCAATTAATTTTTTTATTTATTTGATGATAATCGATTATTTAGTACATCTATTATATTATACATATGTAGAGTTACGAGTTGATGAAATACATCTATTACATCATGTTTACAAAGAGGAATTTGCTTATTCAATTCCATTGAACGTGTTTGAACGCTGGTAGTTATAAAACTACTTACATTATCGTCAATTGTATTTACAACGTCTTTAACAATACTAGGTACAAACACTTGTAATTGTGCTTCATGTATAAGACTACTTTTATTCACAATATATTCAATAACTTCATCCGCAACGCAGCTTACACTACCCGCTACAGAATTTAAATATTCGAGGCGAGCGTCAATACAATTGTTTACGTATTCAATAAGACAGTCAGAAGTAACTTTCTTCATAATACAACTATGCCGAAAACGTTGACATACAATAGATTTTCCAGGTCTCCGATCCTCCTCTGTTTCGATAGCTTTATCTTGATGACTATGTGTGAATTTTAAAATCCAACCATTACCGAAAATCTTTTGATCCCTTAATTCATCAGCGTCCCTACGGAAATACTTGACAATATCAACAAAACTACCTTTAAATTCTTGCCAATCACAGATTGAGAACGATATTCCCTCAAAGTCAGAAGACAACAGTCGTACAGTTGGTCGGTGATATTCGTCCGTGTAACTATCGTATTCTAAGCCAACGATAATCTTCTTGGTGAAGAACTTGTTTAGTCTATATAACGTGCTGAATATCTGATGCGAATGAAGAGTGGTTCGTGGTTGGTCAGCCATGTTGTCGTTTCTATTTAAGTGGTTAGAAATGACTGTTGTAAAAGTGTCATCATACTATTTCTTATTATATCTTTCAAACTAGGAGTAGAGGTGGAATGTGTAAATATTCTAAAAGGAGGGATGGGGTATCAGATAACAATAAATACTGACATTTCGAGAAGACTGAGGAATATTGGGTCAGACGGCGTGTCGAGATAAAGCAACACTGTTTTGGTAAGGGTGTCATGTTTCACAAAGGTAGTAGAAAAATTATCGAGAAACTTCTTGAAACTTGATACGAACGAAAGAATGTTGCATCAGACAAATGATATCATGTTACAATAATGACATTTTAGAGCTGTAGTTTTGTAAACATCTGACAATACAGCCTCCTCTGGCAATAAAATTTCTATCAGCATTTTTTTACATTTTACAAAGCGTCTGGCTATACAATCATTTTTCTTCAAGTCGGTAGAAAAATTATTTAGAAATTTGTGGAAACCCACACCTGCGCTCATGTAATACAAGAACATGATACAAAATTGGCCACATACATCGGACGAGTCACTCTGTAATGGCATTACATTCCAACGAAATTGTTTACAATTTTTTAGTAAGCGATCTATATGGTCTGTATAAATGATGGTAATCCAAAACTATCAAAATACATAGCATAACAAGATTTACCAACGTATATAGCGATCCAGTGCGTACCAGGTCTCTCGTGATTGTCAGTGTTTACCACAAATGCTGTCGGTTTCATTCACCGATGTGGCGTCTGGTCTGCTGGGAATACACCTACAGAATGCGATCGGATTGCCGAAAGGCTCTTCAAGATTTGCAGACTGTCCATTACAAAATTCAACCTTGTTTTCACAATTTTCAGAACGTCATGTACACAACCAAGATTTTAAACGATATACATTATTGAAAGTGTAGCGATATTTTTGGTAGTAAGGTTTTACAGCGTGATGAATACGGTACGTATCGGACGATAAAATATTAAAACTCGGACAATTGTCATCGTATTCCAGATTAATAATTTCACGAGCTATAATTCTATGTAATATTAGCCATTTTCGTTTCCTCTTACGTATATTTTTTGTGCATTTTTGGTAATATCACGCAGACTCTAATAAAGCACTTTCAAAGACACTTCACCTTCAAAATAGTCAAAACCATGATGATTTTGAGATAACCAGTTATTTTGTTTCTGAATATTATCACTTAAATTGTGTATAAGAGCTGTTGATGCTACTAACCAATGACCAGCAAAATAGTGGTATGTTTAATACCCTTAAAATACTGAATATCTATGACCAAGTCCATTGTCTTTTATAGCGTGTGTCGGCGATCAAGATTTGAAACTGATTGACGCGTGAACGACGGAGACAAACTTATATACAAGCAACAGCGACATCTACATGTCACAATTTCAGCCGCTAAACTCAACGATAACTTGACGTGACGCATCTATCTCTAAAATATTGTCGTATTCTGCGTATACGATGCAATTTACTGTATCAGTTAAAGGATTGTCAAACCTTACGTCTATTTTAATACTACCGTGTTTAACCAAATTCCAGTAAGTGCAATCATTAGCCGACAAGTCAGGTGTCAAATCAAAAGCAAATACACAATAACCGTTAGGATATGCTTCACGCGTGATTTGATTATCCATATTGAGAAAATGTATACCTGTCCCCAAACATAAGGTGTGATAAGCGTCAACGTACAACTTATTTGTTATACTAAAATCGGGTTGTAAAGGTTTTGAAGGTATTTGTACACCGTCAACGTATAAGTATAGAAAATTGATACTAAAATATTGAAAGTTAAAAGGGTTAAGTTCTCGACCCCCCTTAAAAGCTTTATTATTAACAAAACCAATAATAATTCGTTTTGGTATCTGACCTAATACAACGTTATCCAAGGTTTCACCGTGAATGCTACTATGCATGGTAATAGCCTTGACTTCTACTCTCGTAAGAGGATATTTAGCAGTTGTCTTTGAAAGGGCTTTAGAGTGCGCGAGTAATACACCAGGACTAATTTTTACGCGCCTAACTAAACGATTAGTTTCCTCGATATGTAAAGAAAAATATCCTGTAAGATCCATGAGGGTAAAATTATTGCGAGCTTTTACTAAACGTACTCTTACCTCAACACCGTTTATTAGCAACGTTTCTTGGTTAAACACACTACCGTTAATATGTCCTTTGCAATCGATAGCCCCCCTCCCCCCCCCCCCGCTGATAGAAATTTTAGTCGTTGTACAAGTCCCTCGTTAACATCTGCCACATCGTTCATTTTCGTACGAGTATCTTCACACATAAGACAGGCGTCAAGTGAGATTGTTTTGCAGCAGGCCCATACTTAAGCAGCGTCTCAATATATTCTCGGTAAATGTACACATTAATTGGTGGTGATACAAGTTTTTAATTCAAAAAGACATCCACTTGATTAAACAATGAATGCATTAAGTTGTTAACGGGGCCAACTTTGTTTATTTTAGGTGCTGGATTCGTCGGTAATTCAGCTGTAGGGAAATCACAGGCTAGATAAACACGTAGATTGAGCATCATATGTGCCAGATCAATGTATTCTTCACTATTACCAGATATAACGAGTTCTATTGGCGAGTCATGTGTTAACGATGATATTGGTTTATAATTTATCTAGTGAGAGCCTTCGATCGTCGTTTGAATCAGAAGGATTTCAAACAAGCGTAGCTCCGACTTTAGTCATTTACATGAATGGGTGTGTAAAAGACCATCTTTAGTTATCAAAAATATCTCTCGTTGTTCTTTTATTAGTCTTCCTCTTATTTTTTGTTAGCTTCTTCTTCTTCTTTTTTGTTAGCTTCTTCTTCTTCTTTTTTGTTAGCTTCTTCTTCTTCTTTTTCTTCTTCTCCTTAACTTTTCCTTTTTTCACACCGGATAACTTGCGTCTTAATACCTTTCTCCTCTTTTTTGCTACTCTACTATACCGAGCAATTGCAACTGAAGAGGATCGACGCGGCGGGGCATTTTATATCCTAACCCCTCCATCAGCTTATCTAGTTTTTCCTCAGCCTTTCTCTTCAGAGTTTCACCAGATTCTCTCATGCGGTTGCGGAATGGTTCTCTGATTGGTGCATTTCGCGTGCCGATGTCAGACATAATGTTTATTCCAGCACGCACAGGCTCCTTTCCAACAGTCTTGGCTCTACGGGTAAAGAGTGCGAGAATCCGTCGAAATATACCAGCCAGGAATGAACTAACGCCACCATGACCTCGTTGGTAGGGAGAGCCAATGTAAATGCGTCCAACCCCACCAATGTGAAGACCCTCACCATAGGTACCCCCACCACCACTACCAACTTGCATATTGAAATATTCTTCATAACGATCCATTTCTTTTTGTGTATTACAAAATCACTTTAATCTGTTCTTTCAAAATTAAGAGTCACCGTCAACGTACCGTAATTGAATGGTATTGGATGGTCAAGATGGTCCCTTATATAAATTTCGATTGTCTGAAAGGAGGTATATAGTAAAGGTAGGTACATGGAAGGGGAGAAACTTTTGATTCTGGTGCTGCCGTATGTGTAATCATCTATATTTAGCGATACCGCTCGCAACAGCCGTGATTGAACGTCACTCATTACGTAAGGTTCACAAATGTCTCGGTGAAAATCATGATCATGGATGGTAAGCCGTTGGAACGATGAACTGGTCTAGCGCCCTCTATCAGATCTTGATTTTTAATAAGAATGCTGTGTATATTTTCAAACCCCAAATTTGTTTGCCATTTCTTGGATAGACAAAGCTCGTGATTAAATTCGGTACAAGTCGTCTTTGCGTAAACTCTATTAATCGACACGTATCCGCCACACTCGACTCTGAACTTGAAATGATCCTTTATACATTCTAAATTATTTATTTCGTGTATCAGACTCTGCACATCTTTGTAAATTCCTGGCCGAATCAGTGACAGGCACTGCTGTAATTTTCCACTCTTATACTGTTTAACAGAACTCTTCCGTCTTCTTCTTCTTTATCCGATGACAGCTGTTGAAACGTCAGACGTATTTGAACCTCCGTAAGCGCGACTGACCATCACCCCTGTAGGCGTATTTGCTGAGGTAACTGCGTAATAAAGTGTGTTGTAGTGTTGTCGCTAAAATATTGCAGGCTGCTGTCGCTGGGCAAAATGATATAAAATTGCTCCTTCATTTTATCTCTCTATTAAATGATTCGTCTTAACCCAAGGGTTAAACTTATAGCCTTTCCAACTAACAAAATATTCCTTAGAGTGACCTTTACCTCTACTCTTTAAAACTTTTTCAATCTCAAAAATGCCTGTATTCAAATCTTATCGCACTCTATTCAATTTTTCTGCGTAAAAGAAGCCATCAATGTCTTCGTCTGTCAAGTCTTTCAAAAAGTATACCCGTGGCTGGCGTGTCAAAGAGATTCGAACAATCTTGAATATTTCCAACGTCTATCCACTCTCGTAATCTTTTCTCTTTATAGACCTCTTGATGCGAGAAAATTTTTTTTCAAAAGTTATTTTATTAACCATACAACAAGCCGTCATTAAAGCCAACGTTCTTTTGTCAGCTTCCGTATCCTCAGCAAGCATACGAGAGAAAGCATAATCTGCTAAAACTTGATCGACTTGATGGCGATCACTTTTTTTGTTAGCATAAGCGATATCGTGTTGACTTTTTTTTATTAACTTCTTTCTTGTAACTGGTAAAGCGCAAGCTCCTTCACCTGGGACGTCCCTCTGGTACTGCTGCTGCGGGCAGATGTGTATTTACTACCACCACCACCACCACCACCATCATCATCATTACCACCTCTACTATCGAGATCGTTCACAGAGTGGGGACGTGGAGAAAAAGCGTAAACAATACCCTCTGTCGACGATCGGCTTGACGACGATTGAAAAATATTGCGCCAAACGTGTTTGTTGCCTATAATCTCTAGAGGAATGAACGATTCACGAAGTGCAACAGCAAACTAAAGATGCCCCGGTTATGGGGTGACCCGTCTCTCTCTCTCTCTCATAGCGTCATTCAATAGATCAACCATGTTACCACCACGTATCCGCACACCGCTTATCGTTACAGATCCATTAGCACACTAAACAATGTTACCACTGATACGTAAATGGCGCAATAGTTGACGTGCCATATTTCGGTACTTTTGAGGAACACTCTGCTGGCTCTCGGAATCGATCTGGTCCTCTAGCGCGTCCTCCTCCTCTGACTGCATTGCATCACCCTCATTTTGTTCTTGATTAACCGGAGTAGTGATATCAGCGTCTATGCACTATCAGCGTCCTTAAAGTGAAGATTTGGCGATACAGTGTCCCTCACAAGTCCGTGAGCGCTGTGGTGGGGCTCACGCGGGGCACCAATCAGCTTATTGACACTACCGCCAGCAACGAGCTCGCTTGCATCCGCGACAAATCAACTCACGGATGTTACGGCGGTCGCCAATGAGCTTCTTCGTCAAACACCGTGGCGCACCCAATCAGCTTGTTGGTGGCGCCGCTTTCCATAATCAGATTTCAAACCCCACCATTACCATGCGAAGACGCCTTCGACTAAAGAGAGAGAAAAAGATACCCTTTTTGTACTATTATTTATACTACCTTTCTTTTACAGTAAAATAATTATTAGTCTAAATTTTTTTTTACATTATTATTTACTTTTGGATTTTGACTTAACACATTCTTCTTTTACTTATTGAGAGAAAGAGCTGTAGATGTCGAGCTGGGACACCTCCGGCTAGTAGCGTCTGGGGGAGGGGTTTGTGACGGGTAATGGCAGCTCGTCGCATACTCTCTCTCTCTCTCCCTCAAATATAAAACATGTATTATATGCGCACGTACACCTCTTTCCTGGTTATTGAATACACATAATTTATATTACACAACTTGAGTCATCCTTGACTTCACCACTTTCCCCCACGTTATCCTCGTTTTCTATAATAAAGATATACCGCGGGTTTACTGATTAAAACCCCGTTATATAATTGGCGTCCAACGGAAAAGCTCACAGAGTTGTGGGGATTAGCACATAAATAGCCGAAAAGTGCATAATGCGGATCACGCGTAATAATATCGCAAGCGTGCAGACAACGGAAAATGCTTTCAACGGCAATTGAATCGGCCTAGTCCGACACGCACGCAGGCTTTTTTGACGTTCGGCGCGCGAGAGAATTCGCACGGGAACTAAACAAGCCTTTGCTGGCTCTGGAAAATTCTGAGTACGAGCCAGACTGGAGCGAATAATATTTCAGCTTTATTGTGCGCGACCGTTTGAATTATTTGTCGGTACCTTACATAAGAGCAAATAAAATTTTCTTTTCCGATAGATAGCATTCGTATAGGTACGAAAGGTGTAAGAATAAGAAGTTTTTGTAAAAAGCGTCTCTTGCATGCGGACAAATATGCTGTTAAAAAAAATTTCTTTTATAATAGATACTTAATTAAAATCTAGTGTTTTAAATTTTTTTTAGTCAATGGTAAATAATAAACAATTTTTTTGTCATTAATTGTTTACGCCAAAATATAAAATTATGTTATAAAAGTAAAGTGCTAATTTTGATAAAATCATCAGTGTTTAAATAGATAAAATTTAATTTCGTATATTTAAAGCGAATTCGCATAAATAATATCAACACTTTGTTTCACGACGAAAGTAAATGTAATGATTGTTGTTAGAATTTTCATTTATTTTTGAAGTATTTACAAACAAACTAATTATTGGAATCTTATTTTGTAAATAGAGTAATAGTGTGACTTACTCATAAACTATATTGTTCTAGTTTATCATTACATTTGTTTTCGGCTGTGAAAATTAAATAGTTTCATTGTAAAATTAATCTCATATTTGCAAAATTAATTTATGTTCAAATAAATAATCTAGTAAACAAATAATACGTTTGACCACTTGCTCGGTTACAGGCTCATTTATTATATTTGCTCATTAATTCGATTAGCTTGTTATTTGACCGTATATTCGAGTATGAAAAATACATGCCGGTAGTACGTGCGTTGATACTATAGAAGCGTGTATTGAAAATTTAACATACGTAGTGCCGATACTGAGAAGGTATACAGTGACTGTACTGCATGGACTATAGATAGTTGTGTAGGTGCGAGTCTGTGTAGTCGCAGTGTCGTATACGTAATTCAACTGCGACCAAACCGCCGAATTATTGCGTGGCCATAAAAATCAGATAGCTTAGTTAATGGATTAATAATCATATAATGATGATTATATATATATATATATATATATATATATATATATATATATATATATATATATATATATATATAAACAATGGTTTAGTAACATAATTAAGGATTATAATAATTATATACTTCCTTTTGAGAAATAATATTTGGAGTTAATTAATTACTTAATTAACTAATCACTTGATCGCTCACAAACTTCTTATTTTTGGCAGAATTGTTTTGTTTAATAAACAATTGTTGTCGATTTAAGTAATGATTATTATTATTATTATTTAATTATTTTGATAAAATAATATTATTATTTAATCGATTATTTAATTAATTATTGGAATAATTTTTTTTTTTAATAATAAACAGTTGTTATTGGTTTGATTGATAATCATTATTATTTATTTATTTTGATAAAACAATATTATTATTTAATTAACTATTTAATTAATTAATTATTGAAAAATTTTCTTTTTGTGTTTTTTCGAAGAACATTTTATTTTCATTTTTCTGGGCAAATTAAAAAGGATTTTTTAATTCTTTTCTTATAGCTATTTACGCAAATTAGTTAATTCAAATTGATATTGGATAAAAACAGAATTCTTTCAGAGTTAATGCTTGTATATTTGATTAGTATTTTATGAGTAATAGTTAATAAATAATAAATAATAGTTATTGGATAAGCGACTTACGCAATCTAGTATTGATAAAATACACTGAAAGAAGCATATTTTTTTTTGTTTTTGTGTGATAAACACCGGTCTTTTGGGTACATCAAGATACTTAATCAAAATAAATAAACTTTATTTTAAGTATTGAATGTTTGAATTAATAACTAGACTTAAAAATTTTTTTGGATACTACGCAAAGTAAAAATATAATTATAACGTAAGTCAATGGCAAATTAATACCACATCTTCTTTGGTGAAACGGTAGGAATCGAGATCCAAGCGTGAATTCTACGTTTAGATGGACAAAAGTTGGATATTTTTTTTAATAGGCTCGAATTGAAAAGCGATGGCACGGAATTTACAAAAAGCGATAGAATATATAGATGCTTGCGGGGCGATTACATAGCGGCAGATTTCATTGATAGTCTACACAACTCAAGCGACGAAGAGCAGAAAACTCGTCGAGAAGAGAAGCTCGACGAGGTATTGAGTGACTCAAAATTCAGCGACAGAACGCAGACCGAAATATTAGGAAGGCAGTAATATTTGGCAACCCACCGAACAGGAACGGGGCTACCAAGCGACTTCGCTCCAACGGCATTCAGCTCAACTCAGTGACGGAGGTTACGACAACACCGATTCACATGCCACTGGTTAACGTAACCACACCACCAACGTATGAACCGCCTATATAAGCACTTATCCCACCACCACCACCACCAATGCCACTATCATTCTGGGGAACTCAGCCAACTAGTACTACGGTACCACTCAGTACGCTGGCAGTAACGAGAACCAAAACTACAACTGGTTATTGAATACATATATTTTATATTACACAACTTGAGTCATCCTTGACTTCACCACTTTCCCCACGTTATCCTCGTGTTCTACTTAATAATAATATACCGCGGGTTTACTGGTTAAAACCCCGTTATAGTGTAAAAACTTGTAAAAAAATGAGTATGTCTAAAAAGTGTATGTGTAAAAAGTATATATATATGTAAAGACTCAAAAACTTTCTTAAAAACATTTTCAAAACATTTTTTAAAAACTATTGTATTTAAAACTTTGTACGGTGACTACATCAAGCAGCATCAGAAAAGAAAGGTAAGTTTGATCATATTTTAATATAATTTAATTATATATAAAAGAGATAGAATGAGTATTTTAATACCATTCTTCTTTTCTGATCTCACTCCTGTCAAATTGCAATTTATGAAAATTTTAAATAACTAATAATGTGTTAATTAGATTTTATTATTCAATGGATAACCCCTATGATTACTTACAAAAACTCTATACACTTATGAAATTGTCTTAAAAATGTTAAGGAAGTTGTAATAATTCTTAGAGTTCAAGGCTTGTTAAACTTTAACAGCCTGTATCTCGTAAAACAATTGCAGTCATCGACGAAATAAGCGAATTTCGGTTCTCTATTAGGAGAAGCGAAGATAGGGGTTCTCAATCGAATAATAAAATCTAATTAACATTTTATTGGTTATTTAAGATTTTTGAAATTGTAATTTGTTACGAATGAGATATGAAAAGAAGAACAGAATTAAAATACTCATTTCTCGGTAGAGAGATAATACACCAAAGTAAAGCTGTAAGCGATAACGCGAGGCATACACACCGCGGCTTCTCTCTCTCTCTCTCTCTCTCACTCTCTCGCTCATTCACGCTGACCACTGCATCTGTGTCTAAGCGAGGGCGACGATGTATAGATGGCTCTTTCTCTCACTGTGTCAACTCCCTGTCGAATCTCGATCTCCTAACATATTTTCTCTCTCTCTCTCTCTCTCTCTCTCTCTCTGTCTCTCTCTTTCACGACTCTGCATCTCCTAACGTATAATAAGTGTACACATACAATTCCTATTTTTGACCGTACTTTCTGCCGTCAAAACATGACCGACCCGATTGGTTAAAAAGAGGTCATATTTTGACGGCCGTAAGTAAGGTCACAACTACTCATGCCGTTGTTAAAAAAAATATGGTGCGTAACACAGTACGAAAAATCATTTCAGACTCGGGTTAAGTGTTTTCAACAGTCTCGGTTTCGGGCATCTTCGACTCACACTCGTATCAATGTATATATAATTATTCATAATAAGGAACACCGAGGTAAATTAAGATTTCAAATGAATTTTGTTTTTTAAAGTCTAGTATTTCACGTGTTACTATTTTTTCTATACATTATAGGAAATATTTGCGCAATTAGATACATGTTTAAACATTGTATTAAAACATTGTGTACATAACATTTATTTAACTGTTTTTAATTTTTAGCTGGAAGAAGATTTTAATAAGGAATATGGTCCTTATAAGAAGAAATTGCAAGTTGTTATCCCATAAGTCTCTAAACAATTGATAGCAGTAGCAAAGGATAAAAAAGAGCAAGTTATAAACATACATCCAAAATTTTGGAAGATAATAATATAATAGAAAGTGATGGTGGGTATCAGTACGATAAACTTATAAAATAACTTAATAAGCACTTTATTATACTAAGAAATTAATTTATTTACAATACATATATGCACACACACACACACACACATATATATATATATATATATATATATATATATATATATATATATATATATATATATGTGCGCGCGCACGTGCGTGTTTATTTGTATATGTGTGTGTGTGTGTGTTTGTGTGTGTGTGTCTGTTTGTGCGTGCGTGCGTGCGTGCGTTTGTGTGTCTGTGCGTGTGTCTTTGTGTGTGTTTGTGTGTGTACGTGTGTGTGTGCGTGTATGGGTGTGCACGTGTGTGTGTATGTGTGTATGTGTACTTTTAAATAATGTTGATAAGTTAATTAGGTAAGTGACTAAAGGTGACGCGTTTTTTTTTCATAATCCATTACTCAAATATAAAAATCGTACTGAAATTTTTTAAACTATTTCTTTACAGTGTTTTAAATACTTTTAATTATAAATATTTTTTATTCTAGTTCTCCAGTATACTTAGCATTGATGCTATTACCTTTGATATTGGGAAACATATCTTTGGGATCTGTAGAGGTATGCATTTTTGCTGCATATACTTAAGTTCGACTTTTGTGAATTTCTATAGAAATTATTATTATAGTGATTATTCATTTAACTTTTTTATAACTGATTTTCATTTTACTTTTTCTGTATGTGTCTTCGATGCTTGCGTATTCGCAACCAATGGATCTTCAAACTGATAATAATAAATGTGTGTATGTTCAAAATTTAGGTACTATTATATTAATATCACCTTGAAATAGTCATTATATTTTCAATGATTATTTTTTTAACGAAATTTAGAATAAAATTAAGCTTAAATTATTTTCAAACATATACAGTATTCTTTTAAAATTAAAATTTTATCATGATCCATGAATTGAGTATGAAGCTGGATTATTGTCATCGTACCTAAATTAAATTCATAATACACATTATTCTGAATAATTTGCAATTTAATTGTTTAAAATCAATGAAATTTGAATACTTTGTAATTACACTATAAATAAGGCACAAAATTTATACGTTATGTTGATAACAAGATCAGTCTTATTATTTTTCGCCAGAGAGACACCTTAAGAAAATTAACATTTGTTAAACTGGAAAAGGTTTAAACTGTTTTTGTATTGTTTGAAGGATCTTGATGCTCTACAAGAATGCATGAATAGCTTAGAGACCCTATTTGCAAGTAACCATCAGGCTTTAGATTTTTATGTGGCAATAGTTGGGCCATTGAAAGCTATTCAGAAATGTTATGTGGTAGTTGGCAGCAAAAATATGAAGTGGCCATTTGTTTTAAGTGCATACGTGCTCTTTGCAAACCGTTTTATGCTTCTACCAAGCATATTTGGCGATACTTACAAAAGCGCGGCTACGGGTTTCCAATTGATGTTCCGACACAATTGTAAACAAACTGATTTCCAGGCTTGGATTAAAAAAAGTCAAATCATCAAAAAATTTAAACGAACCAAAATCAAAGAAGGGAAATAAAAAGTATAGTAGTAGATTATTTTTACGTTCAACTTGGATTCAATAACTCTATCGACGTACTAATATAAAAGTTTATGTTTTTATATTCTTGGATAATTTATATATGTCAAACCTTGTCCTTCTCTTATTATATTTTTTAATACTAGCATTCAGTATTAGTATTACTAGGGATGCAACGGTTTGTACAGTTTATAAAATATTATAAAAATAATAAAGTCTCAAGATTGAAAAAGTATTTTATTTTTTATCATTATACATTGTAATTTGAAAACTAAGGTGAAATGATACATTAGGTTGGCACTGCAGCAATTTATTTATACGGTGAAAGTTGTGTTACCAATATACTATGATAAACATTTGAACATATTTTATTTTTTCTAATTTTTTTTAAGAATATGTTATAACTTAAAGTCTTAACATAAGATTATTAAAACTAAAAATAATTATTGAAAAAATGGATGTTTTAAAAGGCTTTACTTTTGGCGAAGCTATACAAAAAAAATCAATTTAACAGAAAGTTTCTTGAATTTAAACTGTCTTTATATAGTATACCACATATATCTCGCACTGCAGTGCAAATATATCACATATTTCTCGCACTGCGGTGCAAAATATTATCATAACCGTAAATAACTTAATATCGCAATTATTGTTGTCACTCTTAAAAAATGAATTTAATCATAAATTAAGAAATGTAGTCAATCCAATGATACTTGGAAAAATTGGAGTAATTTTAGATGAAATTAAACATCATTTTTCCAAAATTGCGACTGAGCATTTGAGATTGAAAATATACGAAGAATGATTTTTTACTTTTCCATAATAATTCAAATTAGGTGAGGCTCCTCGAGTTGTGTTCGATGACTATATGAACAAAACGGTTTTAATAAAAGAGGTTTACGCTGTGCACTTGCCTATACAGCAAACGTTGAAAATTTTACTAGAAATACCAGGGGTATATCATGAAATGAAAAAGAATAAGAACTTTCTTATAAACGAAAAATACACTATATAAAATGTTGTGCAAGGTGCGCTTTGGAAACGTAAATATGACGCGAAATTGAAAAATGTTTTTCCTATTTTTTTATTTTTCGACGATTTTAAATCTGGGGATCCTTGGGGAACTCGTGCAGGGAAGCAGCAATTTGGGGGAGTTTACGCTTCATTACTATGTTTACCGCCTCACTTTGTTTCAAATTGACAAATTGTTTTCTTACATCTATATTTCATTCATATGATCGTATTCTATTTACAAATCAATTAATTTTTGGAAAAGTTATAGAAGATTTGAAACTGTTACCTGAAAACGGTATAGTCATTAATGCAAATGGGACGAAACACCATATTTACTTCGAGTGTGTACTCATAATTAGGGATAATCTGGGTTTGAGTAGTTGTTGCGGACTTGTAGAGAGTTTCGTAGTAAATTAATATTGCAGAATATACAGAGGAAAGTCAGATCAGTGCCAACTAATTATCAAAGAAAACGTCAAATTATTGTGAAATAAGAGCAACGCGAAGAATAATACGTTTTCAATGAAATACATAATTTCCACATAACAGAAAATCGTTGCTTAGATATCATGCATGATATTTTTGAAGGAGTTGCGAAATATATCATTGAAAACGTTTTAAATATTTTAATACTAGTTGATAATGAGATATCACTAGAAGCTGTAAATTACAGGATTAAAAATGTTGATTACGGAAAGCATGAGTCAAATAAACCTTGCCTTATAAGGATAGATCGTACTGCCAATCCTGTAACTGGCACGAACCCTTGAGTAATTATTAGGTTTAATAATAGGCGACTTGATCCCAGAAGATAACAAATATTGGAAATTGTACAGAATTTTAAGAAAAAAAAATAGGTATTGTGTTACGCCCAAGTTTTATAGAAACTGATGTGCTAATATTAAAAGATTACATAATGAGTCATAACAAATTGTACATTGAACTCTTTGGATCACTGCAACCTAAATTGCATTTAATGACGCATATACCAACAGTAATGCTAGAAAACGGTCCTTTAATACATTTTTGGG